>CM031627.1:14216642-14262102 GCA_018398815.1 Conus ventricosus
AAAAAGCTACCTTGGACATTCTGTATAAAGCGATTTAAAAGTAAATGGGTGAAACAAAGAGGTTTTTTAAAGTGGTGGTTTCTGAACAAAAGGGTGAGAGAAAAAATCGCTCCATTCAAGAAATATGGGTAGATGCGAGTTATAGTTGGGGTTGTGTGTGTGGTGTGTGTGTGTGGTGGTGTGTGTGTGTGTGTGTGTGTGTGTGTATTTCCATGTAAAAAGAGTGGCAGGCGGTGTTCAAACAGAAAAAAAAATGCTGAAGTGGGGACCCGCCAGATGAAGGTAACTAACCTGAAGTGAGGACCCGCCAGATGAAGGTAATAACACTGAAGTGGGGACCCGCCAGATGAAGGTAACTAACACTGAAGTGGGACCCGCCTGATGAAGGTAACTAACACGAAGTGAGGACCCGCCAGATGAAGGTAACTAACACTGAAGTGAGGACCCGCCTGATGAAGGTAACTAACACTGAAGTGAGGACCCCCTGATAAAGGGTAACTAACACGAAGTAAGGACCCGCCAGATGAAGGTAACTAACACTGAAGAAACGAATCACGACCTCTTGGTCTTTTTCGAGCTGAAGACGCTTACCTGCGCTTGTCCCCCCCCCCCCCCCCCCCCCTACTCCGTCCCCCGGGCCCCCCCCGTCCATGACGGATTATTCATCGTGTACTTATTTGTTTTTCTTTTCCCCCCTGGACCAAAAAGCCCGAGGCACGCTAGCTTAATTAGTACTTGGTAGATTCGTTTGGCGACTCAGAAATTTTTACCATTCTATTTTCCATTCGGAGAGGTGTTTAGGACACCATTGTGAACTATGTGCACTAATCTCTTTACTTTAAAAATGTATGTAACGTTCTCAAAGACGTAAAAAAAAAAAAAATTAAAATTTTAAACCAGTCAGCGCCGTTTTGATTTTTTTTATTTTTTATTTATTTTATTTTATATATATATATACAGACCAACAGACAATGACTGGGGGTGACCAAAAATGATGGTGGTCAAAGGCCAAAGGAAAACCCAAAAAGAGACATGATGATTAGGAGATGAGAAAGAAGAAGACCAAAAAAGACTCCAAAAAGCAGTCCAGCAGAGCCAGCAAGGGCAATGGACAACGTGGGAAATGCACTCCAAAGAAGTCTCACTTGGAATGACATTTGGCACATGGCCCCTCTCAGGATCAGCTTCATTCTCAGATCTGCATATGACCTTCTGCCCTCAAATGCAAACCTGGTGAAGTGGGGGAAAACAGACGATCCTGCATGCCCCCCTGGCCATGAAAAACCAAACATGGAGAAATGTTTAAGCTCATGTAAAGTAGCCCTGCCCAAGGAAGGTACACATGGGGGCACAACCAAGTGCTCAAAGAGATTGTACAAGTAGTCTGGGCTAGTACCAACACCACAAAAGGGCGAATCAGGACTCCAAAAGCACCCGCAACATTCTTCACGGCAGAGGGCAGCAAATCATGGCCAAGAACAACAGTGCCACTCGAAACATGCAGGCAGAGTCTGCTGGAGGGGGCAGATGACTGGGTGCACTGCAGACCCCCCAGAATGGAAGAGTCACCCAGAGATCATCAGCAAGAGTGGCATGAGACCAACATAGTAGTCCACTCTAAGTCAACCAAGCAGCTGATCATGATCGAGCTCACGGTGCCATATGAAAACAGAATGGAGGCAGCTCAAATCAAACAAGACTGAAAAGTATGCTGATCTGGCTAACATCTGAGGAGAGAAGGCAAACCGGGTCAAAGTCCTCACTGCAGAAATTGGAGCTAGGGGATTTGTAGGAACGTCTGCATACAGCCTCATGAAACAGCTCTCAGTTGCAGGAAGGGAAAAAACCAGAGCCCTGAAAGCAATGGCAGAAGCGGCAGAGAGGTGTCAAGCGGGAATCTGGTCAAGGAAGAACAAAAGTGAACTTTCAAAAGGTTTAATTTTCCCCCTACAAATATCAGGTGTCCCTGTGGCTCAGTGGTTAAAGCGCGAGTCATTAAGTGGAAAATGAGCATTACCAAAGGGGGTCATGGGTTCGAATCCCAGCCATGGCTCGTCCCAAGATGGGGAAAAAAAAAAAGGGGCACAGAGGGACATCCGGAGTCATAAACCCGGGGTGTGCCCAACCCCCCTAGAGTGTCAGGAGATAAGGGCCGAAACACTTGCTTGAAGGGGGCTTCTCTTCTGAGGACTCTCTGCTGCCACCCCTCCTCCACAGTTTCTTTCTACTAAAATATATAAAATATATTATATATATATACAACCAGAGTGAACCCAATCTTCCTGCATGGATTCGAGAACTGATTGTGAAAAAGGTTGACTCAATTGAAAAGGTGCTAATCAAGATGTGCACAGTGGTGTATGGTCTTGTAACAAAACGCTGAAAGTAACATTGCTCTGAGCATACCATCTACCCAATAGTAGATCCTGAATATTACACTATCTACCATAGTAGACCCTGAATATTACACTCTCTCTCTCTCTCTCTCTCTCTCCTCACACCCCACACTTTTTCAAACGTGTACTTGCATACACCATGCGCGCGCGCGCGCCCCACACAACACACAACACACACACACACACACACACAGGCCTCAAAACACGCACGCACGCACACAGACACACACATACGCAGAGAGAAAGGGGGGGGGGAGACATGAGTGAAACTGAGAGAGAGAGAGAGAGAGAGAGAGAGAGGAGAGAAGAGAGAGAGAGAGGGAAGGGGGAGGGGGGGGGGGGGGGGAGCAGGAAACAGGGGGCGGGGAAGAAGGAGAGTCATTAAACTTGCCAGGCAGACGGAAAAGGGGGAATAAAACACATATAAATTTTCGGCGTCTGCTTGAACACTTAAATCGTCACCCAGCCTGAAAAGTCTTTGTCAGTCGTGAGAATCTTGCGTGCACGTTTTCCGTGTGTGTGTGTGTGTGTGTGTGTGTGTGTGTAAAGAGAGAGAGAGAGAGAGAGAGAGAGAGAGAGAGAGAGAGAGAAGAGAGAGAGACAGACAGACAAAAACAGAAAGCTGACGTGAAAGCGGGCATAGGGGGAGGGTATATGGAAAGAAAGATGGGAGTGAGGAGGCAGGTTGAAAAAGATACAGAGAGAGAGAGAGAGAGAGAGAGAGAGAGAGGGGAGAGAAGAGACGAAATAAAACGAAACGAAATTTTATTTAACTTGGCTAATGAGATAAGCAACATAAATGCTTTTTTCGACCCAGCCGTTTTTTAATATATTTTTTTTAATTTATTAATACTTTTTTAAATTTCTTTCCTCATTCTGCTTCCATTCCACATTTCCCTTCTTTCTTCTTCTCCATTTTTCATCAACATGATCTTTCTCTTTGCTGTACATTTTCGGAACAAATTACTACATAATATATTTTGTTATTAATCTATTTGTACATGTTTTGACAATATTGTAGTGAATGATCCGTGAAACAAATTAGAACTGAGTTGTCTTTTTTTTTTTCCCGTGTTGAATGGAATTGAGAGAGAGTTCAATGTATGCCGAGGAAAGTTTTTTTATTTTGTTTTTGTTTGTTTGTTGCTGCTACACAAAACAAAAATCCTAGACCAATCCTCTGAGTTCTTATAAACTACAAACACTAAGGGCAAACCAACGCACCCACTCACTCCATTAACACCCCCTCCCCTCCCCCACCCACCCACACCTCCACTTTCTCTCTTCTTTTGTTTTAAATGATACACAACACATGCACATATTAAATCCAGGTATCCTATAATTCTAATTATCAATATTCAAATAATACTTCATAATTAATCCAGTTAGCGTTAAATTTGGGCAGATTCAATTGCACAATTGCTATGTATTTTTCAAGAATATATCTTCTCTTTAGCATTTTTAGAAATACTGCAAAAGAAGGCTTACTTTGTTTATTTTACAGCTAAAAATGTAGTGTTGGCTATCAGAATTATAAGATCAAATGTTGTATCAGTTGGGGAAATTGTCATCTGCTCCAATATTATTATGTTTTCAGTCAAAGACAGATTATTCGCTATTAAACATTTTCCTTTTATAATTCTTGCAATGATTTCCAGAATTCATTGACAGCATGCATCTCCAAAACATATTTTCAATGCTGTCTTTTTCCTCTTCACAGAAACTACAGTTAAAAACTTTCTACTATCCCCATTTCCTTCAGAACTACATTCGTTGAAATTTAAATCGATGCACTATTCTTTTTTGCATCCTTTTAGCTTAATATCCTTGTCAACCTCGGGTATGTCAGTGGAGGAAGGACTAGCGCACAGCCAAACACACTCACAGCTTGCTTACGATCTCTTTCAAATATCATGCATTCGTCACATAAAACCACTAGTAAAGTCTATAACTTTACTACACATGTTCATAGAACGAACCATCAATGCATATGGAATCAAACAAAATAAAACATTCTCTCTTCCTGAACTTCACAAAATCATTTGTCTAAAACATCATTAACAAACCCCGGGGTATAAATAGATTTCTACTTTACCTGGCCAGGTGATCTTAACTATTCACGAATCACTGTCTTTTCTTTTCTTTTCTTTTTCTTTTCATGTCACTTTCACAAGCACGACACAACTGCTGGCACTGGTTTTGGTCTGATGGCGCCTGGTCGGGTGAGACTGTTGGCACTGGCGTTGGTCTGTCGAGAAAGTGGCGCTGGGCCAAGTATGGGGCGAACCCCAGTGAAGACAGAACAGTGACTATCAACATCGATCTGTTCTCCTTTCTTTCTTCCTGCCTTAAGGCATTGCACTCTCCTCTCTCTCCTTCTAGTCTGCTCTTATCAAATGGACATGGTTGCTTTTCTTTTCTTTTTTTTTTCTTCTTTTTTTTCCTCTTCATTAGTTAGCAACTCTCTCCACATCTCTCCTAAGTCCCCTCTGCAGACTATCTCGTGCTAATGCCCCCACTTGGTTCTCTCCTCTCCTCCCCTCATCTCTCTGCCCTTCTCTCCTCAGAGATTACACTCCGACCTCTCTCTCTCTGCCTCTCTGTTCGTTCTCCTCTCGTTCCCCCCCCGTTCTCTCACTCTCACATCCTTCTTATTTCGTTCCGATCTGTCCAAAAAAGGCGATCCCATTGGTCAGTATTTTTACTGCCTCGTACTCGAAGTTATCTCCCTCTAATTCCATTGGATGTTCAAATCATGCCAGTCAGCCTACAACGCCTTACTCTCTGTGGTGGTCAATTGTCATTTAGTTGATTAGCTAGATTTCACCCCCACCACACACTACCTTTTTCCCCTCTCCCTTTCCTGCTTTAACCTGCGACGTCCGACTAACAATGCGCTGGTTCACAAATTGGCTAGATGAGCCTGAGCCAGGCGCTACGACTCGTCTCGCTAGACATCGAGGCGTCGGTCAAAGCCGCTTAGTCGTCGGGCTGGACAGCCCCGTCTCTGTGGAGCCTCTCCCCTCAGCTTAATGGCTGGACCCGCCCCCATGGGCCCGTCTATCTGGCCGCTAGAATGTTTGAGTTGAAGCTTATGTCCGAACAAATTGGCTGGCGACTTCCACGATTTGGGGTTGTTTCATTTTTGTCCGTGAAAATTTTCCCCCTTGCAAAAGACCATGCTCCGCATTGTCTCAAAACAACGGTACAAAAAAAAACAACAACCGAATTTGCTGACACACAGCTACACGTGGCAAAGTTTTTAAAAAAATACTTTACAACCAACGGTTTATAAAAATTATAAAATAAAATCATAGTGAATACCCCTCCAATGAGTTATCATGACGTGCGCTCTTGCGTTATTTCAAATTTATTTTATAACGACCTCTGTGCGCACTTATGCAATCCCCTACCTGCGGATTTGCCATATCTTCTCTTCACAATTCTTATGAAAAGCACAATATAATATGATCACGATCCATGACACTTCACTGAGGAACTCCATCCTCACTTATTGCAAATAATGCATCACTACACAAGCGACTGTATGCTCCAAGCATAACTACATTTACAGAACAAATCTCACACAAAAATATGAAACATAGCCAACTGGGGATGAACCCATATCCAATCAACATAACTGTAATCAACACATATTATCAACAAAGCACCCCGGACATGAAATGACTTCCTCTGAGTTGCACTTGCTAGACTACGCGACTTAAATAGTCAGCTCCGACATTCTGTCGACCTGGGGTGTACTGCACTCGGTACCTGTAGGGCTGCAGTGCCATTGCCCAACGCAGAACCCTGCTGTTTTTCAACTGTCCTCTGCAGGAATTTGAGTGGTTGATGATCTGTCTCTATCACGACTCTTCCATACAAGTATTTGTGGAACTTCTGCACGGCCCACACACGGCTAAACATCCTTCTCCCCGTTGCGTACCCTTCTTCACACTTTGTCAACTTCCTGCTAGCATACCTCACCGGAAACTCGACCCCTTCATGCTCCTGCAACAATACTGCACCTATCCCACCACCTGATGCATCTGTCCGCAACAAAAAATGGTTTGGGGCATATCGGTAGCTTCAAGATGGACGGGAACCTAGTCTTCCAACACCGTCTGCAGTGCTTTCTCTGCAGCGTCTGACCATTCGACCACTGCCGGGTTTTCCCCGCCTTTACCAAATCACTGAGAGGACTCGTGATTGCTGCGAAATTTGGAACAAACTCCCTATAGAAAACCAATAAAACCTAGAGACTCCTGACTTCTGTTTTGGTCTTTGGTCTCTCTGAATTCATCATCTTCTCCACCTTTCCTCTTTCCGGCTGCTTTGTGTCGCCTCCGACCAACAAAACCTAGAACTCCCCACTGTCTAGCCCTTCATACAGTGACACATCCCTGTATGACTCTTCTGGAAACTTAGGCAAAAAAATCTCCCCTTCTTCTGCTGGGTCTCTTTCACCTCATCAATGATTGCTGCTGCGCCTATGGCTGAGTCTCACGCTGAATATATTTGCGGAGAAAATTCGCATGGAAAAGTTTTAGTTTTCCCATTCACATCAATTCGGTAATCCCGACCGACCCTTTCCAGTGATGGTGAATGGTCCTTCCAATGCTCAGCAGCTTGTTGTGACCCGTGGGAACAGTACCAGGACTTTATCTCCCGCCTTGAGGGATTGCTTCTCACCTTCCTGTCATATTGCTTCTTCTGAACGACCCTAGCCTTCTGCAAACTTTCCTTTGCAAAACCCTTTCATGTCTCATACCTGTGCCCACCTTTGGAACGGGCGAGATTGGGCCAATCAGATCAACAGCCACTCTCCTGAATGGTGTGTCAATTAAAGGGGATGTTTAAGAGGCGCCCTTCCTCTTCACCCCTCTTGTGGCGACCTTTGACACACGTCACATGACATGCAGAAACGCTTTATGTCTGCCATTTCTCCTGGCCAATGAAAATCATCAAAGATTCGGGCAGCTGTTTTGCTGGTGCCGAGATGACCCCCCATGAGCGACTCGTGACCACTGACATGACAGTGCACGATAACCTGCTGGTACCTCTAACTGAATTGTCACCTTACCTGTCTTCCCCTTGGTGAACACTCGGTACAACAGCCCGCCTTTCACAAGAAATTCTGTCTCACCTCCCTAACCTCCTTTTCTCTCCACCTCTTGCCAACTCCCAAGACTTCACGAGCGAAGGTCTTTTTCCTGCGCTGCCCTAAACTCATCAGGCGACACATCTTTTGCCTGACTTCCTGCCGGAACGACTAACGGTTTATCAACCTTTTCCTCCCTCCTGCTCCGTGTTTGAACTGCTGCCCCTGTAGCAGTCAACAACCAGGATCCCCTGGATTTCCCCTTTCCCCTGGAATATTTCCAATGATCAAATCATGAAGGGGTTTCTCCATCACCAACGCAACAACTCGCCTGAGAAGTAAGGGGTACGTACTTCTATCTTTGCAACTGGAAAATTTCCCCCACAGTGCCATCGATTAGAGTACAGGTCTGGATTTGCCCTGTCAAATCCCCTTTCTCGACCAGCGTTTTTTCGTAAATACACCACATGAACAACCAGTGTCCCCGTAACACTTTCACCCTCTGCTGGCCAAAACCACCCTTCTTCCACTGGTAACGAACCACTCAGCCTAGTGCCCTCCATCCCTGACACTGGACTGCTGTCCAGTGCTAGCCATAGGCCCACTCCACCCTCTTCCCGAAATGAATCCCTTTTGGTTCCACTGCAGGGCGTTTCCCTTGACGACCCTTATCCACCTCTTGCAAGGCTGCCCGCCTTCTGGAACCTCATGCGACAATCCCTCGCCACATGTCCCTTCTTGTGACAAATGAAAAACCTAATGTCCCTTTGCCCTTCCTTCTGGCCCCCCCCACTGGGTTTGCAGACTTTGCAGAAAACTCTCCTAGTCCCCCCTTGCACTCCCTTTTCACCTGTGCCTAGCACCCGTTTCTCCTGCACCTTAGTGCCCAAAAGTGCCTCTCTATACACCTCTGCGAACTCAAAAAACTCCCCTGCTGTTCTGGCTGTCTCTCCTTCAAATGTTTTGGGTTTAAATTTAGGGCCGCAACCTGACAAAATCTGTTCTTTCATAACTAGCTCTTTCAATTCAGCGAACTCCTCTTCGTACCGCTCAACCCTAACCACTTTTCAAAATAGTGATCCCAACGTGCAAACCCAAAATGAGTGTACGTCTCACCTGCTTGTAATTTAGCTGAACGAAATTTCTTTCCTGAACCCCTCCTCTGTGAGTCAAATCCTTTCATCAACGATTCCTTCACAGCGCCGAAATCAGACTGTTGTTCTGCGGAACGCAGTAAAAATCTGTAATGCCTTACCCGTCAGTAACGCTGACAAAATGACTGCCCACTCTCTGAAGGCCAACCCTGACTGGTCGCAAACGTTTCGAAAAGACTGAGTATGCACAATCGAATCGGTTCCTTCAGAGAATTTGGGTAACTTGGGTCGGGGGCATAGCTGCGCACAGATCACTGGAGACTGAACTCCCATCCTCGGTGGTCTCCCTTTGTATTCTCAAACCTTTTCTAACTCTAATTGAATCCTTAGCGCTTCGCTAGCCTGATTAGCCTGAATCCTTAATCTTTCTGTTCCTGCGTCATTCTTTTTGTTTCCTGCGTCAAATTTTTTCTGTTCCTGCGCTGCGCTAGCTTTTGCCCTTTCCTGCTCTGCTATTTTTACTGCAACACGGCGTCTTTCCGCGCGTTCATCCTTTCCATCTTTGTTGGTTCTCAACGAACGCACGCAAAATCATCTCCCGAGTAACCTAGATCAAGAGCGACGCTCACAAGTGTTCAATAGGGGTGTTCTTTTCTTCCGCCATTATATCTTCCTCTTTTTTTTTTTTGAACAAGACCTTACTACTACGACAGCCAAAAATGGTGGTTACCGACACGAGTGACGTAATAGCACAATCCTATGAATGATAATATTAGCTTGGGACAACGTAGTTTTGTTTTTATAAACGCCCAGGCCTGACCCAACTATGAGAGCGAATTTTTAGGCAATCTGTGCGAAATAAGTACTCTGGGGCTGAAATGCCAAGCCTAGTTTTTAAATATCTTGGAAGCAATGCCAAGCCTAGTATTAACTATCTTGGGGAACATACAGTTAAGACAACCCCTTGTCTTGGATTACAATACTTGAATCCCACCCCCGCTTCCTCTTGAGAAGTTGGACAATTATAATAATGGGCCAGAATATCCTGGCAGGCTCGCCAATAAATTGTCAACCTCGGTGATGTCAGTGGAGGAAGGACTAGCGCACAGCCCAAACACACTCACAGCTTGCTTACGATCTCATTCATATATCATGCATTCGTCACATCAAACCAAGTAAAGGGCTATAACTTACTACACATGTTCATAGAACGAACCATCAATGCATATGGAAAACAAACAAAATAAAACATTCTCTCTTTCCTGAACTTCACAAAATCATTTGTCTAAAACATCATTAACTAAAACCCGGTATAAATAGATTTCTACTTTACCTGGGGCCCGGTGATCTTAACTATTCACGAATCACTGTCCTTTTCTTTTCTTTTCTTTTTCTTTTCACTGTCACTTTCACAAGCACGACACCAACTGCTGGCACTGGTTTTGGGCTGATGGCGCCTGGTCAGGTGAGACTGTTGGCACTGGCGTTGGTCCCGTCGATGAAAGTGGCGCTGGCCAAGTATGAGGTCGAACCCCATGAAGACAGAACAGTGACTATCAACATCGATCTGTTCTCCTTTCTTTCTTCCTGCCTTAACGCATTGCACTCTCTCTCCTCTCTTCTAGTCTGCTCTTATCAAATGGACATGGTTGCTTTTCTTTTCTTTTTTTTTTCTCTTTCTTTTTCCTCTTCATTAGTTAGCAACTCTCTCCACATCCTCCTAAGTCCTTCCTTGCAGACTATCTCGTGCTAATGCCCCCACTTGGTTTTTCTCCTCTCCTCCCCTCATCTCTCTGCCCTTCTCTCCTCAGAGATTACACTCCGACCTCTCTCCTCTGCCTCTCTGTTCGTTCTCCTCTCGTTTCCCCCCCCTTCTCTCACTCTCACATCCTTCTTATTTCGTTTTCCCATCTGTCCAAAAAAGGCGAGTCCCATTGGTCAGTATTTTTACTGCCTCGTACTCGAAGTTATCTACCTCTAATTCCATTGGGTGTTCAAATCATGCCAGTCATGCCTACACGCCTTACTCTCTGTGGGGGTCAATTGGTCATTTGTTGATTAGCTAGATTTCACCCCCACCACACCCCTACCTTCTCCCTCTCCCTTTCCTGCTTTAACCTGCGACGTCCGACTAACAATGGCGCTGGTCACAAATTGGCTAGTGGGGCCTGAGCCAGGCGCTACGACTCGTCTCGCTAGACATCGAGGCGTCGGGTCAAAGCCGCTTAGTCGTCTGGTGGACAGACCGTCTCTGTGGAGCCTCTCCCCTCAGCTTAATTGGCTGGACCCGCCCCATGGGCCCGTCTATCTGGGGGCCTAGAATGTTGAGTGAAGCTTATGTCCGAACAAATTGGCTGGCGACTCCACGATTTGGGGTTTTGTTTTCATTTTTGTCCGTGACAATTTCCCCCTTGCAAAAGACCATGCTCCGCTTTGTCTCAAAACAACGGTACAAAAAAAACAACAACCGAATTTGCTGACACACAGCTACACGTGCAAAGTTTTTAAAAAATACTTTACAACCAACGGTTTATAAATTATAAAATATCATTAGTGAATACCACTCCAATGAGTTTCATTGACGTGCGCTCTTGCGTTATTTCAATTCATTTTATAACGACCTCTGTGCGCATTATGCAATCCCTACCGGGCGGATTTGCCATATCTTCTCTTCACAATTCTTATGAAAAAGCACAATATAATTTGATCACGATCCATGACACTTCACTGAGGAATCTCCATCCTCACTTATTGCAAATAATGCATCCTACACAAGCGATGTATGCTCCAAGCATAACTACATTTACATGAACAAATTTCACCAAAAATATGAATCATAGCCAACTGGGGATGAACCCATATCCCAAACAACATAACTGTAATCAAACACATATTATCAACAAAGCAACCGGACATGATGACTTCCTCTGTGTTGCAGCTTGCTAGACTACGCGACTTAAATTGTCAGCTCCGACTTTTTGTCGACCTGGGATGTACTGCACTCGGTACCTGTAGGGCTGCAGTGCCCTTTGCCCCAAAGCAGAACCCTGCTGTTTTTCAACTGTGCTCCTGCAGGAATTTGAGTGGTTGTGATCTGTCTCTATCACGAACTCTTTCCCCTACAAGTATTTGTGGAACTTCGCACGGCCCACACGACGGCTAAACACTCCTTCTCCACCGTTGCGTACCTTCTTCACACTTTGTCAACTTCCTGCTAGCATACCTCACAGGAAACTCGGACCCTTCATGCTCCTGCAACAATACTGCACTATCCCACCACCTGATGCATCTGTCCGCAACAAAATGGTTTGGACATATCTGGTAGCTTCAAGATGGGACGGGAACCTAGTCTTTCCAACACGTCTGCAGTGCTTGCTCTGCAGCGTCTGACCATTCGACCACTGCCGGTTTCCTGCCTTGACCAAATCACTGAGAGACTCGTGATTGCTGCGAAATTTGGAACAAAACTCCCTATAGAATGCCAATAAAACTAGCAGACTCCTGACTTCTGTTTTGGTCTTTGGTCTCTCTGAATTCTCATCTTCTCCACCTTTCCTCTTTCCGGCTGCTTGTGTCGCCTCCGACAACAAAACCTAGGAACTCCTACTGTCTAGCCCTTCATACAGTGACACATCCCTGTATGACTCTTCTGGAAACTTAGGCAACAAAATCTCCCCTTCTTCTGCTGGGTCTCTTTCACCTCATCAATGATTGCTGCTGCGCCTATGTGCTGAGTCTCACGCTGAATATATTTGCGGAGAAATTGCATGGAAAAGTTTTAGTTTCCCATTCACATCAATTCGGTAATCCCGACCGACCCTTTCAGTGATGGTGAATGGTCCTTTCCAATGCATCAGCAGCTTGTTGTGACCCGTGGGAAGCAGTACCAGGACTTGATCTCCCGCCTTGAGGGATTGCTTCCTCACCTTCCTGTCATATTGCTTCTTCTGAACGACCCTAGCCTTCTGCAACTTTCCTTTGCAACCTTACATGTCTCATACCTGTGCCCCCTTTGGAACAGGGCGAGATTGGGCCAATCAGATCAACAGCCACTCTCCTGAATGGTGTGTCAATTAAAGGGGGATGTTTTAGAGGCGCCTTCCTCTTCACCCTCTTGTGGTGACCTTTGACACACGTCACATGACATGCAGAAACGCTTGATGTCTGCCATTGCTCCTGGCCAATGAAAATCATCAAAGATTCGGTCGCTGTTTTGCTGGTGCCGAGATGACCCGCCATGAGCGACTCGTGACCCACTGACATGACAGGTGTCACGATAACTGCTGGTACCTCTAACTGAATTGTCACCTTACCTGTCTTCCCCTTGGTGAACCTCGGTACACAGCCCGCCTTTCACAAGAAATTCTGTCTCACCTCCTCTACCTCCTGTTTCTCTCACCTCTTGCCAAACTCCAAGACTTCACGAGCGATAGGGTCTTGTTCCTGCGCTGCCCTAAACTCATCAGGCGACACATCTATGCCTGACTTCCTTGCCGGAACGACTAACGGTTTATCAACCTTTTCCTCCCTCCTGCTCCGTGTTTGAACTGCTGCCCTGTAGCAGTCAACAACTCAGGATCCCCTGGATCCCTTGCCCCTGGAATATTCAATGATCAATCATGAAGGGGTTTCTCCATCACAACGCAGACAACTCGCTGAGAGTAAGGGGTACGTACTTCTATCTTAGCAACTGGAAATTCCCTCACAGTGCCATCGATTAGGAGTACAGGTCTGGATTTGCCCTGTAAATCCCCTTTCTCGACCAGCGTTGTTCGTACTACACCACATGAACAACCAGTGTCTCGTAACACTTTCACCTCTGTGGCCAATCCACCCTTCTTCACTGGTAACGAACCACTCAGCCTAGTGCCCTCATCCCTGACACTGACTGCTGTCCAGTGCTAGCCATAGGCCGCACTCCACCCTCTTCAGACTGAATCCCTTTTGGTTCCACTGCAGGTCGTTTCCCTTGACGACCCTTATCCACCTCTTGCAGGCTGCTGCCTTCTGGAACCTCATGCGACAATCCCTCGCCACATGTCCCTTCTTGTGACAAATGAAACACCTAATGTCCCTTTGCCCTTCCTTCTGCCCCACACTGGGTTTGCAGACTTTGCAGAAAACTCTCCTAGTCTCCTTGCACTCTTCTCACCTGTGCCTAGCACCTGTTTCTCCTGCACTTAGTGCCCAAACGTGCCTCTCTATACACCTCTGCGAACTTCAACAACTCCCCTGCTGTCTCTGGCTGTCTCTCTTCAAATGTATGGTTAACTCAGGGCCGCAACCTGACAAAATCTGTTCTTTCTAACTATGCTCTTTCAATTCAGCGAACTCCTTCTTCGTACCGCTCAACTCTAACCACTTTTCAAAATAGTGATCCAAACGTGCACCAAACTGAGTGTACGTCTCACCTGCTTGTAATTTAGCTGAACGAAATTTCTTCCTGAACCCCTCCTCTGTGAGGTCAAATCCTTTCATCAACGATTCCTTCACAGCGCCGAAATCAGACTGTGTTCTGCTGGTAACGAGTAAAATCTGTAATGCCTTACCGTCAGTAACGCTGACAAAATGACTGCCCACTCTTCTGAAGGCCAACCCTGACTGGTCGCAAACGTTTCGAAACGACTGATGTATGCATCAATCGAATCGGTTCCTTCAGAGAATTTGGGTAACTTGGGTCGGGGGGCATAGCTGCGCCACAGAGTCACTGGAGACTGAACTCCCATCTCGGTGGTCTCCCTTTGTATTCTCACCTTTTCTAACTCTAATTGAATCCTTAGCGCTTCGCTAGCCTGATTAGCCTGAATCCTTAATCTTTCTGTTTCCTGCGTCATTCTTTCTGTTTCCTGCGTCATTCTTTCTGTTTCCTGCGCTGCGCTAGCTTTAGCCCTTTCCTGCTCTGCTATTTCTACTGCAACACGGCGTCTTTCCGCGCGTTCATCTCTTTCCATCTTTTGTTGGTTCTCAACGAACGCACGCAACTCATCTCCCGAGTAACCTAGATCACGAGCGACGCTCACAAGTTGTTCAATAGGGGTGTTCTTTTCTTCCGCCATTATATCTTCTCTTTTTTTTTTTTGAACAAGGACCTACTACTACGACAGCCAAAACTGGTGGTTACCGACACGAGTGACGTAATAGCACAATCCTATGAATGATAATATTAGCTTGGGGACAACGTTGTTAGTTTTTATAAGACGCCCAGCGCCTGACCCAACTATGAGAGCGATTTATAGGCAATCTGTGCGAAATAAGTACTCTGGGGCTGAAATGCCAAGCCTAGTATTAACTATCTTGGAAGCAATGCCAAGCCTAGTATTTAACTATCTTGGGAACATACAGTAAGACAACCCCTTGTCTTAGGATTACAATACTTGAATCCCACCCAGCTTCCTCTCTGAGAAGTTGAACAATTATAATAAATGGGCCGATATCCTGGCAGGCTCGCCAATAAATTGTCAACTCGGGTGATGTCAGTGGAGGAAGGACTAGCGCACAGCCCAAACACACTCACAGCTTGCTTACGATCTCATTCATATATCATGCATTCGTCACATCAAACCATAGTAAAGTCTATAACTTTACTACACATGTTCATAGAATCGAACCATCAATGCATATGGAATCAAACAAAATAAAACATTCTCTCTTTCCTGAACTTCACAAAATCATTTGTCTAAAACTCATTAACTAACCCGGGTATAAATAGATTTCTACTTTACCTGGCCAGGTGATCTTAACTATTCACGAATCACTGTCTTTTCTTTTCTTTTCTTTTTCTTTTCACTGTCACTTTTCACAGCACGACACAAACTGCTGGCACTGGTTTTGGTCTGATGGCGCCTGGTCAGGTGAGACTGTTGGCACTGGCGTTGGTCTGTCGATGAAAGTGGCGCTGGCCAGTATGAGGTCGAACCCAGTGAAGACAGAACAGTGACTATCAACATCGATCTGTTCTCCTTTCTTTCTTCCTGCCTTAACGCATTGCACTCTCTCTCTCTCTCTTCTAGTCTGCTCTTATCAAATGGACATGGTTGCTTTTCTTTTCTTTTTTTTTTCTTCTTTCTTTTCCTCTTCATTAGTTAGCAACTCTCTCACATCTCTCCTAAGTCCTTCCTCTGCAGACTATCTCGTGCTAATGCCCCCACTTGGTTCTCTCCTCTCCTCCCCTCATCTCTCTGCCCTTCTCTCCTCAGAGATTTACACTCCGACCTCTCTCTCTCTGCCTCTCTGTTCGTTCTCCTCTCGTTCCCCCGTTCTCTCACTCTCACCATCCTTCTTATTTCGTTCCGATCTGTCCAAAAAGGCGAGTCCCATTGGTCAGTATTTTTACTGCCTCGTACTCGAAGTTATCTCCTCTAATTCCATTGGATGTTCAAATCATGCCAGTCATGCCTACACGCCTTACTCTCTGTGGTGGTCAATTGGTCATTAGTTGATTAGCTAGATTTCACCCCCACCACACACTACCTTCTCCCTCTCCCTTTCCTGCTTTAACCTGCGACGTCCGACTAACAATGGCGCTGGTTCACAAATTGGCTAGATGAGCCTGAGCAGGCGCTACGACTCGTCTCGCTAGACATCGAGCGTCGGTCAAAGCCGCTTAGTCGTCTGGCTGGCAGACCGTCTCTGTGGAGCCTCTCCCTCAGCTTAATTGGCTGGACCCGACCCATGGGCCCGTCTATCTGGCGCCTAGAATGTTTGAGTTGAAGCTTATGTCCGAACAAATTGGCTGGCGACTCCACGAGTTGGGTTGTTTCATTTTTGTCCGTGACAATCCTTAATCTGATGAACTTTTCTAAAGCATTTCTTCCAAGGTATCTGTCTATTCAGCTTCTACGTCCATTTTGCACAACAGTTTGGTTCCCAGTTATCTTTTACTATAACTCTGTATAAGTTTTGGAACGTTTATCTACAGAATATATTTTCTTTAGAGCTGTGTTGACTTCTGCTTCAATATTATCTTTTATCTCATTCTCAAACCCTTGTTCTCTGATGTATTTTTTAATGGATAATATGCCATCCACCATAAGATAGAAAATCTATTTTAATGTTATACTTGTTCTGAATTCCTCATGGGATAGTGAATCTCCATTGGCTTTGAAAAAATCAGATACTCTAAATACATTTCTGTTGTTCCAGCTTTTGTGTTTTAACAGTTTATTTCCTATTTTGATATGTTCATTGTAAAGAATTGGTTCTGCAAGTAGCTCTCTGGCATTTTCTGGTGTTATTTTGTAGTAGAACTGCTTATATGACATGAATACATGTTTCCAGAAAACATTGTCTTGAGTGGTGTTGCACAGATGATTTGGAGAGTATTTCTCAATATTCTCAATAATTGGGTATGAAAAAATCAACATGCCTCTCCATCTGTGTGTTGTTTGTCTCAGTCTTTTTATCCATGTTAATTTTAATGCAGTGATGAGAGCATTTATGTCAGGTAGATTCAACCCACCATCCATGTACATCTTTAATAACTGTTTTTCGACTAATTCTATCTTGTTTTTTATTCCATACAAACCAGTAGCATAAGTCTAGTAATTCTTTAACAAATGTGTCAGGTGGATTTGGAAGCATCAACCATAGGTAAGTTAGTTTGACAGAATTAATGATTTCAAGACAGCAATTCTTCCTAAGGGGTAATGATTCTCTTAAGCCAAATTTTAAATAGTGCCTTCACTTCTATCATTCTATCTTTGTAGTTTCTTTTTTCCATGTGTGTTAAGTCCTGAGTAAACCAAATTCCTAATATTTTGAATTCTTTTGGATTCCAGATCATCTTTAAATGTTCCATATATCTTTTTTCACTATGCTTTTGTCTTCCAAGCCAAATTACTTGTGTCTTCTCTTTGTTTAAGAATAAACCTGATGTTTTCCCAAACCTATCAAGATCTCGATAGATTTTTCAAATGATTTCTTATTCCTGTGTTCATCAGTTGAGTGTCATCAGCAAATTGTGATATCTTGTGTTGTTTCTCTCCCGATTTGTATACCTTCAATACTATTTTCTTCTTTGATCATTATGGATAATATTTCTGCACATAATACGAAGATATATGGTGAGACTGGATCTCCTTGCCTACAACCCCTTTCATTTGTGAACCATGATGATGTTTGGCCATTTACGATAACAGTAGACTTAATGTTTTTGTAGAATACTTCTATCCATTTACATATATCTTTACCTAGACCTACAGCCTCTAGCACTTTGTGCATAAAATCCCATCTAACGAGTCGAACGCCTTTTCGAAATCTAAATTAATTAGCACCCCTGGGATATTTTTTAGTTAAGATGGTGTATTATGTCATAAATTAACCTAATGTTACTACCTATGTATCTATTTGGGACAAATCCTGTCTGGTCTTCACTAATCAGTGATGGGAGACCTTTTTTTAATTCTATTGGCAATACAAGTCGAGCCAATTTTGTATATAAGGTTTAAAAGTGAAATAGGTCTCCAGTTTTTTACATATTCTTTTGGTTTTCCTTCTTTGGGTATACAAATTATAATACCTTCTTTCTGGGTGTTTGATAGTTCACCTTCTCTAAAACTTTCATTTAAAGCTCGGGTTACAAACACACCAATTGTTTTCCAAAAACATTTGAAAAACTCAGCTCCAACCCATCCGATCCAGGGCTTTTTCCGTTCTTCATAATTTTCAATGCAATCTCTGCTTCTTCTATTGTTATTTCACCTTGTAATGATTTAGTCTGTTCTTCTGTTAATTTCGGTATCTTATTCACCAAATCTTCAATATTGCATTTCACAGTTGGTCTTTTTCGGTATAGATCTTCATAAAAGTGTTTTACTGTAACTTTTATGTCTTCTGGTTTATCCAGTGTATTTCCTTGTCCATCCAGTAGTTTTACAATTTGTTTGCTAATGAAGTTACGCTTTTCTAAACTGCAGAAATATTTACTAACCTTTTCCCCATCTGCAACCCATCTTGCTTTTGATCTTAGTAGTACACCATTCATAACCTTTTCTCTTAGTAATATTAATTCTCTATTACTCTCTTCAATTGTCTTCAGTCCTCCTCTGATTTAAGTCTTTACTCTCAATATCTTTAATAGTTTGCATAAGGCTGTTTTCTTTACATTGTGATTCTCTTTTTTATATTGTGGCATACTGGATGGATTTTAGCCTTATCTTCATTAGTAAGAAGTCAAGAAAAACTCGATCAGACACTGTTAGTTTAGGGTCTGGCTTTTGACTGGTTTTCATCTTGGTTATTGTCAGCATTAATATCATTCCCCTCATCTTATCTGTGTATTCCTCTGTTATTTCTTTTATTAGATTATTGATTCCGTCTACATATTCTTTATCTTTTAATAGAGATGAATTAAATTTCCAAGGTTTTGTGTTTAATCTCCTTTCCGAATTGAAGCTTTAGTGTAATTAGTGAATGGTCAGATCTATAGCCTGGTAAAATGTCAGTATCTTCAAAATACCAGATTAAATATTCTGACAGAAGGAAGAAGTCTAGCCTACTTTGTTGCAAGGGAGTAGGTGTACGTCATGTGTATTTCCTACAATCAGGGTTGTTTTCTCTCCATATATCTGCTAATGACAAATCTTGCATCATGTCCTCAACTGCTTTTTTAGCTTTAGGGTTATTTACATGTTTATAATTGTAACAATCAGTTTCCTGTTCTAGTACTATATTAAAATCCCCCACCACAATAATGTTATTTTTGTACTTTTTAATCGTATTTGTGAGTTCCTCATAGAATGCTGGGTCGTCTTTGTTTGGTCCATATACACTTACTAGCAACAGTTCCTTTTCATTTGTTGTAATTAATATGATGATAAAGTTACCCTGCATGTCTGTTTCCACCATATTTATTTTGCATTCGAAATTATTATTAAATAGTATTGCTACTCCTCGAGCATTAGATCTGTATGAGGAGAAAAAACAATCATACCCCCATTCCGCTCTTATATACTTTTCTGTATCTGTTTCAAAATGAGTATCTTGTAGGCAGTAAATAGAGTATTGTTTTTTTCTTAAATAATGAAATACATCTCTTCTTTTCTGATAATTCCCTAGACCTTGACAGTTCAAAGATGAAATTGTCAACATGTTTGCCTTGTTACCAACTGAATCCATGGTGTTTTCCTTATAGTCAAAAACATTACATAAAAGACCATCAAGTGCCACAGGAAGAATAGAAGCAACAAACAGGAATCCAGTTCAATGTCACAATGGGCAGGCAAAAAGGAATATACTTTACAACAGCATGCATTTGAATAATCATTGTAATCATGGCTTGCATAATTACCCCAATGTGATTTAGTACTGTCCATTTTGCGTGAGAACATATAACACTATACCATGTAGCTAATACAACCTGTTTACCAGCTCTGTCCCTCAGCTGCAACTGTTCATTATTTGAACAGAGACATTGTTTTGCCCGCAGCACAGGGCACCTCCCCAAAATATATTCTACTTGCCATGGGTTAAAAATTCTTCATGTCTCCCAACGGAAGACCTAGCTTCTTGCATGTAAGCAAAAATTACCATGACAAAGCAGTAATAAAATAATAAATGGATTTGTAAGCAAACTTCCAGCCATCAACAATTTTCCAGCCGTCAACCTACAAACTGGGATTGTGTCATATGAATAATTCATAAGGTCAACCAACCAATATTTAGTCCCTTCTGATTCTTTCTTGCACACAGACAGCACAAAAAAAGAAAGCATGAACCAGCCAGTACACAAACACACGCACATAGATATAAGTTTCCTTGTGCACATGACTCTGTAAACTAATCCACGTGAACACTGACTTGCCATTTTGATGTACACTGATGAGCTTACAGAAACAGACGGAAGAAAAAATCAACACTTACCCCCTTGAAAAGAAAAAAAACCCAACAACAACAACATAAACCCATCCACCTCCGTTGAGCAAAAAACTGGGTCATCCGCTGCTATCCCACACCCTTACAATGAATATAAGTTCCATGAGGCAGAGAACACGATGCCTATCACACATTGGAAACAATATCTGCTATTGACGATTTTCTATTTTAACTTCCCCAGATATTTTACTGTTACCTGGGCCTGAATTGGCCATTGCTTCTAACTTCTTGAATATCGAGTGCGGACCCCTTGTTGCCAATTTGCTCCAGGGGCCAACAGTCTGAGTCGCCACCATTTTATGTTATTCTATTTTACTTTTTAACATGCGCGCTGGTGACCTACTCGTTTTGAGCGAACCAGTATTTTAGGAAGAAGAAGAATATAACCATCCAAACATTCACACGATCCGCTTTCATTTTGACTCGAACCCTTATGTCGGACACGTGATATCTTCGCAGCTACCAAGAATACACACACAAAATTGAACAAAAATAATAGATAAACGATTTAAAGAAAACTCGATTGCGAAGAAAACACATCGCCACTGATTGTTCATTTGATGTTTTTAGGGTCGTATATTTACAATAACCAACTGCACAAGAGAAAAGAAATTCGTTCAAAAAGCACGGCAAACACATCCATGTCACGTGAGACACGCCATGCTGTTTAAGGGGACGATTGCCGAGTAAATAATGTTATGACAATGTTGCAACTTACAGATACACACAAAGCGCACAATGTCGACCAAATTTTCAGACATGAAACGTTTAAAGTGCAGTACAATTCCACACAACTTAAACTTTTCGATTGTCTGCTGTCGTGAGGGGAATCACTTACTGTCCGTAGCAGACGACACGGCCCCCTGTGCTCCGGTACACGCGCGTCTATGCTCTGCAAGGTCAGCCAGCGAGTGTATGGCAACAATTTTGATGGTCACGTCTTAATGACTACCTTGCCGTTCTTGGTCCACGCCTGTTTACACACTGATGTATCGTCTCTGACGGTGCACAGCAAGGCAGTAAGTGCGTGGGGTCAGATCTTCCACAATCACAGTTCTTGTGCCTTTCAGTTTGATCGGGCATACATACCCAGCCGTTTTTTTCACCAGTTGAACTGTTATTATTGTATTAGTAACAAACTAACACCGCTGTTAAGTCATTCAAGAGTTTACACTGGAATACCGGATTATTGCTGACAAACACGCTGCTGTTAAGTCAACTCCTGGCAAACCACGAGCATCATATCTTGATTCCGCAGTCACTACACGTGTGTAAATCGAAATCACCATGATGATTCCATTTTCATTATTTACATGTATATGGTCGAGTTTCTGATTCAAAAGAAAAAAAATCAAGACTTTAATTTATATCAGAGAAGGTATTGGATATCCCCAACGTCAATCACCTGCGCCATCACATCTGCCATATCACTCTTTTTTTTTTATATCAGAGAAGGTATTGGATATCCTCAACGTCAATCACCTGCACCATCAGATCTGCCATAATAATATTCATGCTCGGCAAGTGTGAAAATTAATAACAACGTTGTTATCATTATTGTCTCTGTGTATGGCCAAATACTGAGTGGTTACATGCTGTCGAAAATACTACTGAACAGTGGCCTATTGCTGGTGATTTTAATGCCCATTCTATAGTTTGAAAAAAAAAATGTTCTTCCATAAACGTTTAGTTGGAAACGTGGTCAACTCCTCACTACGCTCGCTAAATGAAGGAATTGTAACTAGAATTCCAGGTGTTTCTGTTTATAGACCAAGTGCTATAAATCTGTCTTTGATTTCTCTCTAGTTAGCTTCTGTTTGTACGTGGCAGCCTCACGGGGACACTAATGGAAGTGATCATTTGCAAATCATACTGACAATCAACGAAACTCATGATATCCAAGACTAACCAGAGGACAAAATGCCTATATATATAATATATATTATATATATTATATATATATATATATTATATATATATATATCATATATATATATATATATATATATATATGCTGAACAATTAAGTAGTGTGTGTGTGTGTGTGTGTGTGTGTGTGTGTGTGTGTGTGTGTGTGTGTGTGTGTGTGTGTGTGTGTTTTGTTTTTGTTTTGTTCTTTTGTTTAGAGCACTTCTTCGCGTATAAGTAGTAAAGAATATTTGTGAAAATGGAGAGGATACGAACACCATACATTCAGTATTCTACAAAATGATCTTTCTGAGGCAAATATTTCAATTCCAAATTGTAATAATCTAAAGAAAAAACAAAAACCCACACGTCATACTTATGTATGTGGATAAATGCTCGTATAAGAATGAAATACTCTGAAAGAATCAAATAAATGACTGGAAAACGTCACCAGACTCAGCTCGATGTTTTGGCAGGTACGCCATGTAAATGGTCCGAAACTTACTCATGAAAAGCAGACATGGTGTTATTCATTAATGGAGATGATCCTGCTCATTTACCGTCAGTGAAGGGTTTCATAGTAATATTTCAATATCGTCTTTTTCATGCCGCCATTAAGGCAGCCATACTCCAGCTTCGGGGAAAGTGCATGCTATGTGTAGCGTGTCATCCACACCAACGGCCAAACTGGCCTTCTCTTCCGAAAGTTGGTGATGGGATTTTACGTGTGTGCAAGACGTTTTGCGTGCGTTCACACACGGAACCTCACTTTAAAGTCTCATTCGAAGGACTGTATGGGAAATGGAGTCAGAACTACATACTTACTTTCGTTTCTGTTTGTTTGTTGTCGTCCTGCCTGAAGAAGACCAACTAAACAAGATATATCATTTCAATGTTGTTGCCCTGCCTGAAGAAGACCAACTAAACAAGATATATCATTTCAATGTTTGTTGCCCTGCCTGAAGAAGACCAACTAAACAAGATATATCATTTCAATGTTTGTTGCCCTGCCTGAAGAAGACAACTAGACAAGATATATCATTTCAATGTTTGCTGCCCTGCCTGAAGAAGACCAACTAAACAAGATATATCATTTCAATGTTTGCTGCCCTGCCTGAAGAAGACCAACTAAACAAGATATATCATTTCAATGTTTGTTGCCCTGCCTGAAGAAGACCAACTAAACAAGATATATCATTTCAATGTTTGTTGCCCTGCCTGAAGAAGACCAACTAAACAAGATATATCATTTCAATGTTTGTTGCCCTGCCTGAAGAAGACCAACTAAACAAGATATATCATTTCAATGTTTGTTGCCCTGCCTGAAGAAGACCAACTAGACAAGATATATCATTTCAATGTTTGTTGCCCTGCCTGAAGAAGACCAACTAGACAAGTATATATCATTTCAATGTTTGTTGCCCTGCCTGAAGAAGACCAACTAGACAAGATATATCATTTCAATGTTTGCTGCCCTGCCTGAAGAAGACCAACTAGACAAGATATATCATTTCAATGTTTGCTGCCCTGCCTGAAGAAGACCAACTAGACAAGGTTTATTATTTCAATGTTTGTTGCCCTGCCTGAAGAAGACCAACTAGACAAGATATATCATTTCAATGTTTTGTTGCCCTGCCTGAAGAAGACCAACTAGACAAGATATATCATTTCAATGTTTGTTGCCCTGCCTGAAGAAGACCAACTAGACAAGATATATCATTTCAATGTTTGTTGCCCTGCCTGAAGAAGACCAACTAGACAAGATATATCATTTCAATGTTTGTTGTCATCCTACATGAAGAAGACCAACTAGACAAGATATATCATTTCAATGTTTGTTGCCCTGCCTGAAGAAGACCAACTAGACAAGGCTTATTATTTCAATGTTTGTTGTCGTCTTGCATGAAGAAGACCAACTAGACAAGGCTTATTATTTCAATGTTTGTTGTCGTCTTGCATGAAGAAGACCAACTAGACAAGGCTTATATTTCAATGTTTGTTGTCTTGCATGAAGAAGACCAACCAGACAAGGCTTATTATTTCAATGTTTGTTGTTGTCAGTTTGTTGTCGTCTTGCATGAAGATGACCAACTAGACAAGGCTTATCATTTCAATGTTTTTTTGTGTTTTATCTGGCTGCTCAGTACTTCAACGCTTCTTTTTTGTGGCATCAGTTATCGGATCGATGGAGCACCTAAGGCGGTGACTTTTTTTTCTCTCCCTAATGCCGAAATTTACCTCTTCATTTTTTGGTGCTTCACACTGTCCTCTTCCTCTGCAAAAAAAAAAAAAAAAAAAAAAAAAAAAGCGGGGGGGGGGGGGGGGGGGGGGGGGGGGGGGGGGGGGGGGGGGGGGGGGGGGGGGGGGGAGGTGCGAGGGGGGGGGGGATTTTTTCTTTCTTCTTTTTTTCGTTGTTTTTTTGTTCTCCTGTTGTCTCCAACCAGTCTCTTACATACCATGCATAGTGTGTATGTTCTCTTACAAATGGACCTACTTTTGCTGATTTTAACTTCAACATTTGTTTTCTTCCTTCCAGCCTGCACTCCGCCAGCAGTATTTCTGTCTTGAAACTTTAGGTCATTGACATTCTTCACAGCTTATTTCTGTTCCTGGGAAACACACACACATACACACACACACACATGCACGCACGCACGCACGCACGCACGCACGCACACACACACACACACACACACACACACACACACGCACGCACGCACGCACGCACGCACGCACACGCGCACGCGCGCGCACACACACACATACAGAGAGAGAGAGAGAGAGAGAGAGAGAGAGAGGCACACGCTTTAAAGTTGGTGGCTCTTGCTCAGAGCTGTCGACCTGTGAGGCAGGGTGGGACAAGCTGAATTGAATCTGACTACATCCATTTTATTTTGAGTTGAATCTGACTACATCCATTTTATTTTGAGTTGAATCTGACTACATCCATTTTATTTTGAGTTGAATCTGACTGCATCCATTTTGAGTTGAATCTGACTGCATCCATTTTATTTTGAGTTGAATCTGACTGCATCCATTTTATTTTGAGTTGAATCTGACTGCATCCATTTTATTCAGTGAGATTGCTTTCCTATATATGTCACATATGTCATTCACATTTTCTTTAGTTAATTGCTCTCGTACATATGTCACATATACTATACTATTTACATTTTGTTTAGTTTTCCTGTTCCAAGGCCTTTCACACGTGTATTATTTATGTGTATTAGAACTGCATTTTTTCCCCTTAACTTTATTCTGTGTGACTAACTCTCTCTCTCTTCTCTCTCTCTCCTCTCTCTCTCTCTCTCTCTCTCTCTCACACACACACACACACACACACACACACACACACACACACACACACACACACACCACACACACACACACACACACACACACACACACACACACACACACACACTGTCGATGACAGCCCAGCAAAAACAGCTGTTTTCGTCAATACTACTTTGATCTCAACATAAATCAGCACAATTCAGCCGCTTTTTGTCCGCTCAAAATGGACTATACATAAACCACGTGACACATCGAAGGTCAGAGACTGGAAATCCATCGACCACGTGCTTCCTGGAAGGAAAAAATACCCTCCGCTAATCAATAACATCAATCCAATCAACAGTGATTTATACCCTCCTTCTCTGACCCCCTGTGGTCATCAAAGATCCGTGGAGACGAAGTCCTGTGTCTTTAAAAACATCTCCACAACTTCTCAGATTAAAACACTTCAAACACAGTGACGCATGGCTGTGATTTACGATTCCTTCATTAATTATCGAGCGGT
This sequence comes from Conus ventricosus, assembly GCA_018398815.1. Taxonomy (NCBI): domain Eukaryota; kingdom Metazoa; phylum Mollusca; class Gastropoda; order Neogastropoda; family Conidae; genus Conus; species Conus ventricosus. The sequence goes on from CM031627.1 coordinate 14,242,814, forward strand.
CATCGAGGCTGTAAACACAGGCTGTCTACCTTGATTGAGAAGAGAGATGACCTTTTGACCAGTACTGCCGCCGCTGCTGCTACCACTACAGATGGATGTGTGTATTGGGCGTGGGTCGACTGGTCATTAATCTTCGGGTTAGCTTGCCACTGAAGCATACAGCTTGGTGAAGACTAGGATCGATAGAGGGGTGGAGGGATGGCGAGGACGGGGATGGAGAAAGAAGGGTGGTGATGGTGGAGAAGAGATGTTAAGAGGAACAGGGTGCGTCTTGGTATGTCTTCAGACCTCGCACAATTGTTGAAAACAATCTTAATCCAACAGGTAGAAGCAAAACGGCTTAATGTCTCAAAAAGTTTACTTCCTTAGCTTTTAATGAATTAACAGTCATAAACATTTTCAGTTATGTACCAAAAGGCAGTCGAAGAAGACATTTTGCTGTTGTGAAAAGAAGCGAGTGAGTGAAATCATATCGGTGTAACGTTCCATACCGACTCCACGCCCAAACCCGCTTCCTGTGGAGGGACTACAGGCGCCTGCCTTCACTCCCTGGCCCTGTGTTGCGGGAGGTGGACACTGGCATGTGCCTGTTTCACTCTGTGGTGTGGTTCTAAACCATGCCCCCAGTCCACGGCCCGCAGTTTTGGAACAGAACAGGGGGAGGGGGAGGTCAGTTCTTCTCAGATCCAAAATCACCCCCCACCCCCACCCCTCCCCAGCCCTCAAATATAGGCCCAGTGTGCTTTGCTTGATGTTTTGTTGTTGTCGATTGGGACACTTTGAGAAAGGAGGAGATGCTTTGCTTGATGTTTTGTTGTTGTTGATTGGGACACTTTGAGAAATGATCTTTTGTTGTTGTCGATTGGGACACTTTGAGAAATGATGTTTTGTTGTTGTCGATTGGGACACTTTGAGAAAGGAGGGGGTGCTTTGCTTGATGTTTTGTTGTTGTTGATTGGGACACTTTGAGAAATGATGTTGTGTTGCTGTCGATTGGGACACTTTGAGAAATGATGTTTTGTTGTTGTCGATTGGGACGCTTTGAGAAAGGAGGGGGTGCTTTGCTCGATGTTTTGTTGTTGTCGATTGGGACACTTTGAGAAATGATGTTTTGTTGTTGTCGATTGGACACTTTGAGAAATGATGTTTTGTTTTCGGGGACACTTTGAGAAAGGAGGGGTCCGTCTGGATTTCCTCTCGGAGGGAGGGGGTTGAAGAAAGGGTTGGGAGGGGGGTTGGGGGTTGGGTACGGGTCCTTTCTCATCCGCCGGAGAGATTTCAGCAGGAGGGTGATTACGAAGCGTGACACCGGGACATTTTCAGAAAGGCAGTGTGGAGTACAGTCATGGAGTGTCAGACCAGGTGACACCGGGACATTTTCAGAAAGGCAGTGTGGAGTACAGTCGTGGAGTGTTAGACCAGGTGACACCGGGACATTTTCAGAAAGGCAGTGTGGATTACAGTCGTGGAGTGTCAGACCAGGTGAAACCGGGACATTTTCAGAAAGGCAGTGTGGAGTACGGTCGTGGAGTGTCAGACCAGGTGACACCGGTGTCGCGTGAAATCTGGGAACGTGATATCTGGGAAGGCTTCCCAGATATCACAGATTTTTTGGGAACGCGTTCCCAAAATGTACTGTGATATCTGGGAAGGCCCGTAATATCTGGGAACGTGGTCTTTCAGAGCTCAGAAAGGCAGAAAGAAGACGAAAAAAGAATGGATTTTCAAGATAAGGTAGGAAACAATTTATTTAGGTGCAATTGAGATCTTTAGCCCTCTTGTCACTTTTTTTCATTAATTTCTTGGCATGATTTTCACAAAGTTCCCAGATTTCACGATTGGAAGTTCAGGAAATCTGGGAACGCGTTCCCAGATATCACGGTAAATATGGGAACGCGTTCCCAGATATCACGGTTCCCAGATATTGTATGACACCGGGGCATTTTCAGAAAGGAAGTGTGGAGTACAGTCATGGAGGGGTTGTTGGCCTGCGCTTGTTTTCCCCCACCATTAGATTGTTCATCTTTGTATTTGTTTGACTTAATTCAAGTTTGAAAGGCTGAGTGAGTCTTGAATAAAAGTTACTTTGAGTTAGTTTTTCTTATAGGAGCAAGAGTTACCCTACTTGTTTATTGTTTACTGTTCGCTGCCTCATTTCATGTTCAATTTCATTTCAATTAAATCGAGGCTACTTGTATTTGTTTCTGTCCGTCTTTGTGTTTGTCTTTTGATCTCCCTTGCATCCTTGGGCAGGTCCTCAAGCGTAGGCTCAAAGATTGTCCCCTACACTTTATACTGTTTGCATAACGTCTTTAGTTTTTCAACAACTTTTTTCCTCCCCACACTTTCGTTTGGTTTCATTTACTACTCTTCACTGGCTGTTTTGGGGGTCCTGTTGGATTCTTTTTTGAACCCTTGGTGGTGAGAACACCACAGTGTTATGGACTGTGGTGTGTCTCTATTTGACGCCAGGAGCACAGACACAACCAGCCGTGTCTCCCTGATGAGTCCGATCAGCGAACGAAAAGCGTAGGAGCAGGCAATACAACTAAATCTGCCTGCGAGAGGGATTATGATGGTTACCTCATGCAGCTAGAGAAGAGTCATCACACTGAAAATCTATTATTTTAATTTTATGTTCCCATTTTCTTCATCTTATCGTGTGATTGAAGTAATAAGGTTGGGGAACCCCCTTAAGTTCAAATCTTTGCCATGTCGTTACTGTGATGATGGAGGTGGTTGGCTTGTGCTTGTTCCCCCCCCCCCCCCCCCCCCCCCCCCCCCCCCCCACCTACAATTGTTCATCTTTGTATTTGTCTGACTTTATTCAAGTTTAAAAGGCTGTGACAGTCTTGAATAAAAGTTACATTGAGTTAGGTTTTCTTATAGGAGCAAGAATTACTCTACTTGTTAATAGAAGATAAGATAATGCAGTATGGTGATGAACAATAAGTCGTCACCGCACCCATGGAGTACTTTTTTTTTTTAAATTGTTCAAGCTTTAGCCTGTAAAAGGCTTCTTCCGAAACCCTGTATAATCATACAGTTCCGTTACAATTTCACACACACTATATATAAGGCGGAGGGGGAGAAAAAAAGAGGGAGGGAAAGGGGGCATCTGAAAAAGAAAAGGACCGAGGGGAGAGAGAGATGGGGTAGAAAGTTAGGAGAATTGGCTAAAAAAAAGAATAAATAATAAAGGAGAGAGAGAGCGTGGAAACAGAAACAAGAAACGTGGTGGGAGTATAACGGAGCAGATGGAAACAAATGATACGGTGGATGAATTAATCGTGTGATAGAAGTAATAAGGTTGAAACAACTGAGTATCGTTTGTTGTCAAGACCTCGTTTTAAGACACCCAAGCAAACACTACAGTTAATCTTCCATCAAACTATAGACGTGTTCAAAATCTTTTGGAATATAATCGTGAAATATAGGTGGTTATCAGTATATGAACATTTCAATCCTTTCACAAATCTATTTATGAGAAAACGTTGTTCAGACATGTTCCACTTTGGAGCGTGCGGGCATAAATTAAGATGTCACTGAAAATCTTAGTACTGTTATTTCATCAATTTAGAATTGTGGTCTTATTAGAAACATGAAATACATCACCGGTTCCTTTTCTCCTTGTCTCTCTTTATTTCTGTCCATTTTTCTCTTTTTATCTACAAAAATTCTTACTTTTTCTCTTTCTTCGTCTTTGCCTTTTCATTTACTTGGGTTCTTTATATGATCCATATATTTCAAATTGTCGAATTATGATTTAAATTGTAAAACTGTTTGTTGTTGCAGCCGTCAAGTCAATCAGTTCAATCAGTTGGGTATTTTTTCCCATATGTTTGCTTTTGTTGTTTTTGTTTGCTTTTTTTTTTAAACACGCTATAAGTTTCAGCTTTTTGAGGCTCATTGTATTGCATTTGTATTGTATGTGACTGTGATTAAAGATTGAAGAAACTAAATTGTACCAGTATATTACAGTATGTAATGTTTTCGCCCCTCTTTAAGTGGACACATTGGAAACAAAGAACAAGAGAGAGAGAGAGAGAGAGAGAGAGAGAGAGAGAGAGAGAGAGAGAGAGAGAGAGTTTCTTGTGCAGCCCGCATCCAGAGGGAATGGAATCAAGAGGAAAGAGAACTGAAGCAGCCGAGCCCAGTCAAGTTCGTATAGCACGTGCAAGTGATTAAGGCCTGCTGGCCTAGGAATTGTAAACGTGCATGTGATTGGCTGGCATCGGGAGACAGTTGCGCGCACTCGCACGTGCAGTAAATAATGGTCGTGCGCGTCAAAATAGCGCGGTGGAATCCTACGTCTGTGTCTACCAAACATGCCTCAGGATTGGGGAGGAATGCCGGCTGCCCGCCAGTCTCCCATACCCATCCACTCTCCCACCATGGCCTTCAAAAAAAAAAAAAAGAAAAAAAAAAAAGAAGGGCCAGACAGCCACTTGCGTGACGTCACAGCCGAGGGCGGGCGCTAGCAGACAAGCAGTGTGTTTACCAGTAACGGAACGCTGCACGGCGTCAATTTCCAACTGAAAACCGTTTTCCCCCGGCAAACTGAATGAGTATTATGTGATAATTTAACATGACTATAGACTGTCCCTTCATTTACTGCGATGTAGTCTGGCGAATATCAGCAATACCAGAACGATTATGATCATCAACATCAGCACTATCCTGATTATTGCTGTCATAGTAGGGTTGAAAACAAACAAACAACACCTGATGGATATCATCTGCTGTCATCTTTCATATAGAAGTTGGTCAATGGCGGGGAATAAAAAACAAAACAACACACACACACACACACACACACACACACACTCTCTCTCTCTCTCTCTCTCTCTCTCTCTCTCTCTCTCTCTCTCTCTCTCTCTCTCCTTCTCACTCACACACACACACACACACACACACACCACACACACACACACACACACACACACACCTGACTGACAACAGCTACGCTCACATAAAACTGGGATACCGAAGTTACTGATCGTCGGGGTTCAGTTTTTTTTTTTATTTCTATTTATTTATTTATTTTTTAGAAAAGAAAACCCTGATTGGTAACAACTGCGCAACTATTAATTTGGGCTATGGAAGCTGTTCAGTGGCGGGGCACATACGACACTAAATAAACGACGAAGGGGCTTGCTGATCGCCACTTAAGCGTGCGTGGTTTGGGTGCTGGTGGGTGTGCATTGCCATTGAGGGCTGACACGTTTCTATACAAACGTCAGTCAAGCACGTGAGGCTGGCCTCTAATGTGTGTATGGCGAACTGTGGCTCTTGACTCGGTTACATTCCGACATACTCAAAGAATTGGAAAGAATAAACTGGAAAAGTCAGAGCGGTTTGATTTGTAATTTGAACATCATCATGGACATAGTGCCTTTACGGGGTATCACCACTCAGCGAAAAGAAGACTTCCCTGCACATATCAACCAAATGTAAACAAGATATTCATTGGTGTTTGGATTTGTGTTTCCGGTATTTCTGTTTGCAGTGTCGCTATTTTGGTATTAATTTGAGATTGGAAAAGGTTTTAAGAAACTTCAGTGCCATAACTTTGAGGGGTTTTCTGTCAAAATAACAACAAACAAAAAAACAAAACAAACAAATAAAAGCGGTCATACCAGCCGCCGTGGCGAAGTGGTTAGCGTCGCGGACTCCCGGCTGGGAGGTCGTGGGTTCGAATCCCATCAGAGTCATGTGGGTTTTTTTCTGCCCCGACCGGCTCCTACCCAGAGTTGAGTTTGCTGCGGACTCAGTTGGGAAGACTGGGACCACACAGTCGAGTTTCATCCACTTAATGAATGCGTTTCTGAGAGTGTTGCTCAAATTTCATGACCAACACTGCAGGTGCCTGTATCTCTCGGGCCTGGTTGACGCCAGGATATATTATGAAAGGAAGCGTAGAGTACAGCCCTGTCATGTAGTCTCAGACCGAAATGGAAATCCGTAGCATCATCTTAATCATCCTCATTCCATTGATCAGCATTAAAAAAAAAAAAGTCTCAAATTCTGTGGCCCTTCATGCCCTGCTCTCATGGTGACCTCAGTTTCGATGTCCTCTCCGCGTCTGTGGCCTTGGTTTGCTTCCGTCGGGGTCACCGGTATCGGCGAGTCCATGGGGGCTGTCGTTGGACGGACGTGGTGGCGCCCTCCGGAGGGAGAGCTCACTCACGCCGGCTCCGCGACTAAGCAATTATTGTCGTCAGTAGGGGGCTTAGTAGGTGGTGTCCTGCGTATGTTAGATCAGAACAGGCGCCACTGAACACCACCGAAGTGACTCGGCAGCAGTGCAGTGTCTCCTCCTGTGGGTTGCCTCATGACGACTTGACATTGACTGCTCACTGTGGATTGCTGGTGCCGGGGCTGCGGCGGGGCCGACCGGGCTATGGCTGTGGACGGGGTGTCGGAATGAGCGGCGTGGGTGCACTGCCTCTGAGGTAGCGCAGAGGTTGGGACAGCAAAAAAAATAAAATAAAATAAAATAAAGTAAAAATAAAAAAAAAAAGCGGTCATATGCGCTTTGTGCCATATATTTTTTTTAAAATTGTTTTTTGTTGTTTTTTTCCCCCAGTCACTCCTGGCTTCTATCCACAAAGTCAAGTTTCACCCACTAAATAGGTGCATCTTGTATAACGTTGCCCTAATTTCCTTGGGGGAAAAAACCCGCGAGTGTCTGTATTTTTATGTACTTAGCTCATGCTGGGCCGGATGTGTCGTCAAATCCAGCGTGGAGCACAGCCCTGTCATGTAGTCTCAGACCAGCGTGGAGCACAGCCCTGTCATGTTGTCTCAGACCAGCGTGGAGCACAGCCCTGTCATGTAGTCTCAGACCAGCGTGGAGCACAGCCCTGTCATGTAGTCTCAGACCAGCGTGGAGCACAGCCCTGTCATGTAGTCTCAGACCAGCGTGGAGCACAGCCCTGTCATGTAGTCTCAGACCAGCGTGGAGCACAGCCCTGTCATGTAGTCTCAGACCAGCGTGGAGCACAGCCCTGTCATGTAGTCTCAGACCAGAATGGAGCTCAGTCGCATCATCTTTTTCAGTCTCGTTCACATCAAAAAGTGTGAGATTCTATGGCCCGTCATGCTCAGCTCTCATAGTTACCCTAGTCTGGATTTCCTCCCCAATCTATGTCTTTGGTGGGTTGGTTTGGACGTCTCTGATACCGGCCAATTCATGGGGACTGTCGTTGGACGGGCGTGGTGGCGCCCTACGGAGATGGGCATTCACTCACGCTTGCTCCACGACAAAGCAGCTAGTGTCGTCAGCGCGGTCTTCGCAGCTAGGGTAATGCGTCTTCCACAGGACCACCGGCCTCCACCGGAAGGACTCAGCAGTAGCGCAGTGTTTTCTCCGATGGGTGGCCTAGTCACGACTTCATATTGACAACTGTATGTGAGGATGTTGTCTGTGGATTGCTGTCTGTGGGTTGCTGTCTGATAGTTGCTGTCTGTGGGGTTGCTGTCTGTGGAGTTGCTGCCTGTGAGGTGGGGTTGCTGTCTGTGGGGATGCTATCTGTGGGGTTGCTGTCTGTGGGGATGCTGTCTGTGGGGATGCTGTCTGTGGGGATGCTGTCTGTGGGGATGCTATCTGTGGGGATGCTATCTGTGGGGATGCTGTCTGTGGGTTGTTTACTGTGGGGATACTGTCTGTAGGGTTGCTCTCTGTGGGGATGCTGTCTGTGGGATGCTGTCTGTGGGGTTGCTGTCTGTGGGGATACTATCTGTGGGGTTGCTGTCTGTGGGTTGTTGTCTGTGGGGATGCTGTCTGTGGGGTTGCTATCTGTGGGGTTTCTGTCTGTGGGGTTGCTGTCTGTGGGGTTGTTGTCTGTGGGGATGCTGTCTGTGGGTTGTTGTCTGTGGGGATGCTATCTGTGGGGATGCTGTCTGTGGGGATGCTATCTGTGGGGTTGCTGTCTGTGTGTTGTTGTCTGTGGGGATGCTGTCCGTGGGGATGCTGTCTGTGGGTGTCACGGACGTAAATACTTTTGGTTTGGAAGATAAATCGTTTTTTTTACAAACCCAGTATAAAGTGGAGTGTTACCAGTGACATCTTTACTACATGGGCCGGGTGTTGACCAGTGTGCTATTTGTGTCATCCCGGGTGCGCTACGTCCGTGCATTTCGCCCCCATCCTCCAATATTTCTCTTCTTTTTATTTTTTTTTAAAGCTTTCTTTTTCTGTTCTTTTATCGTTTTTCACGTGGTTCATCAGCTGATGTCAGGTGACACAGGTGAGCTGTTTTGTTACTGGTTGCCATCTTGGTTTGGCGAGTGGTGTGGCACTCGCTTACGAACCTTGGAGTCGGAGAGATCTCTATCTCTGCCAGCTGGAGCCTTCCTGCTTGAATCCACTTCGACGTGGGTTGCGTGGAACTGTCTTTCACCCTTCGGTGGGAAGGAAAGAATTCCACTTGCCACCTCGGGGATCCCTATCCCGGCCAGCTGGAAGAAGCACCTTAGGTCATCCCTGACCTGGAGTCCACTTCATTGGGGACCGTCACGGTTTTCGGCTGCCATCCTTCATCGGATTGGGGAGCGGACCGTTTTCTTACCTCGCCCACCCGCCATTTTGGTAACTATATGGTCTGTCTTGGACAGTGTCTTGTTTATTTGGGTTTTCTAACCTCTCAGTGGTTGCGGTTTTTCTTCTGCCTTAATATGCGGTTGGCTTGACACACCTTTTTTGTGTGTAACTGCTCCAAAGAGGGAGTGCCTGTTTGGAAGTGGTATCGAGATATGCATTTTGTGGTGGAATTGTAGGAACGCATTATCTTTAATTGCGTTTCGGTCCTTAGCGGCTAGGTATTCGGTTACTTTGGACTAAGTTGAAAGTCTCTTACTACCATTTGGTCAATGGAAGCTGTGTTTGTTGTTTTTTTTTTTAGATTACACAGGTTGAGTCAGTGCTTTTCTGCTTAATGTGTGATTTGGACCGGAGAAATATCGTAAATGTTAGTATTCATTTTTCTTGTTTCATAGACACGAGACGGATCGTGGAATGCATAGCGTGCGAACGGCTGACACTTAGACCACGGAGTGTGGAATTCCGGCCGTATCGCCCCGCATGTGGTTCCGTTCTCGTTGTGTCCTTGTCCTATATGTTTGTGTGACAGACGTATGGATGGATTTTAGTTGGTTTTATTTATTGAGATTTTGACTAAGGAAGTTATCCTTATACAGGCATGTCATGGGTACAGGATGCAAGGAATGCCATGAGTACAGGCTAAAAGCAAAGGAAAAAGTGAAAGAAGTTATTATAGTTTTATTTACCCTTTTAAAGTGACAAAGACATTGTTGACCTTTTACGGCACTGTGACCCTTCACACTGACGCACTGCCGAACCCACTAAGTTGCCACACACTGACAAGGACGGTAAAGAGATGACTTCTCGTCTGGAGACTGATCTCCGCCGTAGGGCGGGAAAATTTCGCCATTTGTTTCCGCAGCTCCGGTCTTCGACTGGCTGAAGGACCAGCATCCCGGGACCTGGCAGACGCCATCCGGTATCCAGGCACCAGTCGCTGCACTGAGGACTGTTGAAGGTGTGCCTCACCCTTCACTGGGACACCTTCGCCTCGATTGGAAGACTAGCCCACTGCGGGCTTCGCCCTTAGGATCCACCTCCCACGGTGAACCTCCTCGGGCACGGGATAAGATGAGTCTTCAGTCGTGTGTGGTGTGGGTGTGGGTTTGGCGTGCGTGTGTGGCCTGAAGCCGGTCACTGATCCGTTTTTTTTTTTATTATTGTTTTGTTTAACCCTGAGTACGTCCTGTTTGATGTATTATTGTTTTCTAGCACTGTCTTTCTTCTGTTTTATGTTAATGCCTTTGTAGTGGTTTAGCGGGTTAGGTTGGGATAGTAGCGGGATCCCAGGATATTGGGGTTTTTTTGGGGTTTATTCAATTTACTTTGTCCCCTACGTCAGTTTGTCCTGAATAGTGCTTTTCTCTTCTATGCCCCATTGTTTTTTTTTCCTTTTCTTTTCCTCTCTCGGCTGTTTTTTCCTCTTCTTTGTTATGACCCATACCCCATCTGGAGTGTTAGTGTGAGTGAATGATTGTAATGTGAAGTAAAAATATTGTTGAAACCTCTTTCTCTTGTGGTCTGGTGGTGTGAGGGATTGAGTGATCGCTCCGTTTCTGCCACTGCACATTACCTGTTTAAGAACCCCCCCTGTCAGGTGTACTCGCACGTGACAGTGGGGTTGCTATCTGTGGGATTGCTGTCTGTGGGGATGCTGTCTGTGGGGATGCTGTCTGTGGGGTTGCTGTCTGTGGGATTGCTGTCTGTGGGGTTGCTGTCTGTGGGGTTGCTGTCTGTGGGGTTGTTGTCTGTGGGGATGCTATCTGTGGGGTTGCTATCTGTGGGGATGCTGTCTATGGGTTGTTGTCTGTGGCGATACTGTCTGTAGGGTTGCTATCTGTGGGGATGCTGTCTGTGGGATGCTGTCTGTGGGGTTGCTGTCTGTGGGGATACTATCTGTGGGGTTGCTGTATGTGGGTTGTTGTCGGTGGGGATGCTGTCTGTGGGGTTGCTATCTGTGGGATGCTGTCTGTGGGGTTGCTGTCTGTGGGGTTTGTCTGTGGGGATGCTGTCTGTGAGTTGTTGTCTGTGGGGATGCTATCTGTGGGATGCTGTCTGTGGGATGCTGTCTGTGGGATGCTATCTGTGGAGATGCTGTCTGTGGGATGCTGTCTGTGGGGTTGCTGTCTGTGGGGATGCAGTCTGTGGGGATGCAGTCTGTGGGGATGCTGTCTGTGGGGATGCTGTCTGTGGGGATGCTATCTGTGGGCATGCTGTCTGGGCATGCTGTCTGTGGGCATGCTGTCTGTGGGGATGCTGTCAGTGCGGATGCTATCTGTGCGGATGCAGTCTGTGGGTTGCTGTCTATGGGTTTGATGTCTGTGGGGATGCTGTCTGTGGAGATGCTATCTGTGGGGATGCTATCTGTGGTGATGCTGTCTGTGGGATGCTGTCTGCGGGATGCTGTCTGTGGTTTGCTGTCTGTGGGGATTCCTGTCTGTGGGGATGCTGTTTGTTGGGATGCAGTATGTGGGGATGCTGCTTGTGGGGATGCTGTCTGTGGGATTTGTCTGTGGGGATGTTGTCTGTGGGGATGCTGTCTGTGGGGATGTTGTCTGTGGGATTCTGTCTGTGGGGATGCTGTCTGTGGGGATGCTATCTGTGGAGTTGCTGTCTGTGGTTGTTGTCTGTGGGGATGCTGTCCGTGGGGATGCTGTCTGTGGGATTGGTATCTGTGGGATTGCTGTCTGTGGGATGCTGTCTGTGGGTTGCTATCTGTGGGGGTTGCTATCTGTGGGATTGCTGTCTGTGGGGTTGCTGTCTGTGGGGTTGTTGTCTGTGGGGATGCTGTCTGTGGGGTTGCTGTCTGTGGGATGCTGTCTGTGGGGATGCTGTCTGTGGGGAATGCTGTCTGTGGGGTTGCTGTCTGTGGGGATGCTGTCTGTGGGATGCTGTCTGTGGGGTTGCTGTCTGTGAGGATACATGTCTGTGGGATACTGTCTGTGGGGTTGTTGTCTGTGGGGATACTGTCTGTGGGGATGCTGTCTGTGGGGTTGCTGTTCTGTGGGGATGCTGTCTGTGGGGATGCTGTCTGTGGGGATGCTGTCTGTGGGGATGTTGTCTGTGGGGTTGCTGTCTGTGGGGATGCTGTCTGTGGGGATGCTGTCTGTGGGGATGCTGTCTGTGGGGTTGCTATCTGTGGGGTTGCTGTCTGTGGATTGTTGTCGGTGGGGATGCTGTCCTGTGGGGATGCTGTCTGTGGGGATGCTATCTGTGGGGATGCTGTCTGTGGGGATGTTATCTGTGGGGATGCTATCTGTGGGGATGCTGTCTGTGGGGTTGTTGTCTTTGGGGATGCTGTCTGTGGGTTGTCTGTGGGGATGCTATCTGTGGGGATGCAATCTGTGGGTATGCTGGTCTGTGGGGTTTCTGTCTGTGGGGATACTGTCTGTGGGGATGCTGTCTGTGGGGATCCTGTCTGTGGGGTTGCTGTCTGTGGGATGCTATCTGTGAGGATGCTGTCGGTGGGGATGCAGTCTGTGGGATGCTGTCTGTGGGCATGCTTTCTGTGGGGATGCTGTCTGTGGGGATGCTGTCTGTGGGGATGCTGTCTGTGCGGATGCTATCTGTGGGGATGCAGTCTGTGGGGTTGCTGTCTGTGGTTGTTGTCTGTGGGGATGCTGTTGTGGAGATGCTATCTGTGGGGATGCTGTCTGTGGGGATGCTGTCTGTGGGATGCTGTCTGTGGGTTGTTGTCTGTGGGGATTCTGTCTGTGAGTTGTTGTCTGTGGGGATGCTATCTGTGGGGATGCTGTCTGTGGGGATGTTATCTGTGGGGATGCTATCTGTGGGGATGCTGTCTGTGGGGTTGTTGTCTGTGGGGATGCTGTCTGTGGGTTATTTGTCTGTGAGGATGCTGTCTGTGGGTTGTTGTCTGTGGGGATTCTGTCTGTGGTTTGTTGTCTGTAGGGATGCTATCTGTGGGGATGCTGTCTGTGGGGATGCAATCTGTGGGGTTTCTGTCTGTGGGGTTGCTCTCTGTGGGGATACTATCTGTGGGATGCTGTCTGTGGGGATGCTGACTGTGGGGTTGCTGTCTGTGGGGATGCTGTCTGTGGGGATGCTGTCGGTGGGAATGCAGTCTGTGGGGATGCTGTCTGTGTGGAGCTGTCTGTGGGCATGCTGTCTGTGGGGATGCTGTCTGTGGGGATGCTGTCTGTGGGGATGCTGTCTGTGCGGATGCTATCTGTGGGGATGCAGTCTGTGGGTTGTTGTCTGTGGGGATGCTGTCTGTGGAGATGCTATCTGTGGGGATGCTGTCTGTGGGGATGCTGTCTGTGGGATGCTGTGGGGATGCTGTCTGCGGGATGCTGTCTGTGAGGATGCTGTCTGTGGGATGCAGTCTGTGGGGATGCAGTCTGTGGGGATGCTGTCTGTGGGGATGCTATCTGTAGGGTTGCTGTCTGTGGGGATGCTGTCTGTGGGGATGCTGTCTGTGGGGATGCTGTCTGTGAGGATGCTGTCTGTGAGGATGCTGTCTGTGGGGATGCTGTCTGTGGGGATGCTGTCTGTGGGGATGCTGTCTGTGGGATGCTATCTGTGGGGTTGGTGTCTGTGGGGTTGGTGTCTGTGGGATGCTGTCTGTTGGGGATGACGTCTGTGGTGTTGCTGCTTGTGGGGATGCTGTCTGTGGGATGTTGTCTGTGGGGATGTTGTCTGTAGGGATGCTGTCTGTGGGGATGTTGTCTGTGGGGATGTTGTCTGTGGGGATGCTGTCTGTGGGATGCTATCTGTGGGTTGCTGTCTGTGGGTTGTTGTCTGTGGGGATGCTGTCCGTGGGGTTGCTGTCTGTGGGGTTGCTATCTGTGGGATTGCTGTCTGTGGGGATGCTGTCTGTGGGGTGCTGTCTGTGGGGTTGCTGTCTGTGGGGTTGCTGTCTGTGGGGATGCTGTCTGTGGGGTTGCTGTCTGTGGGGTTGCTGTCTGTGGGGTTGCTGTCTGTGGGGTTGCTATCTGTGGGGATGTTGTCTGTGGGTTGTTTACTGTGGGGATACTGTCTGTAGGGTTGCTCTCTGTGGGGATGCTGTCTGTGGGATGCTGTCTGTGGGTTTGCTGTCTGTGGGGATACTATCTGTGGGGTTGCTGTCTGTGGGTTGTTGTCGGTGGGGATGCGGTCTGTGGGGTTGCTATCTGTGGGGTTTCTGTCTGTGGGTTGCTGTCTGTGGGGTTGTTGTCTGTGGGGTTGCTGTCTGTGGGGATGCTGTCTGTGGGGATGCTGTCTGTGGGATGCTGTCTGTGGGATGCTGTCTGTGGGATGCTGTCTGCGGTGATGCTGTCTGTGGGGTTGCTGTCTGTGGGGTTGCTGTCTGTGGGGATGCTGTCGGTGGGGATTGCTGTTTGTGGGGAATGTTTGTCTGTGGGGATGTTGTTTGTGGGGTTGTTGTCTGTGGTGATGTTATCTGTGGGGATGCTTTCTGTGGGGATGCTGTCTGTGGGGATGTCATCTGTGGGGATGTTGTCTGTGGAGATGCTGTCTGTGGGGATGATGTCTGTGGGGATGCTGTCTATGGGGTTGTTGTCTGTGGGGATGTTGTCTGTGGGGATGTTGTCTGTGGGATGCTGTCTGTGGGGTTGCTGTCTGTGGGGATGCTGTCTATGGGGTTGCTGTCTGTGGGGATGCTGTCTGTGGGGATGTTGTCTGTGGGATGCTGTCTGTGGGTTGCTGTCTGTGGGGATACTATCTGTGGGGTTGCTGTATGTGTTTTGTTGTCGGTGAGGATGCTGTCTGTGGGGTTGCTATCTGTGGGGTTTCTGTCTGTGGGGTTGCGGTCTGTGGTGTGTTGTCTGTGGTGATGCTGTCTGTGGGTTGTCTCTGGGGATGCTGTCTGTGAAGATGCTATCTGTGGGGATGCTATCTGTGGGGATGCTGTCTGCGGGGATGCTGTCTGTGGGGTTGCTGTCTGTGGGGATGCTGTCTGTGGGGATGCTGTTTGTGGGGATGCAGTCTGTGGGGATGTTGTCTGTGGGGATGCTATCTGTGGGGTTGTTGTCTGTGGGGATGTTATCTGTGGGGATGCTTTCTGTGGGGATGCTGTCTGTGGGGATGTTATCTGTGGGGTTCAGGAATCCGCTATACAACGAGTAAAAACTGAAAGAAAATCTCCTTTTTTGAGGCCCGCAAACAGGTTGTTAACAGTCAGACGCCAACAGCATCTTCGTATGCTTCGGCCGTAAAGAAAGTTTCCACTAGGTCAGTCTGCTGCCAGACTGATGAATATATCTTTTCCAAGACACTGCAAGGAAGAACTGTCAGCTCTGGTGGAAGCGGGTCCACCACCTCCCAACCCAAAGTGACTGCCCCTGGTGGAGGCAAAAAATCCGCCACCCCTCAGACTGCCCAGCAGTCTACAACATCTGCTGCTGGGCAGATTAAAAAACCAGCACCCAAGCCTCGAACTCCTCTGTCCAGTGCCCGTGCGGGCAAGGGAGTTCCACCCAGTGTGGAGATGGTGGAGATGAGGAAGAAACCTCCACCGTCTCCCAAATCCAGACCTTCTTCGCCTGTTGGCAAGTCTGCCAGCAGGTCTGAAGAACAACACAGTTCAGTGAAACTACAAAATAAATTCACTCCATTGGAAGCAGACGTTGAGGAGGAGATGACTGATTTCTCTCCTTTTCGCCCTCTGCACCATGGATAGTACAATATCCCATTGGAATATCCGTGGACTAAATTCCAACTTTGAGGAGTTACAGCTTCTGTGTCGATCTATAAAACCTTCCGTCGTGGCTCTTCAGGAAACTCAAATTCAAAGCCAGAAGACCTTTACTCTTTCTGGCTTTAATGTTCTTTCAAAACCTGCACAACCATCCACGTTGGGACTGTCGGGCGGTGTTGCCCTTCTCATACACAAAACTCTGTTGTATAGTCCTGTCGCTCTGTCTACCTCCTTCAGGCTGTAGCTGCGAGAGTCACTCTCCACAAGACTGTGACAATCATGCTGTTCCATTTACTTCCACTTCTGTCCCGGTTTGTCGTAGGACCTTGTCAGTCTGATAGGTGAACTTCCTCGACCTTTTTGCTGTTGGGTGACTTTAACGGTCACAATCCTCTTTGGGGTAGTGTCAGTACGTCATCCAGAGGTCTGCTAATTGAGGATGTCCTTTCGGTTTTGGGATTTGTGTTGTCTGAACGACGGATCTGCAACTTACCTCCACTCTTCCACAGGTTCACTTTCGTGTTTAGATTTGTCGGTTTGTGACCCCTCGCTGGTCCTGGACTATGAGGGGTCTGTCCATGACGATCTGCACGGAAGTGACCATTTCCCTGTTTGTTTACAACCCGTAATAACTGAACAAGTCTCTGTCTCTCCACATCTAAATTATAAGAAAGCAAACTGGGATCTCTTTGCAGCCACTATTTCAAAAGAATTCCAGGACACTGATTTTCTTCAGAGTCCGGACCCAGCAGAATCACTGACTAACACTATGATCAAGTGTGCTAAAGCTTGTATTCCAGTGTCTTCCGATAAACTCAAATGCCAAAAACACCCTGGTTTGATTCAGACTGCCACAAATTTCCAAAGTTCGAAAACGGGCTCAGCGTCAGGTGTACCAACGACCTTCGGGTCCAACGCTCGAGCCCATCAGAAACTCCGTGCTAAATCAAGACACACTTTTTAAAATCAGAAAAACGTCGGTCCTGGAGAAGTTTCTGCTCCAGGATGACATCGAAAACTTCCAAGAAAAAAGTGTGGAACATCATTAAGAAAATCAAAGGGAAGAACACCTGTCCCACTGTGAACCATCTCAAGTTTGCTGACTCTTTAATAACAGAGAAAAAAGCAGTTGCTAATCTGCTGGCTTCAACCATAGAAAAGAATTCCTCCTCTTCTAACAAATCAGCCACTTTTGTCAAAAAAAAAACCCCTTAAAGAAAATCACCCTGCAACTTTTCGTCAGACAACATGGAAGACTACAATCTTCCTTTCACTTTAAATTGAACTGAAATCTGCCTTACTGTCCTGCAACGATTCCTCTCCAGGTATAGATGAAATCCATTATCAACTGTTGAAACATCTTCCGCAAGAAGGTCTGAATATACTGTTACAGTATACAACCATGTGTGGACTACAGGTTTCTTTCCCCCCTCTTGGCGAAAAGCCCTCATTATTCCCATCCCAAACCTGGAAAAGATCTTTCTAATCCATCAAACTACCGTCCCATAGCTTTGACCAGCTGTGTCTGTAAACTGATGGAGAAAAATGGTCAATGCTAGGCTTATGTGGAAACTCGAAACCGATGGCCTTTTGGCGAAAGAACAGTGTGGTTTCCGCAAACATCGGACTACTGTTGACCATTTGATTCGTCTGGAACTACACTTCGGAACGCCTTTCTGAACAAACAGCATGCAGTGGCAATTTTTTTTGACTTGGAGAAGGCCTACGATACCACCTGGAAGTCGGGGATACTTCATAATCTCCATGATCTGGGTTTTCGAGGTCATCTTCCGCTTTTCCTTCCCAAAAATTTTTTTGGCAGAACGACAGTTTCAGGTCCGGGTTGGCACCACTCTCTCTGATGTCCACGAGCAGGAGTTGGGTGTTCCACAGGGGAGCATACTGTCTCCTGCCCTCTTTAGTATTAAGATCAATAACATTGTTAAATCAGTTCAGCAGGGTTCAGACTGCTCATGTTTGTGGATGATTTCGCTGTCTACGCAACTGGAAGCCTGTACCCGAGTGTCCAGCGCAGGCTCCAGCTTTGCGTGGATAAAATCCATCGATGGGGAGATGAAAAACGGTTTTTACCTTTTCTGCTTCAAAGACACAGTGTATTCCTTCCATAATTTCCGTCAGTTTTTTCCAGATCCTGAACTTCAAGTAGGGAAATCCCCATTCCGCTGTTAAAGAGGCCAAATTTTTGGGAGTCATTTTTGACCAGAAACTTAACTTTCTCAGCCACATCAAAAATCTCAAACTGCTTGTCAGAAAACACTGAATATTCTGGGGGGTCGTAGCGCACACCGACTGGGCGCTGATAAGAAAACTTTGCTGCACCTCTACAGAGCCTTGGTCCGTTCCAAACTGGACTACGGTTGTGCTGTGTACGGCTCTGCAAGATCATCTTACCTCAAACTCTTGGGCCCTATCCACCATCAAGGGCTTCGTCTCTGTCTTGGAGCGTTCCGCACCACCCCTGTGTACAGCCTGTACGCAGAGGCAGGTGAACCTTCACTGTCTAACCGCAGGCTGAAACTGTCTTTGAATTATTATATCCGACTGTTCTCAGAACCAGAAAACCCTGCCTATGACTGTGTCTTTGACCCTCCGTTCCAAAGTAAGTTTGAAAACAACCTAATGTATTCCGCCGTTTGGTCTTCGTATGCAGCCTCACGTGCGGAATGCAGGTCTAGACCTGGGAGTAGTTTCCCATTTTTCCAAGTTTTCGGATCAACCTCCGTGGACCTTTTTCACACCAGAGATTTGCTTCGATCTTGCAGCTTTTCGCAAAGAGTCTACCAGCTCTCTGGCATACAAGGCATTGTATGCTGACCTCTGTTCCAAATTCCCATCCTACAAAACGTTTTCACTGACGGTTCCAAGTCTGAGGATGGAGTGGCCTGTGCAGCCTACTGCCCTGGGGCTCCTTCTCAGATTTCTGTTGGAACATAACATTCAGATGCTTCTGTCTATTCTGCGGAACTTACTGCTCTGGTTCTGGCTTTGAAGATAATCTCACATTCTTCAAAGAGGGGCTTTCTGGTTCTGTCGGATTCGCTGTCAGCTTTGGAGGCCATAGCTGGCCGCAACCTTCAGCATCCAGAACTTTTACTTTTTTTTTTACTTTTTAGCAAGTTGAAGGCGGACGGTTACAACATTACTCTTGCTTGGGTTCCAGGTCATGTTGGCATCGGCGGAACGAAATGGTTGATCGTTTAGCCAAGAACGCCACAAGAGAGAAACTGTCCAACACTTATATCCCCTGCTCAGATGTGAAACCCAAAATTAATGATTATGTGAGAGACCTCTGGCAAGAGGATTGGAACACACAGACGAATAACAAATCTTTCAGATCCGTCCAAACCTTAAGGACTTCCTCCCATCCACGTCGGGAGGTCGTAAAGAGGAAAAGGTTCTGTGCCGGCTACACAAACCCGGGCCATTCGTATTTTACCCATGCTTACCTTTTAAAGAGTGAAGAAGCTCCGTGGTGCATTCCATGTCATGCGCCACTCACAATGAAACATGTTCTTTTCGAGTGTTGGGACTTGCACGATGTGAGACACAACATTTTACGGTGGAGTCCATGAAGATCCTGTTCAGGGATGTCCCGCCTGATGTGATCCTTGACTTTTTGAGAGAGATTGACATTTTTCATCTGATTTAAGATTTTACGGAAGAAAGATTTTTAACGAAGTTTCTGGTACGTTTCTAGACGATGTCATTTTAAAAAGATGTGTGAAAGTTTTTTTTTTTTTTTTTAATGACTGGTGAGTTGATTTTAACGTGGTGACAGCCCTGATGTGGCCCTTTGCGGTCGGCTGGGCTATAAGCAACATTATCTTATCTTATCTGTGGGGTTGTTGTCAGTGGGGATGATGTCTGTGGGGATGTTGTCTGTGGGGTTGTTGTCTGTGGGGGTGATGTCTGTGGGGATGTTGTCTGTGGGGATGTTGTCTGTGGGGATGCTGTCTGTGGGGATGTTGTCTGTGGGGATGCTGTCTGTGGGGATGTTGTCTGTGGGGT
>CM031627.1:14262202-14269702 GCA_018398815.1 Conus ventricosus
TGTTGTCTGTGGGGATGATGTCTGTGGGGATGCTGTCTGTGGGGTTGTTGTCTGTGGGGATGTTGTCTGTGGGGTTGCTGTCTGTGGGGATGCTGTCTGTGGGGATGTTGTCTGTGGGATGCTGTCTGTGGGGTTGCTGTCTGTGGGGATACTATCTGTGGGGTTGCTGTATGTGTTTTGTTGTCGGTGGGGATGCTGTCTGTGGGGTTGCTATCTGTGGGGTTTCTGTCTGTGGGGTTGCGGTCTGTGGGGTGTTGTCTGTGGTGATGCTGTCTGTGGTGATGCTGTCTGTGGGGATGCTGTCTGTGGGTTGTTGTCTGTGGGGATGCTATCTGTGGGGATGCTGTCTGTGGGGATGCTATCTGTGGGGATGCTGTCTTTGGGGTTGCTGTCTGTGGGGTTGCTATCTGTGGGGATGTTGTCTGTGGGGATGCTATCTGTGGGGATGCTGTCTGTGGGGTTGCTGTCTGTGGGGTTGCTGTCTGTGGGGATGTTGTCTGTGGGGATGCTATCTGTGGGGATGCAGTCTGTGGGTATGCTGTCTGTGGGGTTGCTGTCTGTGGGGATGCAGTCTGTGGGGATGCTATCTGTGGGGTTGCTGTCTGTGGAGATGCAGTCTGTGGGGATGCTATCTGCGGGGTTCCTGTCTGTGGGTTGTTGTCTGTGGGGATGCTGTCTGTGGGGATGCTATCTGTGGGGATGCTGTCCGTGGGGATGTTATCTGTGGGGATGCTGTCTGTGGGGATGTTATCTGTGGGCTTGTTGTCAGTGGGTTGCTGTCTGTGGGGATGCTGTCTGTGGGGATGCTGTCTGTGGGGATGCTGTCTGTGGGGATGATTTATCTGTGGGCTTGTTGTCAGTGGGGATGTTGTCTGTGGGGATGCTGTCTGTGGGGATGCTGTCTGTAGGGATGCTGTCTGTGGGGATGCTGTCTGTGGGGATGTTGTCTGTGGGGATGGTGTCTGTAGGGATGCTGTCTGTGGGGATGCTGTCTGTGGGGATGTTGTCTGTGGGGATGCTGTCTGTGGGGATGCTGTCTGTGGGGATGTTGTCTGTGGGGATGCTATCTATGGGGTTGTTGTCTGTGGGGATGGTGTCTGTAGGGATGCTGTCTGTGGGGATGTTGTCTGTGGGGTTGCTGTCTGTGGGGATGCTGTCTGTGGGGATGTTGTCTTTGGGATTCTGTCTGTGGGGTTGCTGTCTGTGGGGATACTATCTGTCGGGTTGCTGTCTGTGGGTTGTTGTCGGTGGGGATGCTGTCTGTGGGGTTGCTATCTGTGGGGTTTCTGTCAGTGGGGTTGCGGTCTGTGGGGTGTTGTCTGTGGGGATGCTGTCTGTGGGGATGCTGTCTGTGGGTTGTTGTTTGTGGGTTGTTGTCTGTGGGGATGCTGTCTGTGGGGATGCTATCTGTGGGGATGCTGTCTGTGGGGTTGCTGTCTGTGGGGTTGCTGTCTGTGGGGATGTTGTCTGTGGGGATGTTGTCTGTGGGGATGCTGTCGTGGGGATGCTGTCTGTGGGGTTGCTGTCTGTGGGGATGCAGTCTGTGGGGATGCTATCTGTGGGGTTGCTATCTGCGGGGTTCCTGTCTGTGGGTTGTTGTCTGTGGGGATGCTATCTGTGGGGATGCTGTCTGTGGGGTTGCTATCTGTGGGATTGCTGTCTGTGGGGATGCTGTCTGTGGGGTTGCTGTCTGTGGGGATGTTATCTTTGGGGATGCTGTCTGTGGGGTTGCTGTCTGTCGGGATGCTGTCTGTGGGGATGCTATCTGTGGGGATGCTGTCTGTGGGGATGTTGTTCTGTGGGGATGCTGTCTGTGGGGTTGTTGTCTGTGGGGATGCTGTCTGTGGGGATGCTGTCTGTGGGGATGCTGTCTGTGGGGATGCTGTCTGTGGGTTGTTGTCTGTGGGGATGCCGTCTGTGGGGATGCAGTCTGTGGGGTTGTTTTTTGTTGGGTTGTTGTCTGTGGAGATGCTGTCTTTGGGGTTGCTGTCTGTGGGTTGTTCTCTGTGGGTATGCTGTCTGCGGGGATGCTATCTGTGGGGTTGTTGTCTGTGGAGATGCAGTCTGTGAGTTTGTTGTCTGTGGGGATGTTGTCTGTGGGGATTCTGTCTGTGACGTTGTTGTCTGTGGGGTTGTCTTCTGTGGGTTGTTGTCTGTGTGTTTGCTGTGTGTGGGGTTGCGTCTGTGTTGTTGTTGTCTGTGGGTTGTTGTCTGTGGGTTGTTGTCTGTGGGCTGCTGTCTGTGGGTTGTTGTCTGTGGGTTGTTTTCTCTTGGTTGTTGTCTGTTGGCTGCTGTCTGTGGGTTGTTGTCTGTGGGTTGTTGTCTGTGGGCTGCTGTCTGTGGGCTGCTGTCTGTGGGTTGTTGTCTGTGGGTTGTTGTCTGTGGGTTGTTGTCTGTGGGCCGCTGTCTGTGGGCCGCTGTCTGTGGGTTGTTGTCTGTGGGTTGTTGTCTGTGGGTTGTTGTCTGTGGGTTATTGTCTGTGGGGTTGTTGTCTGTGGGGTTGTTGTCTGTGGGGTTGCTGTCTGTGGGGTTGCGTCTGTGGGGTTGTTGTCTGGGGGTTGTTGTCTGTGGGCTGCTGTCTGTGGGTTGTTGTCTTTGGGGATGCTTTCTGTTGGGTGTTGTCTGTGGGTTGTTGTCTGTGGGCTTGCTGTATGTGGGTATCTGTCTGTGGGGATCTGTCTGTGGGGTTGCTATATGTTGGTATCTGTCTGTGGGGTTGCTATATTATGGGTTGTTGTCTGTGGGGTTACTGTCTGTGGGTTCTTGTCTGTGGGGTTGTTGTCTGTGGGGTTGCTGTCTGTGGGGTTGCTGTCTGTGGGGTTGCTGTCTGTGGGTTGTTGTCTGTGGGTTGTTGTCTGTGGGGATGCTGTCTGTGGGTTGTTGTCTGTGGGTTGTTGTCTGTGGGTTGTTGTGTGTGGGTTACTGTCTGTAGGTTGTTGTCTGTGGGTTGTTGTCTGTGGGTTACTGTCTGTGGGTTGTTGTCTGTGGGTTGCCGTCTGCGGGTTGCTGTCTGAGGGTTGCTGTCTGTGGGTTGCTGTCTGTGGGTTTGCTGTCTGTGGGTTTGCTGTCTGTGGGTTGTTGTCTGTGGGTTGCTTTCTTTGGTTTTGCTGTCTGTGGGGTTCCTGTCTGTAGCTTGTTGAAGAGAGACAGACAGACAGACAGACAGACAGACAGACAGACAGACAGAGAGACCATTAGTATCCATGTTCATATTTGTAAGACACTCTTTACCAAAAAAAATGTTAGAAAGTGTGTGTGTGTGCATGTGTGTGTGTGGCGCGCGCGCGCGGTGTGTGTATTAGTGTGTGTGTGTGTGCTTGTGCGTTTTTGCATGTGTGCGTGTGTGTGTCTGTGCGCGCGTACGCGCGCGGGCAAATTTTTTTCAACACTTCGTTAGCTTCTCATATATAGACAGTTTAAAAGGACTCTAGACATGAGAATGTAATATCACCTTGCAGAGACAAAGCCAAAAGAAAGCTGATTGAACATAATTATGATCTTGATGGCCCAAACTGTTTGTAATCTGTAAATTATGCTGGTGCAGTTGGGTCACAGACTATGCTCTGAGACTGAACCAGACAAACTGCAGGAGAAAAAAGATGACTTCTAGGCAGGAAATGAAAAGAAGGGAAAAGAGTGAGGGAAACAGCAATGAAATTCGCAGGGACATTGAAGGGAAATCTCTCTTTATTTTGTTTTAAACCTGAAGAAGAGGCGTGTATGTGAGTGTGTGTGTGTGTGTGTGTGTGTGTGTGGGGTCTGTGTGTGTGTGTGTGTATGTGTGTGTGTGTGTGTGTGTGTGTGTGTTCGTGCGTGCGTGCGTGCGTGCGTGCGTGCGTGCGTGCGTGTGTGAGTGTGTGTGTGTGTGTGTGTGTGTGTGTGTGTGTGTGTGTGTGTGTGTGTGTATGTGTGTGTTATTTTTCTGACATAAACAATCTTTTTTCATGAAAGGCCTCAGAGCAGGAGATATGAATGGTTCTGCTTTCAATGTGGATTACGATGGCCTCCTTATGCTGCTAGGGAAGGATCTTATATATATATCAATAACATATTTCCCTGATTATTCATTCTCTTTTTCTTTCTTCTCCTCCTTTTTTAATCCTTGCCAAGACATTAATGTAATGATGGAGGAATTGAATGTTAGCCTGCGCTTGGTTTTACCCAATAATAAATTGTACAGCATAGATAGATGGATAGATAGATATGAAAGGCACCATAAGTGTGTGCCGACGAAATAGAGATATGCATGCATGCGTGCGTACGTAATCAATGTGTGCAAACAAAATACATAGATATGTAAATGCATCATCAGTGTGTGCGGACGATACAGATGCACACAAACTGCACATATAATCAGTGTGTGCGGACGATATAGATGCATACAAGCTGCACATATAATCAGTGTGTGCGGACGATACAGATGCATACAAACTGCACGTATAATCAGTGTGTGCGGACGATACAGATGCATACAAACTGCACACACAATCAGTGTGTGGGGACGATACAGATGTATACAAACTACGCATATAATCAGTGTGTGCGGACGATACAGATGCATACAAACTGCACATATAATCAGTGTGTGCGGACGATACAGGTGCATACAAACTGCACACATAATCAGTGTGTGCGGACGATACAGATGCATACAAACTGCACGTATAATCAGTGTGTGCGGACGATACAGGTACGTGCACTTGTCATCACCAGATGCATACGACATGTATACATGTGTTTGTACGTAAATATATAAATGCATACTCATAGCAGTTTGTGCAGACAAAACAAATACATGCATACAGATTTACATTCGTCTGTGTCAGGCACACACTACGCCCCTCCCCCCCCCCCCTCTCCCCCTCCCCCCCCCCCCCCTCTGTTCCTAGAAAGATTCAAATGAAAGGCAAAGAGAAGCCAACATACAAAAAGAAGCATTAGAAAGAGAAGGAAAGGGGAAGAAGAGAATAAAGGCAAAAATTAATTCAGAAACAGACATGATACCACCCCACCCACCCCATTAATTCAGAAACAGACATGATACCACCCCACCCACCCCATTAATTCAGAAACAGACATGATACCACCCCACCCACCCCATTAATTCAGAAACAGACATGATACCACCCCACCCACCCCATTAATTCAGAAACAGACATGATACCACCCCACCCACCCCATTAATTCAGAAACAGACATGATACCACCCCACCCACCCCATTAATTCAGAAACAGACATGATACCACCCCACCCACCCCATTAATTCAGAAACAGACATGATACCACCCCACCCACCCCATTAATTCAGAAACAGACATGATACCACCCCACCCACCCCATTAATTCAGAAACAGACATGATACCACCCCACCCACCCCATTAATTCAGAAACAGACATGATACCACCCCACCCACCCCATTAATTCAGAAACAGACATGATACCACCCCACCCACCCCATTAATTCAGAAACAGACATGATACCACCCCACCCACCCCATTAATTCAGAAACAGACATGATACCACCCCACCCACCCCATTAATTCAGAAACAGACATGATACCACCCCACCCACCCCATTAATTCAGAAACAGACATGATACAACCCCACCCACCCCATTAATTCAGAAACAGACATGATACCACCCCACCCACCCCATTAATTCAGAAACAGACATGATACCACCCCACCCACCCCATTAATTCAGAAACAGACATGATACCACCCCACCCACCCCATTAATTCAGAAACAGACATGATACCACCCCACCCACCCCATTAATTCAGAAACAGACATGATACCACCCCACCCACCCCATTAATTCAGAAACAGACATGATACCACCCCACCCACCCCATTAATTCAGAAACAGACATGATACCACCCCACCCACCCCATTAATTCAGAAACAGACATGATACCACCCCACCCACCCCATTAATTCAGAAACAGACATGATACCACCCCACCCACCCCATTAATTCAGAAACAGACATGATACCACCCCACCCACCCCATTAATTCAGAAACAGACATGATACCACCCCACCCACCCCATTAATTCAGAAACAGACATGATACCACCCCACCCACCCCATTAATTCAGAAACAGACATGATACCACCCCACCCACCCCATTAATTCAGAAACAGACATGATACCACCCCACCCACCCCATTCCACCCACCCACACACACACAAAAAGAAAAACAGATAAAAAGGAAATGAAAAGATGAACCAAGGAAAAAAAAATCCGCCCCCCCCCCCCCCCCCCCATGTAGCTGCTTCCCCAATCAATGAAGCACAAGGGACATAATCACCGATGACACAAACTCACGAGCCCACGCTGCTCCGCTGACACTGTTCTCTGTTTGACGTCAAAGAGGCATAAAACGGGCATTCACGTCACCTTAAAGTGGCGTCACACCGACAGTTAGGGCGCCGTTAGACAACCCTGCGAACAGCCCTCGTGTTGGCAATGAAGTCAATACGAGAGAGGAGAGAGAGAGAGAGAAGAGAGAGAGAGAGAGAGAGAGAGAAAGAGAGAGAGAGAGGGAGAAGAGAGAGAGAGAGAGAGAGAGAGAGAGAGAGAGAGAGAGAGAGAGATCCTCTGGCTAGCTGAAAACGCAGAGAGAGAGAGAGAGAGAGAGAGAGAGAGAGAGAGAGAGAGAGATAGAGAGAGACATCCCTCTGGCTAGGCTGAAAACGCAGAGAGAGAGAGAGAGAGAGAGAGACAGAGACAGAGAGAGAGACATCCTCTGGCTAGCTAAAACGCAGAAAGAGAGAGAGAGAGATGAGGAGGAGAAGAGACAACGGCAAAATCCCCGGCTAGGCTGAAAACGCAGAGAGAGAGAGGAGAGAGAAGAGAGAGAGAAGAGAGAAGAGAGAGAGAGACATCCCTCTGGCTAGGCTGAAAACGCAGAGAGAGAAGAGAGAGAGAGAAGAGAGAAGAGAGAGAGAGAGAGAGAGAGAGAGAGATCCTCTGCTAGGCTGAAAACGCAGAGAGAAGAGAGAGAGAGAGAGAGAGAGAGAGAGAGAGAGAGAGAGAGAAGAGACAGAGAGAGAGATCCCTCTGGCTAGGCTGAAAACGCGGGAGAGAGAGAGAGGAGAGAGAGAGAGAGAGAGAGAGAGAAGAGGACAGAGACAGAGAGAGACAGAGAGAAGAGAGAGAGAGAGAGAGAGAGAGAGAGAGAGGACAGACAGAGAGAGAGAGAGAGAGAGATCCCTCTGGCTAGGCTGAAGACGCAAAGGTTGTCTCTCTCTCTCTCTCTCTCTCTCTCTCTCTCTCTGCGTTTTCAGCCTAGCCAGAGGGATCTCTCTCTCTCTCTCTCTCTCTCTCTCAGAGAAAGTCGTACAAACTTGGGTTTTAGAATAGCAGTTTTGACTTCATGTGGAGACTAACAAACTGACCCGAACTTGACATGCAGTAATACTGCAGGCTTTGCCTGACTAACGCTCAGCCCTCGCCTGATTAGAGCTCCAACACTTCACACCTCA
>CM031627.1:14274702-14279702 GCA_018398815.1 Conus ventricosus
ACAACTATAGAGGGTTGTTTGTTTGATTTATTCACATGTGGGATGCGTGTCCAAAATCTGTGGTAGGATATATATGGTGCTGAGGATATCGAACAACGATTCTGAGAATGATCAATTATGGATGTAACATTAAATGTTTTGAAGTGGCCTCTAACAATGAGTGAGTTATAGACAGATGACCTCAAGAAGCTAGTGTGTAATGTGCGAGCGAAAGTCTCTTAGAAGAGTGTGGCATGAACAACTGGAATTTTCAAATAATTCTGTATTTGTGAATCTTTGTCCTGTCTTGTTTGTTGCTGAAAGGGAGAGGTAGGTTTCGTAAAACAACAACAACAACAACAAAAAACAACAACAACAACAACAACAACAATAAACAGGTTCAGCGTGTTGTCGTCTTTCTGTCAGATCTACGTCCTTACACACACGCCAGTGGGCTCGCCAACGGACGCCATCGTCATCTGTTCCAAGCTGATGAAAAGGAAAAAATGCAGAACTGACTGACATAGAACTGACTGATATAGAACTGACTGGCATAGAACTGACTGCCATAGAACTGACATAAAACTGACTGACATAGAACTGACTGACATAGAACTGACTGGCATAGAACTGACTGACATAGAACTGACACAGAACTGACTGGCATAGAACTGACTGACATAGAACTAACTGACATAGAACTGACTGACATAGAACTGACATAGAACTGATTGACACAGAACTGACTGACATAGAACTGACATAGAACTGACTGGCATAGAACTGACTGACATAGAACTGACATAGAACTGGCATAGAACTGACTGACATAGAACTGACATAGAACTGACTGGCATAGAACTGACTGACATAGAACTGGCATAGACCTGACTGGCATAGAACTGACTGACATAGAACTGACTGACATAGAACTGACATAGAACTGACTGACATAGAACCGACATAGAACTGACTGACATAGAACTGAGTGACATAGAACTGACTGGCATAGAACTGACTGACATAGAACTGACTGACATAGAACTGACTGACATAGAACTAACTGACATAGAACTGACTGACATAGAACTGACATAGAACTGACTGACATAGAACTGACTGGCATAGAACTGACTGGCATAATACTGACATAGAACTGACTGGCATAGAACTGACTGACATAGAACTAACTGACATAGAACTAACTGACATAGAACTGACTGACATAGAACTGACTGACATAGAACTGACTGGCATAGAACTAACTGACATAGAACTAACTGACATAGAACTGACTGACATAGAACTGACTGACATAGAACTGACTGGCATAATACTGACATAGAACTGACTGGCATAATACTAACATAGAACTGACTGACATAGAACTGACTGGCATAATACTGACATAGAACTGACTGGCATAGAACTGACTGACATAGAACTGACATAGAACTGACTGACATAGAACCGACTGACATAGAACTGACTGACATAGAACTGACATAGAACTGACTGACATAGAACTAACTGGCATAGAACTGAGTGGCATAGAACTGACTGACATAGAACTGACTGACATAGAACTGACTGATATAGAACTGACATAAAACTGACTGACATAGAACTGTCTGGCATAGAACTGACTGACATAGAATTGACATTGAACTGACATTGAACTGACTGACATAGAACTGACTGATATAGAACTGACATAAAACTGACTGATATAGAACTGACTGACATAGAACTGACTGATATAGAACTGACATAAAACTGACTGACATAGAACTGACTGGCATAGAACTGACTGACATAGAACTGACTGACATAGAACTGACTGAGATAGAACTACTGGCACCTCTTCTGTACTGAATTCGATGTAAACGCTGTTAAGCTGAACAGTATAGACAGACGTTCATAAATTTAAGTTCTCTCATCAGTTCGTACATGTCGGTTTGCTTCACGATTGCGACGGAACACATCAGCGACACTACACACGCAGTGACTCAAATGGCACGTGACAGAATGAATTAGTATGAGGTCATTGATCACTTACTTTTTAGTCATCAAAAGTGCCTGGAAATTTAAAAGCCCAGTTTAATCACGTTATCAAAAAAGTCGCTTAGGACGCAGGTTGTGACCATACTAGAGTTGACAGGAAGAGATGCCCAACTTGGCGTGGTGCCAACAGGGCGGATTTCACCCTGGAGGTCTAAATGGAAGGGACTTTCACTGCTATCGCCGCAGGCGTCATGGAATTTCTGGTCGGCAGAGGTGCCACCCTAGCGCTCACTGTGCGGGGGATGGTCTTTGTGTCTGGACTCGGATTAGCATGTCCTCGACACAGTTGAACTGTGCTCTCTCTCTCTCTCTCTCTCTCTCTCTCTCTCTCTCTCTGCCTGTCTGTCCATCTGTCTGTCTGTCTGTCTCTGCTATACTTAGCACGTCAATCCTGAGTTCAAGAAGGGTTTTCCTCTTTCGATTTTTGACCAAGTCAGCCTCACACCACCCCACCTTAACCCCCCCCCCCCCACCCACCCCCACCCCACTCACACTCTCTTTCATCGCCCCCTCCCTCACCAACCCCCGCCCCTCCGTTCGCTACGACTCTCTCTCTCTCTCTCTCTCTCTCTTCTTGCTACAGCTAGCGTACGCGCGGAGTGTACTAATTAGACGGCCCGCTTCGACTGTCGAAGCCATCGTAAAAGTTAACAAGGAAATGCCGCTTTGGAACAACAGACGTTAATTCCTCATCGATTGTGGCCCTTGGCTGCCTCTTGCACATGCCACGTAAGGCGCGCGACGCCAAGTGAGAAGTAGAGTCCGTGTGGATAGAGTTAACACGCCCAAAGCGGAACGTCAGTCTGGCGAGAAGAGTTAAAACTCCAATGTCGTCCCACTGTGATGTGTTCTGCTACAATAAATACTTTAGCAGAAATGAAAGATGACTGAAATGAAATGAAATGTATCAAACTGTACACTGAAGGAGAATAGACGGCTGAATTCGATGGAAAAGACACAGGGAGGGAGAGACGATGGAAAAGACACAGGGAGGGACGATGAAAAGACACAGGGAGGGGACGATGGAAAAGACACAGGGAGGGAGGGACGATGGAAAAGACACAGGGAGGGACGATGGAAAAGACACAGGGAGGGAGGGACGATGGAAAAGACACAGGGAGGGAGAGACGATGGAAAAGACATAGGGAGGGAGGGACGATGGAAAAGACACAGGGAGGGAGGGACGATGGAAAAGACACAGGGAGGGAGGGACGATGGAAAAGACACAGGGAGGGACGATGGAAAAGACATAGGGAGGGACGATGGAAAAGACACAGGGAGGGAGGGACGATGGAAAAGACACAGGGAGGGAGAGACGATGGGAAAGACACAGGGGGGGGGGAGACGATGGGAAAGACACAGGGGGGGGGGGGGGAGAGACGATGGGAAAGACACAGGGGGCCGGGGGAGGGACGATGGAAAAGACATAGGGAGGCACGATGGAAAAGACACAGGGAGGGACGATGGAAAAGACACAGGGGGGGGGGGGAGATGATGGGAAAGACACAGGGGGGGGGGGGGGGGGAGAGAGACGATGGGAAAGACACAGGGGGGGTGGGAGAGACGATGGGAAAGACACAGGGGGGGGGGGGAGAGACGATGGGAAAGACACAGGGGGGGGGGGGGGAGAGACGATGGGAAAGACACAGAAAGGGGGGGGGGACGATGGAAAAGACATAGGGAGGCACGATGGAAAAGACACAGGGAGGGACGATGGAAAAGACACAGGAAGAGAGAGACGATGGGAAAGACACAGGGAGGGAGGGACGATGGAAAAGACACAAGGAGGGAGGCACGATGGAAAAGACATAGGGAGGCACGATGGAAAAGACACAGGGAGGGAGGTACGATGGAAAAGACACAGGGAGGGACGATGGAAAAGACACAGGGAGGGACGATGGAAAAGACATAGGGAGGGACGATGGAAAAGACACAGGGAGGGACGATGGAAAAGACACAGGGAGGGACGATGGAAAAGACATAGGGTTGGACGATGGAAAAGACATAGGGAGGCACGATGGAAAAGACACAGGAAGAGAGAGACGATGGGAAAGACACAGGGAGGGAGGGACGATGGAAAAGACACAGGGAGGGAGGGACGATGGAAAAGACACAGGGAGGGACGATGGAAAAGACACAGGGAGGGACGATGGAAAAGACACAGGGAGGGAGAGACGATGGGAAAGACACAGGGAGGGAGAGACGATGGGAAAGACACAGGGAGGGAGGGACGATGGAAAAGACACAGGGAGGGAGGGACGATGGAAAAGACACAGGGAGGGACGATGGAAAAGACACAGGGAGGGAGAGACGATGGGAAAGACACAGGGAGGGAGAGACGATGGGAAAGACACAGGGAGGGAGGGACGATGGAAAAGACACAGGGAGGGAGGGACGATGGAAAAGACACAGGGAGGGAGGGACGATGGAAAAGACACAGGGAGGGAAAGACGATGGAAAAGACACAGGGAGGGAGGGACGATGGAAAAGACACAGGGAGGGACGGGAAAGGAGGCAAGGTCATATCCAAATGGTGGTGTCTTTTCCCCCCTCTGGACACCGGCACAGGCAGACATTAGATAGAGAGATCGAAAGAAAATATAGATAGATAAATACATGTATGGATGGATGATAGATAGATAGATAGATAGATAGATAGATAGATAGAGAGAGAGAGACAGATCGATAGATAGATAGATAGATAGATAGATAGACAGACAGATAGATAGATAGATAGATAGATAGATATATTAGATAGATAGATAGATAGATAGATAGACAGACAGACAGACAGACAGACAGACAGACAGATAGATAGATAGATAGATAGATAGATAGATAGATATTAAAAAAGAAGAAAAGTTAGTGACTAAGAAAAAACAACCCGCATCACGTATCAGTCTGTTGTTTGCTCACTCGAATAACATTCCACACGGAAGGGAGGAATGTGAAGGGGG
>CM031627.1:14284702-14287993 GCA_018398815.1 Conus ventricosus
CTCGCCCTTTGACAGATGAGTTTCAAGATAAGATAGGGATGCGGGAGTGGAGAAGCAGAACGAGAGGGGAGAACGAACAGGGAGACAGAGAGAGAGAGGTTCTGGGTGTAGGTCTGCTCGAGAGAGAAGCAGAGAGATGAGGGGAGGAGAGAAGAGAACCAAGTGGAGAGATTAGCATGAGATAGTCTGCAGAGGAAGGACTAAGGAGAGATGTGGAGAGAGAGAGTTGCTAACTAATGAAGAGGAAAAGAAAGAAAAGAAAAAGAAAAGAAAAGCAACCATGTCCATTTGATAGAGCAGACTAGAAGAGAGAGAGAGAGTGCAATGCGTTAATGCAGGAAGGAAGAAAGGAGAACAGATCGATGTTGATAGTCACTGTTCCATCTTAACCGGGGTTCGACCTCATACCTGGCAGCGTCACTTCGTCAAGCAGAACCACAGACCAACGCCAGTGCCAGCAGTCTAACCTGACCAGGCGCCAGCAGACCAAGACCAGTGCCAGCAGTTGTGTCGTGCTTGTGAAAGTGACAGTGAAAAGAAAAAGAAAAAAAAAAGAAAAGACAGTGATTCGTGTATAGTTAAGATCACCTGGCCAGGTAAAGTAGAAATCTGTTTATACCCGGGTTAGTTAATGATGTTTTAGATAAATGATTTTGTGAAGTTCAGGAAAGAGAGAATGTTTTATTTTGTTTGATTCCATATGCATTGATGTTTCGTTCTATGATCATGTGTAGTAAAGTTATAGACTTTACTAGTGGTTTGATGTGACGAATGCATGATATATGAATGAGATCGTAAGCAAGCTGTGAGTGTGTTTGGGCTGTGCGCTAGTCCTTCCACCATCAACATCACCCGAGGTTGACAATGAGTCAGTGCTCTGTGCTCGGCCTTGGTGGTCAGCTGGGCGGCAATACGATCAAAGATGAGATCCATGTCAGTTTGGAAATGAATACAATCTCCACATAAAGATGAGATCCATGTCAGTTTGGGAATGAATACAATCTCCACATAAAGATGAGATCCATGTCAGTTTGGTAATGAATGTAATCTCCACATAAAGATGAGATCCATGTCAGTTTGGTAATGAATATAATCTCCACATAAAGATGAGATCCATGTCAGTTTGGGAATGAATACAATCTCCACATACAGATGAGATCCATGTTAGTTTGGTAATGAATATAATTTCCACATAAAGATGAGATCCATGTCAGTTCGGGAATGAATACAATCTTCAAGTAAAGATGAGATCCATGTCAGTTTGGTAATGAACACAATCTTCAAGTAAAGATGAGATCCATGTCAGCTTGGTAATGAATACAATCTTCAAGTAAAGATGAGATCCATGTCAGTTTGGTAATGAATATAATCTCCACATAAAGATGAGATCCATGTCAGTTTGGTAATGAATACAATCTTCAAGTAAAGATGAGATCCATGTCAGCTTGGTAATGAATACAGTCTTCAAGTAAAGACGAGATCCATGTCAGCTTGGTAATGAATACAACCTCCACATAAAGATGAGATCCATGTCAGCTTGGTAATGAATACAATCTCCACATAAAGATGAAATCCATGTCAGCTTGGTAATGAATACAATCTCCACATAAAGATGAGATCCATGTCAGTTTGGTAATGAATATAATCTTCAAGTAAAATGAGATCCATGTCAGCTTGGTAATGAATATAATCTTCAAGAAAGACGAATCCATGTCATTTGGTAATGAAAATAATCTTCAAGTAAAGTGAATCCATGTCAGTTTGGAATGAATATAATCTTCAAGTAAAGATGAGATCCATGTCAGTTGGTAATGAATATAATCTTCAAGTAAAGTGAGATCCAGGGCAGTTTTGGTAATGAATATAATCTTCAAGTAAAGATGAGATCCATGTCATTTGGGAATGAATATAATCTCCACAAAAGAAGATCCATGTCAGTTTGGTAATGATACAATCTCCACATAAAGATGAGATACATTCACTTTGGTAATGAAAAGAAATAACCTTCAAGTAAAGTATTATGTAATAATCATAACGTTAACAAAGGACTCCCCGTTGCGAACGGCAGGATTTTACGAACAGTCAAAAGCATGGATATGGCAGCTTGGTAAGAATATAATCTCCAAATAAAGATGAATCCATGTCATTTGGGTAATGAATATAATCTTCAATTAAAGCTGTGACCCAAAGTGAGATTGGTGATGAACAAGATTCCTCAATTTAAAGGAATTAAAAACGGGAGATTCAATTGAGAAAGGTGATGACAAGATTTTCATTTAGGGTGGGATTCATGTCAGTTTGGTGATGAACATGATTTTCGGGAAATGATGTCAGTTTTACATGATGTAAGGCTGATAATTCCATGACTTTTGGGAAGAGCCAGTGAGAGTGGGTAGGAGCATAAAATCACTTGGGCAGCAAATATTTATCATATGACTTTTTGTTTGTATGGCGTAACCTGGCTACGGGTGTGTCCAAACCATTTTGGCTGGCATCATATATAGACAGCAAGGGTAATATTGGTAGAATCATTTCCCAAATATATTTTATGTGCACAGATAGTTTAAAAATGAATAATAAAGTAGAACCTTTGAAAAGAGGATCAAAAGAGAAAGGAGGGAAGGGGATAGGAGACGAGGAAGAAAGCGAGTGGACACATCATCTTCCCCACATCAACACCAGTTCGGTGGCTTCCTCTTTTATTTCAAACCAACGGACCAGTTTGAACCGAAACAACTTCACCGACCTATTGGGACATAAACAATGATGATCATAAACATGAAGTATTATTAAAAAAATATGTATGTACTGAAAACATAATCATTTAACATGAGCAATAGTTTCATTCAGCAAAGATTCAAAGTAGGGAAGAAACCAAAGACACAAATTATTCAGATTAAGCCACGAAAAATTTTCAAACGTTCCATAATGAAATTGTGAAATCATCCATTAAAAAAAAAGGGTCTGGGCTTCAAAAATATCGGGATATAGTCCCGGGCAGCACACAGACATTATCAAAAGAAATTTGCAAGGGTTTTTACAACAAAAACCCCAAAAAAAGGGGCCTCCCGTTGCAAAAAATAGGGGTAAATACATGTTTTTGCAAACCAACAACACAATTAGTAATAAAAAACGTTAACAAAGGCCCCCGTTGCGAACGGCAGGATTTTACGAACAGTCAAAAGCATGGATAATAAATTTGGTAGCGAATAACAGTGTTAGCAATGAGCATACATAAACACACAAAAAGGGACTCCTCGCTGCGAACGGCAAGAGTTACGAACAATGAAA
>CM031627.1:14291017-14298517 GCA_018398815.1 Conus ventricosus
CAGATACACCTCTTTCTTTCCCACTCTTTCCCAATCTTTTCCTTATCTAACCTCTCCCCATCCCTCTCTCTGTACCCCCCCCTCCCCAATTTCACATCCCACCAATTTAAAATCAAAACCCCATTATATTTATAAATATTATATAATATATATTATTTATAATATAATATATTTATATATATATTTTTAATAATATATATATTATATATATATTTAAGAAAACATTAAAAGGGGATCAATAAGCCCAAACCCATCTCCCCCATCCGGGTTTTGCAGAACACGACAAGGGACATGGGGACAATGCGACGGCCCAAATTCCTAGAGGGGGGTTCCACCCCCCCCCCCAACCTCCACCCCCCCCCCCCCCCCCCTCCACCCCCTGGCTTTTGTCCCCCCCATACACACCCTTCTAAGCATAAGATTCCACCTCACACCCCCCTCACTCACTCCGTGGCTTTTTCCCCCTCATACCCCCCTTTCCAGATAAAATTCCCCCTCCTACACCCCTCATCCCTCCCCGGGGTTTTTTGCCCCCCATACACCCCCTTTCCAGAAAAAAGATTCCACCTCCAAACCCCTAAATCCACTCCCGGGTTTTTTTGCCCCCCTATACACACCTTCCAAGCTAAAAACCCGTCCATACACCCTCATATTTCCGTGTTTTTGTCCCCCCTAACCCCCTTCCAAGCAGAAAATCCCTCCTACCCCCCCCTACTCCACCCCCCGTGGCTTTGCCCCCTCATACACCCCTTTCCCCAAGCATAATTCCACCTCCAAACCCCTCACTCCACTCCCGGGTTTTTTTCCCCCTCAAACACCCTTCCAAGCATTGTTCCCACCCTTACCCCCCACTCCCCCCGTGGCTTTTGTCCCCCCAACACCCCCTTCCAAGCATAAGTTCCCCTCCTACCCCCCCCACTCCACTCCCGTGTTTTTGTCCCCTCATAACAACCTTCCCAAGCAAAAGTTTCCACCCCCCTACACCCCTCACCCCCTCCCGGGTTTTTTGTCCCCCTCAACACCCTTTCCCAACAAAAATTCCACATCCATACACCCTACCCCTCCCGGGGCTTTTGTCCCCCTCATACACCCCTTAAAGCAAAAATTTCCCCCCTCCTACCCCTACTTCACTCCGGGGCTTTTGTCCCCCTTATACACACCTTAAAAGCATAAGACCCACCCCCAAAACCCCCTCATCCACCCCGGGGTTTTTGTCCCCCTCTCACCCCTTTTCCCAAGATTAGATTCCCCTCCAACACCCCTCCTCCACTCCGTGGCTTTTCCCCCCTATACACACCCTTCCAAGCTCGATTCCCCCCTAACCCCTCACCCCACCCCCGTGGTTTTGCCCCCCTCATACACCCCCTTCCCAAGATAAGATTCCCCTCCATCCCCCCTCACTCCACCCCGTGTTTTGCCCCCTCTACACCCCCTTCCAAGCTAGTTTCCCCACTCTACCCCCTCATCCATCCGGGGGTTTTGCCCCCTATACCACCCTTCAAGCATAATTCCACCTCCATAACCCCTCACCCCACCCCCGTGGGTTTTTGTCCCCTCAACACACCCTTCCAAAGATAAGATTCCACCTCCATACACCCCCCCTCCACTCCGGGGCTTTTGTCCCCCTACCCCAAAACCTTCCAAGCAAAATTCCCCCTCCTAACCCCTCACCCCCACTCCCGTGTTTTTGTCCCCCCATAAAACCCCCTTTCCCAACAAAAAGACCCCTCCAAACCCCTCACCCATCCGGGCTTTTTTCCCCCTCAACCACCTCCAGCATAAATTCCACCCCAACACCCCTCACTCCTTTTTCCCCCCCTTACACCCCCTTCCCCAAGCATAAGATTCCCTCCATACACCCCTCACTCCACTCCCGGGGCTTTTGCCCCCCCTATACACCCCCTTTCCCAAACAAAGTTACCCCCCTACCCCCCCACTCCACCCCCGGGGTCCCCCATACACCCTTCCAAGCGATTCCCCCTCCACCACCTCTCCTCTTTTGCCCCTATCCTTTTTTCCCTTTTTTACCTTTTCCCCATCCCCCCCTTTTTTTTTCCTTCCCCAACCACAAACACCATAAAAACCCCCACACACCCCACACCCCGGCGGTTCAAACCTTCCTTTATACTATTTTTTTTTTTTTTAAAACCCATACACCCCTTTTTTAAGTGTCTTTCTTTTTACACCCCAAACTCCCCCGACCCCCAAACTTGATGATTTCTTTCTTTTTTTTTTTTTTTTTGTAAAACTTCGAACATCCCCAATTTTTTTTTTTCCCCCCTTCCACCTCAGAAGTACCCACCCCCTCATTCCCCCCGTCCCCCTTCCCCCCCGCCCCCCCCACCCCCCAAACCCGGGACTTTCTGTCAATTCAAAGCCCAGAGAACCTCATCCCCCTCACTTCTTTCGGGGCCCCTTTTGCCATCCAACCCCCAACTAAAGCCCCCACCCAAATAATTTTTAAATGTTTTTGTCAGAAATACATTAAAGATAATCCTAAAACCCCACACCGTTGGGTTATACACCCCTTTCACGCCTTTAACACAACCCGTGGGTTGTGCCCCTTTACCCCACCCTAACATGACCCCAAAACCTCCTTTGTCCCCCTCATCCACCCCCCAAGCAAAGTTTCCCCACCTCCATAACCCCCTCATTTTCACCCCCTGGCTTTGTCCCCCTCATACACCCCTTCCAAGCTAGTTTTCCACCTCCATACACCCTCACTCCACTCCCGTGGTTTTTGTCCCCCAAACACCCCCTTCCAAGCAAAAGATTCCCCCATACCCCCCTCACTCCACCCCGTGGCTTTGCCCCCCTCATACACCCTTCCAACATAAGTCCCCTCCAAAACCCCCCCACCCCCTCCCGGGGTTTTCCCCCCGCACACCCTTCCAAACATAGTTTTCCCCCTCCATACCCCCCTCACTCCATCCGGGGCTTTTGCCCCCCTCATACCCCCCTTCCCAAGCAAAGATTCCCCCTCCAACACCCCTCACCCCTCCGGGTTTTTTTTGTCCCTTCTACCACCTTTCCAAGCTTAGATTCCACCTCCATACCCCCTCACTCCATCCGGGCTTTTGCCCCCCTCATACACATTTCCCCAAGCATAAGATTCCACCCCCTACACCCCACTCCACTCCCGGGGTTTTTGTCCCCCTCATACACACCCTTCCAACATAAGGACTCCATCTCCATACACCCCCACCCCATTTCCCGTGGTTTTGCCCCCTCATACACACCCTTCCAAGCATAAGATTCCACCTCCTACACCCCCTCACTCCACTCCCGTGGCTTTTGTCCCCCTCATACACACCCTTCCAAGCATAAGATTCCACCTCCATACACCCCTCACCCCACTCCCGTGGCTTTTGTCCCCTCATACACACCCTTCCAAGCATAAGATTCCACCTCCATACACCCTCACTCCACTCCCGGGCTTTTGTCGCCCTCATACACACCCTTCCAAGAAAGATTCCACCTCCATACACTCCTCACTCCACCCCCGTGTTTTTGCCCTCCTCATACACACCTTCCCAAGCATAAGATTCACCTCCATACACCCCTCACTCCACTCCCGTGGTTTTTGTCCCCCTCATACACACCCTTCCAAGCAAAAGATTCCACCTCCATACACCCTCACTCCACTCCCGGGGCTTTTGCCCCCCTCATACACACCCTTCCAAGATAAGATTCCACCTCCATACACCCCACACTCCACCCCCCGTGGCTTTGTCGCCCTCATACACACCCTTCCAAGCAGAAGATTCCACCTCCATACCCTCCTCACTCCACTCCCATGGCGTTGTCCCCTCATACCACCCTTTCAAGCATACGATTCCACCTCCATACCCCCTCACTCCACTCCCGTGGCTTTGTCCCCCTCATACACACCCTTCCAAGCATAAGATTCCACCTCCATACAACCCCCTAAACTCCACTCCCGTGGCTTTTGTCCCCCTCATACACACCCTTCCAAGCAGAAGATTCCAACTCCATACCCCCCTCATTTTCCACTCCCGTGGCTTTGTCCCCCTCATCCCACCCTTCCAAGCAGAAGATTCCATCTCCTACACCCCTCACTCCACTCCCGTGGCTTTTGCCCCCCTCATACACCCCCTTCCACAGAAGATTCCACCTCCATACACCCCTCACTCCATCCCGTGGTTTTTGTCCCCTCATACACACCTTCCAAGCAGAAGATTCCACCTCCTACACCCCTCACTCCACTCCCGTGGCTTTGTCCCCCTCATACACACCCTTCCAAGCATAAGATTCCGCCTCCATACACCCCTCACTCCACTCCCGTGGCTTTTGTCCCCCTCATACACACCCTTCCAAGCATAAGATTCCACCTCCATACACCCCTCACTCCACTCCCGTGTTTTTGTCCCCCTCATATACACCCTTCCAAGCATAAGATTCCACCTCCATACACCCCTCACTCCACTCCCGTGGTTTGGTCCCCCTCATAACACACTTTCCAAGCATAAGATTCCACCTCCATACACCCCCTCACTCCACTCCGTGGCTTTTGTCCCCCTCATACTCACCCTTTCAAGCATAAGATTCCACCTCCATACACCCCTCACTCCACTCCCGTGGTTTTTGTCCCCCTCATACACACCTTCCAAGCAGAAGATTCCACCTCCATACACCCCCCTCACCTCCACTCCCGTGGCTTTTGTCCCCCTCATAACACACCCTTCCAAACAGAAGATTCCACCTCCATACACCCCATCACTCCACTCCCGTGGCTTTTGTCCCCCTCATCACACCTTCCACAGAAGACTCCATCTCCATACACCCCTCACTCCACCCCGTGGCTTTTGTCCCTCTCATACACACCCTTCCAAGCAGAAGATTCCACCTCCATACACCCCTCACTCCACTCCCGTGGTTTTGTCCCCTTATACACACCCTTCCAAGCATAAGATTCCACCTCCATACACCCCTCACTCCACTCCCGTGGTTTTTGTCCCCTCATACACACCCTTCCAAGCATAGATTCCACCTCCATACACCCCTCACTCCACTCCCGTGGCTTTTGTCCCCCTCATACACACCCTTCTAAGCATAAGATTCCACCTCCATACACCCCCTTACTCTACTCCCGTGGCTTTTGTCCCCCTCATACACACCCTTCCAAGCAGAAGATTCCACCTCCATACACCCCCTCACTCCACTCCCGTGGAATTTGTCCCCCTCATACACACCCTTCCAAGCATACGATTCCACCTCCATACACCCTCACTCCACTCCCGTGGTTTTTGTCCCCCTCATACACATCCTTCCAAGCATAAGATTCCACCTCCATACACCCGCTCACTCCACTCCCGTGGTT
This sequence comes from Conus ventricosus, assembly GCA_018398815.1. Classification (NCBI taxonomy): domain Eukaryota; kingdom Metazoa; phylum Mollusca; class Gastropoda; order Neogastropoda; family Conidae; genus Conus; species Conus ventricosus. Next base: position 14,296,359 of record CM031627.1, read on the forward strand.
TTTGTCCCCCTCATACACACCCTTCCAAGCATAAGATTCCACCTCTATACACCCCTCACTCCACTCCCGTGGTTTTTGTCCCCCTCATACACACCCTTCCAAGCATAAGATTCCACCTCCATACACCCCTCACTTCACTCCCGTGGTTTTTGTCCCCCTCATACACACCCTTCCAGCATAAGATTCCACCTCCATACACCCCTCACTCCACTCCGTGGCTTTTGTCCCCCTCATACACACCGTTCCATGCATAAGAATCCACCTCCATACACCCCTCACTCCACTCCCGTGGCTTTTGTCCCCTCATATACACCCTTCCAAGCAGAAGATTCCACCTCCATACACCCCTCACTCCACCCCGTGCTTTTGTCCCCCTCATACACACCCTTCCAAGCATAAGATTCCACCTCCATACACCCCTCACTCCACTCCCTTGGCTTTTGTCCCCCTCATACACACCCTTCCAAGCATAAGAATCCACCTCCATACACCCTCACTCCACTCCCGTGGCTTTTGTCCCCCTCATACACACCCTTCCAAGCATACGATTCACTCCATACACCCTCACTCCACTCCCGTGGTTTTTGTCCCCCTCATACACACCCTTCCAAGCATAAGATTCCACCTCCATACACCCCTCACTCCATCCCCGTGGTTTTGTCCCCCTCATACACACCCTTCCAAGCATACGATTCCACCTCCATACACCCCTCACTCCACTCCCGTGGCTTTTGTCCCCCTCATACACACCCTTCCAAGCATAAGATTCCACCTCCATACACCCCTCACTCCACTCCCGTGGCTTTGTCCCCCTCATACACACCCTTCCAAGCATAAGATTCCACCTCCATACACCCCTCACTCCACTCCCGTGGTTTTTGTCCCCCTCATACACACCCTTCCAAGCAGAAGATTCCACCTCCATACACCCCTCACTCCACTCCCGTGTTTTTGTCCCCCTCATACACACCCTTCCAAGCATACGATTCCACCTCCATACACCCCTCACTCCACTCCCGTGGTTTTTGTCCCCCTCATACACACCCTTCCAAGCAGAAGATTCCACCTCCTACACCCCTCACTCCACTCCCGTGGTTTTTGTCCCCCTCATACACACCCTTCCAAGCAGAAGATTCCACCTCCATACACCCCTCACTCCACTCCCGTGGCTTTTGTCCCCCTCATACACACCCTTCCAAGCAGAAGATTCCACCTCCATACACCCCTCACTCCACTCCCGGGGCTTTTGTCCCTCTCATACACACCCTTCCAAGCAGAAGATTCCACCTCCATACACCCCTCACTTCACTCCCGTGGCTTTTGTCCCCCTCATACACACCCTTCCAAGCATACGATTCCACTCCATACACCCCCTCACTCCACTCCGTGGCTTTTGTCCCCCTCATACACACCCTTCAAGCATAAGATTCCACCTCCATACACCCCTCACTCCACTCCCGTGGTTTTTGTCCCCTCATACACACCCTTCCAAGCATAAGATATCCACCTCCATACACCCCTCACTCCACTCCCGTGGTTTTTGTCCCCCTCATATACACCCTTCCAAGCAGAAGATTCACCTCCATACACCCCTCACTCCACTCCCGTGGCTTTTGTCCCCCTCATACACACCCTTCCAAGCAGAAGATTCCACCTCCATACACCCCTCACTCCACTCCCGTGGTTTTTGTCCCCCTCATACACACCCTTCCAAGCAGAAGATTCCACCTCCATACACCCTCACTCCACTCCCGTGGCTTTTGTCCCCCTCATACACACCCTTCCAAGCATAAGATTTCCACCTCCATACACCCCTCACTCACTCCCGTGGTTTTTGTCCCCCTCATACACACCCTTCCAAGCATCGATTCCACCTCCATACACCCTCACTCCACTCCCGTGGTTTTTGTCCCCCTCATACACACCCTTCCAAGCATAAGATTCCACCTCCATACACCCTCACTCCACTCCGTGGTTTTTGCCCCCTCATATACACCCTTCCAAGCAGAAGATTCCACTCCATACACCCCTCACTCCACTCCCGTGGCTTTTGTCCCCCTCATACACACCCTTCCAAGCAGAAGATTCCACCTCCATACACCCTCACTCCACTCCCGTGGTTTTTGTCCCCCTCATACACACCCTTCCAAGCAGAAGAT
>CM031627.1:14308517-14316017 GCA_018398815.1 Conus ventricosus
TACCCCCCCCCCCCCCCCTAGTTGGAACATACCCCCGGGGGGGGGGGGGTAAGTTTGATTTACCCCCCCCCCCCCAAGGGTTAATCTAGGACTATTTGGAATCTTTCTCCACCTCACCCCACCCTTCAAACAAGAGAGGGTTATTCAGGGTTTTCCTCTGCCTTTTCCCAACACGTACACCCGCCTTCGAAAAGAAATTGTGTTAGCCTGCATATTTACACCCGTACCCCCTCTCCCATTTCCTATATACAGTCAGTTGGGTTTAGACAAAGTGTAGTTCTAGACTCTTCTCAATAGATGGACCTCCTACTTCCCCATCCCCCTCCCCCCCCCCCCCCCACACACACACACACACCCTGGTTCACTAACAGATACGTATTAACATTTCTCGCGCTAGCTTACACGTGTGGGTCAATATTCGGGTGTGTGAGTACGTCCGTGCATGCGTGGGAAAGAAAGACGGCTACATGCCAATGTGACCAAGTGCCAATGTGACCGAGTATAGTTGTGACAAAATGTCGCTGTGACCACGTGTCCTTGTGACCAAGTACCGTTGTTGCTTCATCCCGGTGTAACGATCCATTTTAACTCCCCTCCACTTTTTAACTCCCCGGGAGTTAGAACAAACCACGCCAGAATGACTCCACCCCCTCCACCTATTTTAGATTAACTCCCCCACCCCAAAACATTCAGTTTTATGTGTTAGTCATGATATGAGAAATGAACATTTAATATACACCCCCCTCCCTCCCTCCCCTCTGTCTGTCTGCCTGTCTGTCTGTCTGTCTCCCTCTCCCCCCCCCAGCTTTCTTTCAGTCTCTCGCTCACTCTCTCACTCTCCTTGCTTGTCTGTCTGCCTTTATGCTTGTCTGTCTGTTTGTTTCTCTTAATCTCTCTCCCTCTCTCTTTGCTTGTCTCTCTGTCTGCCTGTCTATTTGTTTATCTATCTCAGTGTCTCTGTCTCTAGTGTCTCCCCCACTCCCCCTCTCTCTGTCTGTCTGTTTTTCTTTCTTTCTTTTACTCCCCCCTCCCTTCTCTCTCTCTCTCTCTCTCTCTCTCTCTCTCTCTCTCTCTCTCTCTCCTCCCCCCCCCCCCTCTCTCTGCATGCTTCTAGTCAGCTTTGTTCACTATTATTAGTGTTTATCAAAGACAGATTGGATTAATAGGCTTTTATGTTAGCCTAAGATCTTTATCCTTGTCAAGTAAAGTTTTCAAGTGTCATGTGTCAAGTGTCCCTCTGCAGTGTGTGTGCAGTGTGTGTGTGTGTGTGTGTGTGTGTGTGTGTGTGGGGAGGGGAGGGGGGGGGGGGCAGTCCTGGCATAACGCCAGAATGACTCGCCCCCTTCTATTTTTTAGAGGAGCAAAAGAAAGAAAGAAAAACAGACAGACAGACAGAGGGGAAGTGGGGGGAGACACTAGAGACAGAGACACAGAGAGAGATAAACAAATAGACAGGTAGACAGAGAGACAAGCAAAGAGAGAGGGAGAGAGAGTAAGAGAAACAAACAGACAGACAAGCAAAAAGGTAGACAGTGAGCGAGAGACTGAAAGAAAGTTGGGGGGGGGGGGGGGGAGAGGGGAGACAGACAGACAGACAGAGGCGGGAGGGAGGGAGGGGGATGTATATTAAATGTTCATTTCTCATATCATGACTAACACAAAAAACTGAATGTTTTTTTTTTTTGGGGGGGGGAGGGGGGGGGGGGAGTGGGGGGCGGTTAATCTAAAACGGGGAGGGGGGGGGGGGTGTGAGTCAGGCGTGGTTTGTTGTAACTCCTCTTTTAACTATTATACAGCTGTTTAGAGTCTCTTGAGTACCTGTGTACCTTAGCTTGTACAATGCAGATGACTAGTGGTCAGTGCCACTGACCATTGGTCATTATGACGTAAATCGGAACTTTTAACTATTTAACAGCTAATTAGTGTTTCCCGAGTGCTTGTGTACCTTGTACAGTGCAGATTACTTGTGGTCAGTGCCACTGACTACTGGTCATTATGACGCAAATCGGAGATTTTAACTATTTCACAGATAATTATAGTCTCCCGAGTACCTGTGTACCTTGTACAATGCAGACGACTGGTGGTCAGTGCCACTGACCACTGGTCACTATGACGTAAATAAGATATTTCGACTATTTTACAGTTAATCAGTGTCTTACGAGGAGTGTGCAATGCAGACAACCAGTGGTCAGTGGCACTGACCATTGGTCACTTTAATGTATTTTATGGATTTTAACATTTTTACAGAAAATTAGTGTCCCCTGATGCTGTTCCCTTGTAAAATTTGTAGTGAAAGGGGGTCTTCCAACTGGTGGGGGGGGGGGGGGGGTAAGTTAGGTTAGTCCTGAAATGACCCGGGGTAAAAGCAGGTAGCCAGACTTACTCGGGGTAAGTTCCTGGGGGTGGTAAGATTGGGCGTTACCGGTCGAGGCGGAAAAGGGTGGGGGGAATAAACCCCACGACCCCCCAAACCGGGGTCTGCGACGCTAACCACTTCCCCACGGGGTGGCCCAAAGTATGATCTTTCTCACCCTCCCCTGCTTTCCACCCCCTCGCTCGTCAGCACAACAATTGGGATGGGCTGTTAAAAATGCCATCAGTTCCCTAAACCGTCAGAAAACTTGGGCTGGGATGTTAACAATCCCTTTTGTTCCTTATGTGACAACAATTGGGACTGGGCATGTTAACAATGCCATCATTCCCTCTGTCGTCGCCTTTAAATTGGGATAGGGCAGGTTAAAAAACCCATCAGCCCTTATCGTCGCAAACAATTGGGATTTGGGCATGTAACAATGCCATAGTTCTCTGCTTAGCAAAACAATTGGGATGGGGATGTTAAAATGCTAGTTCCTCTGCTGTGGCATAACAATTGGGATAGGGCTTTTTACAAGCCATCAGTTTTAGCTATTTTCAAACAACTAAAATAAGATTTTTTTGTACTGTCATAATCGGGTTTTTAAAAATGTAATTCAATGGGGGGGCGAACAAATGAAATCTGCAAAAGGGGTTCCCCAAACAAGTTAAAGGGGCAATTGGGTAAATTAAACCCGGTTCCCACAAAACCCAAAATCATCACAGTGGTATGGCCCCTCCTTCCTCCCCCCCCCCCTCGATGAAAGTGCAAGAGGGGCGCGACTATTTTGCTCTCCCTCCAATATTTAAGCCCAAAACATGGCATCATGGGTTTCGGTGTCCCCCCCCCACCCCCGCGTTTTGGATTTCGGAAGAAGGAGACTCCTGTTTAAACATTTGTAAATGAGCCCCACCCCTCACCCCCTCTACCCCCAGACTCTCGCTTTTCAAGAATTGTGGACCCAACCCATCACTTTATCAAAATAAAAAGATAGCCCCCCCCCCCCCCCCCCCCCCCCCCCCCCCCCCCCCCCCCCCCCCCCCCCCCCCCCCCCACCCCCCCCCCCCCCCCCCCCCCCCCCCCCCCCCCCCCCTGTTTCACTATTACGAATGGTACTTGTAATAGACTGTGGGGTAGAAAAAGAATTATGAACAGGTAAATGGAGGAAGAGGCGGGGGAACAAGGGAAGTTGGCTTCTGCATGGGTGACTGAGTTCCCCATGAAAAAAAATGGATTACATTTGTGGATGGGGAGTTACCCATGAAAGAATGGGCATTAAAATTGTGGATGACTGAGTTCACCTAGAAAAGAAATGACATTACATGAGTGGTGACTGAGTTCACCCCTGAAAAGACTGGCATTAATGCTGTGGATGACTGAGTTTACCTTGAAAAGAAGACATTTGTGTTGTGGATGATGAGGTCATATGAAAAAAACAACATTTTTGTATGTGGTGATGAGTTCACCCCATAAAAGAAAATGAATTTCTGTATTTGGGTGATGAGTTTTACCCTTGAAAAGAACTGAAATTGTGTATGTGGATGTTTGGTTTACCCCATGAAAAGAAATGGCTTAATATTTGTGGGTGACTGGTTACCCATAAAAAGAATGCATTCATATTTGTGGGTGGTAAGTTCCCCCCGGAAATGACATTTCTGTTGTGGATGACTGAGTTATCCCTTTTAAAAAAAATGGCATTACATGTATGTGGATGTGAGTTACCCCCTTAAAAAAAAGGCTTCATGCATGTGGATGCTGAGTTCCCCAGAAAGAATGGCATTAAGTATGGGATGACTGAGTTACCATGAAAAAAACTGAATTTAGATTGGATGACGAGTTCACCCTGAAAAGGGAAATGGCTTAATGTAGTGGTAATGGTTACCCATGAAAAGAATGGATTAATGTTGTGGTGACTGAGTTCACCCCATTGAAAGAACGAATTTTTGTTTGTGGAGACTGAGTTACCCCATGAAAAAAACTGGCATTACATGTATGTGGGTGATGAGTTCACCCCCCGAAAAACTGGGATTAAATGTATGTGGATGATGAGTTACCCATGAAAAGAACTGACATTCATGTTTGTGGATGACGAGTTACCCCCTGAAAAGAAGGAAAACTGTTGTGGATGTTGAGTTCCCCCCTGAAAAAAATGCATTTCATGTAGTGGATGATGAGTTCACCCCATGAAAAGAATGGAAATTTAATGTATGTGGATGATGAGTTCACCCCTGAAAAAGAATGACATTCATGTATGTGGATGACTGAGTTCACCCCATGAAAAAAATGCATTTCATGAATGTGGGGGACTGAGTTACCCCATGAAAAAAAAATGGCATTTAAAGCATGTGGATGACTGAGTTTACCCCCTGGAAAAGAATGGCATTACATGTATGTGGATGATGAGTTATCCCATGAAAAGAATGACTTTCTGTTGTGGATGACTGAGTTCCCCCTGAAAAAAATGGATTACTGTATGTGGTGTGAGTTCTCTATGAAAAGAATGAATTTATGTATGTAGAGGCTGAGTTCACCCCATGAAAAAAAGAATTCTGTATGTGGTGATGAGTTCACCCCCTGAAAAGAACTGGCATTGAATGTATGTGGATGACTGAGTTCACCCCATGAAAAGAACAACCCTTACTGTTTGTGGATGATGAGTTCCCTTATGAAAAGAATGGAGGACTGTAGTGGTGATGAGTTCACCCATGAAAAGTGGATACTGTATGTGGATGATGAGTTCACCCATGAAAAAATTGACATGTATGTGGAAATGAGTTCACCCCCTGAAAAGAAGGATTTAAGTATGTGGATGATGATCCACCCCTGAAAAGAAGGCATTACATGTATGTGGATGCAGGTTCACCCCATTTAAAAGAATGAATTACATGTATGTGGATGACTGAGGCACCCCCTGAAAGAATGGCATTACTGTTGTGGGTGCGAGTTCACCCTATGAAAAGAACAACATTTATGTATGGGGATGACGGTTCACCCTATGAAAAGAACTGACATTTCGTGTATTTGGATGATGAGTTCACCCCTTGAAAAGAAGAATTACATTTTTGTGGGTGGGGTGAGTTCACCTCGAAAAGAACTACATTTGTTTTGGGATGTAAGTTCACCCTTTAAAGAACTGGCATTACATATTTTTGGATGACGGTTCACCCCCTGAAAAAAAATGAATTACGTATGTGGATGACTGAGTTCCCATGAAAAAAAATGGTTGAATGTATGTGGATGTGATTCACCTTTAAAAGAAAACGATTACTGTTTGTGGTGACTGAGTTCACCTTATGAAAAGAACAACCATTACTGTTTGGTGTGAGTTACCTATGAAAAAGAACTGGATTAGATGTTGGTGGAGACTGAGTTACCCCTGAAAGAATGTCATTCAGTTTTGGTGACTGAGTTCACCATGAAAGAATGGGATTCATGTTGGGATGATGGTTCCCCAGAAAAAAACTGAATTTCAGTTGTGGATGATGAGTTCACCCTAGAAAAAGAACTGACATTTCATGTAGTGGATGTGAATTCCCCCCTGAAAAGAATGGGATTAATGTTTGTGGAGATGAGTTCCCTATGAAAAAAAATGGCATTACATGTTTGTGGGGCTGTTTTCCCCCCCGAAAAGAACTGGATTAATGTTTGTGGATATGAGTTCACCCTATGAAAAGAACTGGCATTACATGTATGTGGATGACTGAGTTTACCCCATGAAAAGAAACTGGCATTACATGCATGTGGATGACTGAGTTCACCCTATGAAAAGAACTGACATTTCATGTATGTGGATGACTGAGTTCACCCTATGAAAAGAACTGGCATTACATGTATGTGGATGACTGAGTTCACCTATGAAAACAACTGACATTTCATGTATGTGGATGACTGAGTTCACCCTATGAAAAGAACTGGCATTACATGCATGTGGATGACTGAGTTCACCCTATGAAAGAACTGACATTTCATGCATGTGGATGACTGAGTTCACCCTATGAAAAGAACTGGCATTACATGTATGTGGATGACTGAGTTCACCCTATGAAAAGAATTGACATTTCACCCCATGAAAAGAACTGGCATTCCATATTTGTGGAATGACTGAGTTCACCCCATGAAAAGAACTGACATTACATGTATGTGGATGACTGAGTTCACCCCATGAAAGAACTGGCATTGCATGTACGTGTATGACTGAGTTCACCCTATGAAAAGAACAACCATTACATGTTTGTGGATGACTGAGTTCACCCTATGAAAAGAACTGGTATTAGATGTATGTGGATGACTGAGTTCACCCCAATGAAAAGAACTGGCATTACATGTATGTGGATGACTGAGTTACACCCATGAAAAGAACAACCATTACATGTTTGTGGATGACTGAGTTCACCTATGAAAAGAACTGGTATTAGATGTATGTGGATGACTGAGTTCACCCATGAAAAGACTGGCATTACATGTATGTGGATGACTGAGTTCACCCTATGAAAAGAACTGGCATTACATGTATGTGGATGACCGAGTTCACCCCATGAAAAGAACTGACATTTCATGTATGTGGATGACTGAGTTCCCCCCATGAAAAGAACTGGCATTTCATGTATGTGGATGACGAGTTCACCCTATGAAAAGAACTGGCATTACATGTATGTGGATGACTGAGTTCACCCCATGAAAGAAACTGGCATTACACAGAAATCATTAGAAAACAGCTGAAATCATTTTCAGGATTGACAGTGAACTGTCCTGCTGACAGAGGGGGTATCTCTGGTCTGTGGTGCACCAGCGGGATGCTCCCCCCCCATCCCCACCCCACCCCACCTCCCACCCCTTTTCCTTTTCTTGTTTTCTTCTTTTTTTAAATAAAAAAAAAATTCTTTGCAAATCTAAACATATGCGCCTGACATGCCACACATGTTTTCAGGATTGACATATATATATATATATATATATATATATATATATATATATATATATATATAATATATATATATATATATATATATATATATATGTCAATCCTGAAAACATGTGTGGCATGTCAGGCGCATATGTTTAGATTTGCAAAAAGATATCCTCTAAGACACAGTGCTCCCCCTATTTCTTCAATCTAAGACATAGAGCAAGCTTTGTTTATAATTCAA
>CM031627.1:14321017-14326017 GCA_018398815.1 Conus ventricosus
GTATAACTTTAGCTTGTTTAAATTTCAAGGGAAAACTTTTTTTTTTCGATACACAAATTGTATAGATAGTTAATGAGTCAACAATAATGGGAAGAACGTTTCAATTTTTCCCGTCAATCTCATCCAAATCACGAGTACCAGTCTGTTTCAAAAGAGATAGGCTTTTGTTTTACATCTGTTATCGTCATGTAAGGTAGGGTGAAGGGACAAAGAAATTTCTTGGAATCAATTATATTGTTTTAAATGAAGAGATCATTTTGACTAGACCTGTCATTTGTTTATGATTTTACTGGCAATGTTTGAAAAATGATCATTTAAGTCATCGGGAGTGATGTCTGTTATGATGTGCTGTTTTTTTGACACATGCTTATTATTCAACATATTTATAGCTTTCCAAATTTTTCTGGTATCCTTTGTGGAAACTAACAATTTCTTGAAATAGTTATGTTTAGACTTTCGCTTCAAAGAAGTAACTTTATTTCTTTGTTTTTTAAACTCTTCTTTTGTTCCGGAATTACTTAGAAAATCCCTGTTATATCTTTCGGCGTCAATTTCTTTAGATATCCACGGTGGTTTATATCTAGTCTGACGCGTTTTCTTTATAAATGGAGCGTGTTTATTGTATACAGAATTAAAAGTATTTATCCAAAATTCACTTGCTTCGTCTGGATCCCTTATCTGATATATGTAATTTAATGTTGAATTTGCTAGATCAGACAGAAAATCTTCTTCAATAAAGTTTTTAAAGTTTCGATAGTATATGATTTTATGCCCTACCTTAGGAAATTTTATATGAGTTTTATACCAAGTGAAACATACAGGATTATGGTCACTACAGCCACATGGAGGAGAACAAACTTCTACAATGTTTTGTTTTGTAAGTTTGTCAGAATAAACGTGGTCAATTAAAGTAGCTGATGTTTCAGTTACTCTTGTAGGTTTGTCAATCCACTGCTGAAGGCCATGTATGTTGTAGTTTTGAAACCACTTCTGTTGAGATTTTAACAAATCAATATTAAAATCTCCCAAAATAATTGTTTCATAGTTTATCATGGTAACTTCATCCATTATAGAATTAAAATTGTCTTGCCAAACGATGGTTTCAGAGGGATTTCTATACATAAATCCGACCAGAAGTGGTTTGTTACCTTTTAATTTTATTTCCATCCAAAGTGATTCCACGTCGTGAATCTCAAAATTATCAATCCTCTTACACGTTAACGAAGAAGCTGAATATACGAGTAATCCCGTTCTTTTGGGTTTAACTGGGTCTAATCTTGTTATTTGGTAACCTGGAACAAACATATCACTGTCTAATATGTGCCCAGATAAGCGCGACTCAGCAAAACAAAACAAATGAAACGACTCCCTGAATTATGAAGAATCACTGCAATGTCATCTTTTTTGTTTACTGCACTGTTAATGTTCAGATAACCTACGCGGAGTCCCTGTTTACTTGGCCAAGAGTCTAAAGTCAAAGGCATGATTTAAAAAAAGAAAAAATCCCGTTTATGACAATTCAAGAAATGTAACACTGCAAGTAGTCAATATACACAATGGATCCCCGATTCAATAATTCTCAGAGATGCGAACACATATACAAAATTACTTTAATCAATAATTTAAATGATGAATTTTCAGCAAAACAATCTACTAGCTCTCTGAAAAGCACTAATCACATAAATGAAAATTACTGAATTGATTAACAATTCAAAAACAATAGAAAAGGGTACAAAAGGTGAATCAAACAACAAATCCAAATGATCAAATCACGTCTCTAACAAAGTAGAGAAATGAAATGCTAGTTACCGATGAAGAAAATTCTTTGATTTTCTTGCAGCCTTGTCAAATAGCTGAATCCCAATGAGTCTGACAATGCAACAACACAACGCCCATACATCTCACACCCATATACCCACTCTTACCGGCTGGGTGGGCTAGCAAGCATTAATGTATGACAGCTCACTTACAGATGATACTCATTAAAAAACAAACAAACAAAAAACTAAAAAAACATAAAATGATTACAAATCATTTGCAATGCTGCATACTCAACATATGAGAGGCCATCCTATTTTAACAAATAAAGATATTGATTCATATTTCCTTGCTCAGGCAAGGATGACATGATTGGCACTGCATTCACCTCCTGGGGGACATGGAAGGCGCTTGGAGTCTGACCATTAACTGGGAGCTGAGTCTCTGACAGGGTTCACCCCAAAATGACATGGTTTATTCATGAATGGGGATGAATGGAGATGGCGACTGGTCTCAGTAGGACTATATGAGTCATTTGTGTGTCGGATCAAAGGGGGGAAGTCATGCATGGACGTAGATAGGGGGTGGTATAATTACCACCATGACCATTGTTATTTTCCATGTTGTGGCGAGATCTAAACTGTGGACCAGAAGCATAGGAATTGCTGTGATTCAGATTTGAGAGACTTCATCAGCACTGGCATGAGCATAAGTTCTAGAAGAGCTTTGTTGCCAGCCTGCAACATTGTCAGCATGACTATTTGGGTCAAGCGGGTGATAGGGATTATGTGCACCAAAGAATTCACGGGGACGGTTTTGTGGAAGATCATTCTGCCAATCTGAAACATGCCTTGAGCTGGAAGTCTGATAACGATCAGTCACAATGTCAGAATGTTTTACTTTTTTAAGCATACCATCACAAGCCCTAGGTTGAAACTGACCATCAGATGTAGCATGAAAAACCTGCTGTTGCCGATAAGAAGGACCTTGCTCTGACTGGTATTGTCGGAGCCGAGGTAACGTGTCTGCAAGCCAGCCAATGACAGTGCGCTTGTAGCTAGCAGCAAGATATGCAGTCCCTTTAAAACTAGGATGAGTGGGATCATTGTACATGATTAGTTTGGGAGCACCTGATGCAGCCACAAAACCGTCTGTGTTTATCTAGAAATGTGACATTGAGCTCTTTGCATGCTTTCATCAAATTGCGGTTTGTTGGGAGGACAGCATTATTTATGTTATGCCTGCCTTTCCCAGAATTAGTGAACTGAAGGCTAGTCTTGAATTTGGAAAAACTTGTTCACATAATTGGATTATTTCTGTCCATTTGCCAACATGGATTTGCCCTGACGGACAGTCATTGATGCCAACATGGATTATTAGAGCTTTAATGTTGGCATAGACTGGTTGACGAGTGAGCCAGCGTTCTAGATCAACGCTAGTCATCCCTGAGACACATATTTTGTGCATGTTGTATGAGCGTAAGGCAAGACGTTTGGGGTCTAAATGCTTGACAACAGAATCCCCTATCAGGAGTGCAGATGCACGCTTATTTACTGATATCTCATTTAAGATTTCACAGGGAGAATGTTTTATACTGCTTTCATTTAATGATTTGAAACTAGGTTTTTCATTTTGTTCAAATGATTGGGAGTTTTCAAGGATACTGGTATTACCGGGAACTGAGTTTGACAGGGGAGCATAAGAGTTTTTTACGGGAATGGAGTATTCAGTAACACAGTGCTCAGTAGGGGGAACTTCCCCAGAAATGTCAGAAAACACAGTGGTTTTAGGATCAATGGGAGTATCGTTTGCTGCCATAGATACAATACATGTATTTTCTGGTGGTTGTATAGTCACCAACTGAACAGGTGATTTCAAACAACTGTCAACATCTTTTTCCACCATGTCAACATTTGACGGTTTACTGGACATTTGTGAGCTGTTATGGACAACACACTCTTCTCCCACTGGCTGCTGATCACCAGGTGAGGGAGGTTGTTGCAATCCAGCTGATGGTCTGATGTCACCAACTGAACCTGGACTGCTAACCTCTTCTTGGCTGTGGCTGCGTGCTGGCATCGAGTGTGGTCTTCTGGGTCTTAATTCTTTCATTTCAGCGTGTACGCTTGTTAACTGGGACCTAAGTGATTGATTGTCTTTGGTTAACACGCTAATAGCTTCTTTCAACTGATTCACCTGCAGTTGCAAATCATCAAGTTTTGAACACGTGGAAGCATTTTTGATCTAATCATTGTTTTGAGTTCATTTTTTGTAGCAGTTTTGGCATCTTCAACCAGGGAAACAAAAGTATCTTTAAGATCCTGATGAGATATCAGAAGATCATCAACTGTATCTTTCAGATGGTTGAACTGAAGTTTATATGACTGGAGGGGGAAAATAATGTTTTTATTTGGGTTTTGATTTATGCAAAGTGTGCGTCTACGAACGTTTCTTCGTTTTGTTCTTAAAGGTGTATTTGTCAATGGTTTCAGTGTTTCCTCTGAAGGAGACGGGGATGATTTAATGGGAGGGGGATGTAGGTCAACGTTGACTGGGTTGTACTCACAGGAGCGGCCGTCATGGGATGAAGAAGGAAGAGGACCAGATGAAGCAGATGATGGACTTTGACATATTGCAGGTTCCTCTTTGTTTTGACATTCTTGAGCACCAGGTAAGTCTTCTGTACCTTCCTCTGCAGATAACTCCGACTTAAGACTACCATTTGAACTAGGCACTCTCTCCTCACAAGTCTCTGCAATGACACAGAGGACACACTGTCACGAGAACCCAGTGAATACTCAGCATCACACAGCGCTGGCGCACAGTGAGGGTCCATTGTTGGTGAGGCGAGTGACACAGCCCAAGGCCCCTGATGAACGCCAGTGGCACTCCAAGTAACGAAGCAGTGAAGGAACTGGTGTTGCCGTCATGCAGAAACTTTGAAACGAGAGTCTTTAGTACTTCACACTCATCTTGCTCCCAGTAACAACAGTCTTTCCCTTGACAGAGAAGAGTGCCGGCATTTTGGTTTGATTTGAAATACAAAGTGATTGTAATGCGTTTTTGATCTCCAGAACAGGCGAATGGTTGTTTTAGCCAGCTCATTGGGTAGATCAATAATCCACTGTAAGCCAGGGAGTGACAAAACATCATCATTTAAATCAAAATCAATTATTTGTAGTTTGACTGTACGCTCTGGTATGGCAGAATAACGATACAGCAAAGCATTTCGCCATACTAAC
>CM031627.1:14328517-14331017 GCA_018398815.1 Conus ventricosus
AAGCCATCAAGGTACAAGCCAGGTGGTTCATACGGCCATCAAGGTACAAGCCAGGTGGTTCATACGGCCATCAAGGTACAAGCCAGGTGGTTCATACGGCCATCAAGGTACAAGCCAGGTGGTTCATACGGCCATCAAGGTACAAGCCAGGAGGTTTATACGGCCATCAAGGTACAAGCCAGGTGGTTCATACGGCCATCAAGGTACAAGCCAGGTGGTTCATACGGCCATCAAGGTACAAGCCAGGAGGTTTATACGGCCATCAAGGTACAAGCCAGGTGGTTCCATAGGGCCATCAAGGTACAAGCCAGGTGGTTCCAAGCAGACAGATTACACTCAAAGGAATGGGACTGTTTGGGGAATACCACCTGGCAAAAAGATAGGGTCAAGGGTGAGTGCAAGGGCCTGAAATGTGACGTCAGCTAATGGGAAGGTCACGTGTTTGAAGATTGTCTATGATGTCATTGGTGGAAATGCCCCCAAAACCAGTGAAATGATCGGTGGCGGGTTGTTCCTTTGATCAATGATCAATTAATTATCAACTGCTGGCTCAAACTTACGTCAGGCCTCAAAACGTTTACGCGGATTATAGTGATTCGGTGCACAATCCTAAAGGTGGCGTGTGGCCATCACCTTTCTTCATTGTGGTGGTGGTGTCGTTTGCTCCTCTGGCTGACGTGAGGACTCCGACAGCAATGGGACGTGGTGCCGCACAAACTGTCAGTCCTGTAAAAAGTGTCGCACCGGTGCAAAATGTCACCCCGGGTAAAAAACAACAACAAATAATCAACAACAACAACAACAACAACAACAGAAACCTGTCTTCCTGGGTGACAGTTTATACCGACGCTATACCACAGAGTGTCGTCGTACCTTGGTGACATCTTCCAGCAGGTCACATCTTCCAGCAGGTCACATCTTCCAGCAGGTCACATCTTCCAGCAGGTCACATCTTCCAGCAAGTCACATCTTCCAGCAGGTCACATCTTCCAGCAGGTCACATCTTCCATCTTCCAGCAGGTCACATCTTCCAGCAGGTCACATCTTCCAGCAGGTCACATCTTCCAGCAGGTCACATCTTCCAGCAGGTCCCATCTTTCTGCCCATTGTAGAACACATTGCCTCCGTCAGGTCGGCCCAGTGACTTCCGTGATGCAGGTGCACAAGGTGAAAGAGGGAGATCATGGCCATCACCTACGGGCTACATCTTGGTGCCGCAGACGATGCTTAGTTCCAGGCTGACAGTCATAGTCATGTGTTCTGATGGTGGAGGTCACTGCACTGATGCTGTGAGGCCATGCTGACAGTCATAGTCATGTGTTCTGATGGTGGGGGTCACTGCACTGATGGTGGGGGTCACTGCACTGATGGTGGGGGTCACTGCACTGATGGTGTGAGGCCATGCTGACAGTCATAGTCATGTGTTCTGATGGTGGGGGTCACTGCACTGATAGTGGAGGTCACTGCACTGATGGTGTGAGGCCATGCTGACAGTCATAGTCATGTGTTCTGATGGTGGGGGTCACTGCACTGATGGTGTGAGGCCATGCTGGCAGTCATAGTCATGTGTTCTGATAGTGGGGGTCACTGCACTGATGGTGTGAGGCCATGCTGGCAGTAATAGTCATGTGTTCTGATGGTGGGGGTCACTGCACTGATGGTGTGAGGCCATGCTGGCAGTCATAGTCATTTGTTCTGATGGTGGGGGTCACTGCACTGATGGTGTGAGGCCATGCTGACAGTCATAGTCATGTGTTCTGATGGTGGGGGTCACTGCACTGATGCTGTGATGCCATGCTGGCAGTCATAGTCATGTGTTCTGATGGTGGGGGCCACTGCACTGATGGTGTGAGGCCATGCTGGCAGTCATAGTCATGTGTTCTGATGGTGGGGTCACTGCACTGATGGTGTGAGGCCATGCTGGCAGTCATAGTCATGTGTTCTGATGGTGGGGGTCACTGCACTGATGGTGTGAGGCCATGCTGGCAGTCATAGTCATGTGTTCTGATGGTGGGGGTCACTGCACTGATGGTGTGAGGCCATGCTGGCAGTCATAGTCATGTGTTCTGATGGTGGGGGTCACTGCACTGATGGTGTGAGGCCATGCTGACAGTCATAGTCATGTGTTCTGATGGTGGGGTCACTGCACTGATGCTGTGAGGCCATGCTGGCAGTCATAGTCATGTGTTCTGATGGTGGGGGTCACTGCACTGATGGTGTGAGGCCATGCTGACAGTCATAGTCATGTGTTCTGATAGTGGAGGTCACTGCACTGATGGTGGAGGTCACTGCACTGATGGTGGGGGTCACTGCACTGATGGTGGGGGTCACTGCACTGATGGTGGAGGTCACTGCACTGATGATGGAGGTCACTGCACTGATGGTGGGGGTCACTGCACTGATGGTGGGGGTCACTGCACTGATGGTGGAGGTCACTGCACTGATGGTGGGGGTCACTGCACTGATGGTGGGGGTCACTGCACTGATGGTGTGAGGCCAT
>CM031627.1:14336017-14341017 GCA_018398815.1 Conus ventricosus
GGACATCTCTCTACTAACCCTCTGTCCAGTCGAGAGAAAGAGGCAAAGATCGGAGACATAAGAAATGATGTCCCTCTTCCCAACAGGCCGACTGCAGGAATTGAAAGTACTGACTGTACTCATCGAGACGATAAGGTACAGAACCAGGACTGTAGCAGGCGCCCCCAAGCCATCTTCCCACGAGTGAAGAGCTAACCTCCCCACAGCAATGGCGGCCAACATGCCATGCTGCGTCACAGAGTGACATACATCAAACTAAAAGAAACGAAGCACGTGCGACAGGTAAAAAAAAGACAGGCGAGAGGGCCGATAGACAGAAAGATCGAGAAAAGGTACCGAACCGGCCACCCGTGCACTTGCAAGGATGAAAAAGCACGGGCGGTGGACTTAGAGAGAGAGAGAGAGAAAGCAAACGTAGTTGAGCTGACCACAACCAAGGTGCAACAGCACCACAAGCCACCCTAAGGGACGCTACAACGACAACAGCCCGACAATAAACAAATAAGTAATTCCGCCACCCTAGGTGGGTCGAACGTCGTAGCCTCGTGACTAACTCGTGACAAACCCCCCTTCTAAAGCATCTGTTTCTCTGAGATACTACAAAGTTGAACTCCTTTGAACCTTGTCGCATGTGCAACTTCACAACAATGGGACCGAACCCAACTCTCTGTGATCGACAAGTACGATGAATCCATACAAACAGTCCACATAGAATCACACGGGGAAATACATAATACTACATTTATCAAACCAACTAAACAAACCTTCAACCAGAAGGTAACAATCCGAACCACTGGTGATTCACAACCGTATAACCTCATTGAAGTGACAACTGCCACACAAACCTGATACAGAGACAACACAAGGGGATATAAACCCTGTGTTGAGGGGGAGAGTCCCTCTGACTGACGTTTCAACGTGCTGACGATACGGAGCTCGGCTAAGATTAGTCAGCATCCGTATTCCAAGGAAACCCTTGATATACGGAAAGAGAACGCATGAATCTGCAGCTCCACTGCCCAACCCATGAGTCGACGACTGACTGCCGGATCCGTCCAGTACGGGAGGATGATGATCGCTCTCCAGTACAAACTTCCCGGCCGTACTTCTTCTTGGGCACGCCAGTGCGCGTCCAAAAATCTGCCTGAGATATTCAGCAACAGTAGGGGCATCCGATAGTCCTAGAGCGTGACCGCCTCTGGGTATCGACTCGCAGAGTCTACCACTACCGAAGTGTAGCGGTGACCGCGATCGGATGGAGATTAATGGGTCTCACCAGGTCCGAACCCCAACCTTGCTGCTTCCCTTCCCCAACCCGTGGCCCTGACCCTAGGGAACACGCTTCAAAAGCAGAACTCTTACGTTGTCCATTTGCAGACATCCAACTGCGCAGTCCTGCCTAACCTTTTGAGTTCATATCCCTGGCCAAAAGAAGTCTTGTCTTTACTCGCTCGAGAGTCCGCTTGGATCCCATAGACCTGCCTGGGAATCGTTGGGCCTGCCGAGAACAGATTCCCTCAAGCTTGGGAATCAACAACTGTTTGGCCACACACGACTGCCCTGAGTGGAAACCCTAAAGAAATCCCCTTGTGAGCTTGAAGCCTCACCTTGGCGTGGTCGGGCCGACCAGACGGGAACGATCCACAGTTTCTCGTAGGCTTGACATCCCAGTCCTGGCCTGAGACGGATAATGCTAGCAGGATCGCCCCTGGCCAGAACAGCGTCAGAGATCGGCTGGAGAACGGGACGCAATTCCTTATCCTGCTTCTTAGCTTTGCGCGTGTGGTGACTCCCACAAACGCCTGTAACTGGCAGATCCGAAGACAACGGACTGACTGCGTCCGTCAGCAAAGGTGATAGTATTCCCCTATATAAGGGAATACAAGAGTCGCTCCACCGCGAATGGCCCCATACTTCGCCACAGAAGTTAGGGGTGTAGATTAGAAAGGGACCGAGTACTGAAGTACGGGTGGAGGTAAAACCAGCCTCCAAAACCCGCACACATCTTAACTAGCGCCCCCGCTGGGCCTTAGGGATAACTAAATCTCCTTATCCACAAAGATGTTTGATGCTCCCGAATCCCTGATGGTGGGTCGAGACCAAGGATGAACCAACAAACAGAAAGAAACACTGACACTCTGTAACCAACCAGAAGCTGGATAGACCCCACTAAGCCGAGCGCGAGGAAGTGGAAATGACTAGCCCCATGACTACCAGGGCTCTAGGCAATCTTTCCTAATCGTGGCCAGGACGACCACATTGAAAAACACAGTCGGGGCGCTGAAATCCCCGGATAACGCCCCTGCCTTGTTCGCCACCACTAGCAGTCGTCGGCACCTTTTCTACTAAATCCTGTGGAAGGCTTCCTCTCCGTATCTGGGCGATGCCCAACAGCCCTGGGGGGGGGCCCCCCCGCTTCAGCAAACACCACACTGTGTGAATCGTCAGCCGGCGAAATCCTGAGGTCTGTCTCCGCCTATCCCGGAACCTCAACTCTGGGAACCAGTGTTGGTGAGCTGTTCAAAGAGGATCAGATCCTCCAGCTCCAACTTAGCTAACTGACGCCAGTACCCTAGCGCTTGCGCAGCCTATCACCAAACTGCCACGAAGGTCTCGTCATTATTCTTCTTCAATGGACCTGAACTTCCCTCCTGTAGGTCTCATGGGTAAGTGGAAACGCTTACGCAGCGCCCGGGGGGGGGCCAACTGCATGTCTGCACAAGACGCACCTTCATTTTTAAGTGAGCACACACGTCCCTTGCATGGCAGCACCAATAATCCAAAAAAGGTGCATAGCCTTTTGCTCCTCAGACAATTGTATGAACAAGCAACCTAGTCCGAAATGCTCTAAGAACATATCAATGTCCTCAACTAGTCCTGAACTCTGAAGCTTTAACTTTGGTCCTCTAACTCTATCACCTGCCTGGGTGATTAACCCCCAGGTTTACAGAAGCGGAGGCCGCGAAAGAAGTTGTTCCATCTCCTTCCCTAACCAGAAGCCACCATCCCTGTCTAGTTCTCTTCCCACGGTGGGCTTCCTGCCTGTCCACCTCTTCCCTAAGCCGCTCCTCTTTGCTGTCTGGCAGCCTCCTCTCTACCTGAATAGCCTCTTCCTTATGCATAATTTTCCTTCTGTCAGTCCTCTCCTCTCTGCGCAATCTCTCCTGCCTAGCAGCCTCCTCTCTACGTTTGAATTCCAACTCTTCCCGACGGAGCCTTGCCTCATCCCTAAGTTCTTACCCTACGTCAGGGCTTCCTGCCATAGCAGCCTCTTCCCTACGCAGAGCTCCCAGCCTAGCAGCCTCTACACCATTCACTACCTGCCGCTCCAAAACAGAAGGACAGAGGTGATATCCTGGAGCGGCTCGTTCACCACACCCGACCCGGAGGAGAGATCCGTCGGACCCTCCCTTGGGTCTCGACTTTCCATAAGGAAAGTCATCTGGGGCAATGCCCTTAGAGGGGTTCAGCCTGTAGAGGAGAAGTTTTTCGGTCTCTGCGACTCAACAGAAGCCCACAGTATGCTTCGCTATACTCTGACGCTTCCGAGCGGACTGCCAGTTCGGGGGTCTCGACAGGGAGACCCCCCAGCGAAGAGGTAGTAAAATACTCACTGGCTACCTGCTACAAGCCTGGAAAAGGTAGAAGTTACCGTAGTCAAGTACTCTGGAAATAACATTAGGGACTACAGTAACATTTTGAATACCCTTACTTCTTCGACGCCTCCCGCGTCGGCCATACCACCCACGCCGGAACGTCGCCATGACAACATATCCTCCAGTTTTCCACATACAGGGGAAAAAACAATTCCACTAAGAAAAAAAAAAAAACAAATAAATTTTAGGGGCGTGTGTAAAATGTGTGTATGTGTGTGTGGTGCGTGTGTGCGGACAAGTTCCGGCTGCTCCCACACTGGGCAATCCCGCGCTCTACAGCACGAGCAACAGTGCGGTGGGCTCACCGAAAAAAAAACAAAACAAAAATCTAGTGTCCCGGCTGCCCCCACTCGTGGCAACACCCGCGCTCTACAGCCACGAGCAACAGTGCGGTGGGCTGGCCGAAAAAAAAACAAAACAAAACCTAGCAGACGAAATCCAGAGGAAAAAAAAAATCACTAGCGTCCGATACAAACCCCCTTTACTCAACAACCCGGTAGAGAAAAAAAAACACAAGAATTGGCTAAATACAAAACAGAAATGGAAGACTGAGCGGCAACAGAATGGCAGACTTACGCCGTACCTGGCGTGAGGTACCCGGCGGAAAAGGAGGTCTGAAGCGGTCGACTCCTCCTAGGTCTCGACCACGACCCCGAGTCACGCCGATGGTTCCCTCAGGGAAGCCACCAAAAACCCCTTCACTCAAGTCTCCCAGCAGCCACCCACGAACAAACACAACGAACTGACTAAGATCATATACAAAACAACAAACACTAACAGGTACTCTGTCGAAACAGAGAGAGACAGCCAAGGCCCTCACATCCCGGACAGCCCCCACATTTGTCACGACCGACCCCTGAGGTCTGCCTGAACAGATCGTCTAGTTGGAGTGAAGGAGTGACTGACCTCACACGCTCCGCAAGAGACCACACATTAAAGATTACGATACAACACCCCATTTATTCACGACCAGCCAAATAAACATTCCAACACACCGCACCATGCAGCGATCACAATAAAGCACTCCAACTCACCAAACAGCACAATCACGATCAAGCACACCAACGCACACAACATGCACAATCACAGATCAACACTCCAAACGCACAGCACATGCACAATCGCAATCAATCACTCCACACCCACAACATGCACACGATTATAAATAAATATTTTCACCATAACGACGTACACAATCACAATAACAGCATTCCAGCACATATGACATGTACACAATTATAAGAAGTATTTCCATATTGACCCTTTCTTCTCAACCACGGAGTGCGTCCCACATCCTGCCCCTGTCAAGTCGCAGGGAACCCTGTCGCACTAGTGCTCCGAGCC
>CM031627.1:14346017-14355305 GCA_018398815.1 Conus ventricosus
TGTGAACAAGAGCAATATCAATACATTTCGTGAATTTTCTTGTTTTACTCAAAAACTGCATTATTTTCTGATTTGTTAGTCTCCATATCACAAAAAGCACACACTTCTGCTGACTCAGCTCAGTATGTCCCCGTATGGATAGCCCCCACCACCCCCTCCCCCTGGTCCTGTTCCATACTCAGCTCAGTATGTCCCCGTATGGAGAGTCCCGTGGTCCTGTTCGATAGTCTGCCTGATACACTCCCTTGTGTGCCTCAGGCGTGTATGTGCAATTGTGTGGCCCTGTGTGTGCTCTGTGTGTGCCCTGTGTGTGCCCTATGTGTGCCCTGTGTGTGCCCTGTGTGTGCTCTGTGTCTGCCCTGTGTGTGCCCTGTGTATGCTCTGTGTGTGCCCTGTGTGTGCCCTGTGTGTGCCCTGTGTGCCCTATGTGTGCCCTGTGTGTGCCCTGTGTGTGCTCTATGTGTGCCCTGTGTGTGCTCTGTGTGTGCTCTGTGTGTGCCCTGTGTGTGCCCTATGTGTGCCCTATGTGTGCCCTGTGTGTGCCCTGTGTGTGCCCTGTGTGTGCCCTGTGTGTGCCCTCTGTGTGTGTCCTGTGTGTGTCCTGTGTGTGCCCTGTGTGTGCCCTGTGTGTGCCCTGTGTGTGCTCTGTGTGTGCTCTGTGTTTTGCCTGGTGTGTGCTCTGTTTGTGCCCTCTGTGTGCTCTGTGTGTGCCCTCTGTGTGCTGTGTGTGCCCTGTGTGTGCTCTGTGTGTCCCCTCTTTGTGCTCTGTGTGTGCCCTGTGTTTGCCCTATGTGTGCCCCCTGTGTGCTCTGTGTGTGCCCTCTGTGTGCTCTGTGTGTGACCTGTGTGTGCCCTGTGTGTGCTCTGTGTGCGCCCTGTGCTTGCCCTCTGTGTGCTCTGTGTGTGCCCTCTGTGGGCTCTGTGTATGCCCTCTGTGTGCTCTGTGTGCCCTGTGTATGCCTGTGTGTGCCTGTGTGTGCTCTGTGTATGCGCACGTCTTTAGCGTTGGTAAGAAGGGTCTTCTCTCTACTCGTACTCAGAACAAAAGCTTCTTTCTGTTGTGAGCGGAGGAATATCGAGCTTGGGGAAAATCGAGAAGGGGGAGTATGGAGCAGGGGATGTATTGAGCAGGGGGAGTATGGAGCAGAGGTAGTACTGAGCAGGGTGAGTATAGAGCAGAGGCAGTATTGAGCAGGGGAGTATGGAGAAGCGGTAGTATGGAGCAGTGGGAGTATGGAACAGAGGTATTATGAGCAGGGGGAGTATGGAACAGAGGTATTATTGAGCAGGGGGAGTATGGAACAGAGGTATTATTGAGCAGGGGGAGTATGGAACAGAGGTAGCATTGAGCAGGGAGAGTATGGAACAGAGGTAGTATTGAGCAGGGGGAGTATGTGGCAGAGGTAGTATTGACCAGGGGGAGTATGGAAGAGAGGTAGTATTGAGCAGGGGGAGTATGGAGCAGAGGTAGTATTGAGCATGGGGAGTATGGAACAGAGGTAGCATTGAGCAGGGGGAGTATGGAGCAGAGGTAGCATTGAGCAGGGTGAGTATGGAACAGAGGTGCATTGAGCAGGGGGAGTATGGAAGAGAGGTAGTATTGAGCAGGGGGAGTATGGAACAGAGGTAGTATGAGCAGGGGGAGTATGGAACAGAGGTAGCATTGAGCAGGGCGAGTATGGAGCAGAGGTAGCATTGAGCAGGGGGAGTATGGAACAGAGGTAACATTGAGCAGGGGGAGTATGCAACAGAGGTAGCATTGAGCAGGGGGAGTATGGAACAGAGGTAGCATTGAGCAGGGGGAGTATGGAACAGAGGTAGCATTGAGCAGGGGGAGTATGGAACAGAGGTAGCATTGAGCAGGGGGAGTATGGAGCAGAGGTAGCATTGAGCAGGGGGAGTATGGAGCAGAGGTAGTATTGAGCAGGGTGAGTATGGAACAGAGGTAGTATTGAGCAGGGGGAGTATGGAGCAGAGGTAGTATTGAGCAGGGGGAGTATGGAAGAGAGGTAGAATTGAGCAGGGGGAGTATGGAACAGAGGTAGCATTGAGCAGGGGGAGTATGGAACAGAGGTAGCATTGAGCAGAGGTAGCATTGAGCAGGGGGAGTATGGAACAGAGGTAGTATTGAGCAGGGGAGTATGGAGCAGAGGTAGCGTTGAGCAGGGTGAGTATGGAACAGAGGTAGTATTGAGCAGGTGAGTATGGAACAGAGGTAGCATTGAGCAGGGGGAGTATGGAGCAGAGGTAGCATTGAGCAGGGGGAGTATGGAACAGAGGTAGTATTGAGCAGGGGGAGTATGGAACAGAGGTAGCATTGAGCAGGGCGAGTATGGAGCAGAGGTAGCATTGAGCAGGGGGAGTATGGAACAGAGGTAACATTGAGCAGGGGGAGTATGCAACAGAGTTAGCATTGAGCAGGGGGAGTATGGAACAGAGGTAGCATTGAGCAGGGGGAGTATGGAACAGAGGTAGCATTGAGCAGGGGGAGTATGGAACAGAGGTAGCATTGAGCAGGGGGAGTATGGAGCAGAGGTAGTATTGAGCAGGGGGAGTATGGAACAGAGGTAGTATTGAGCAGGGTGAGTATGGAACAGAGGTAGTATTGAGCAGGGGGAGTATGGAGCAGAGGTAGTATTGAGCAGGGGGAGTATGGAGCAGAGGTAGAATTGAGCAGGGGGAGTATGGAACAGAGGTAGCATTGAGCAGGGGGAGTATGGAACAGAGGTAGCATTGAGCAGAGGTAGCATTGAGCAGGGGGAGTATGGAACAGAGATAGTATTGAGCAGGGGGAGTATGGAGCAGAGGTAGTATTGAGCAGGGGGAGTATGGAACAGAGGTAATATTGAGCGGGGGGAGTATGGAACAGAGGTAGCATTGAGCAGGGGGAGTATGGAACAGAGCTAGTATTGAGCAGGGTGAGTATGGAACAGAGGTAGCATTGAGCAGGGGGAGTATGGAACAGAGGTAGTATTGAGCAGGGGGAGTATGGAGCAGAGGTAGCGTTGAGCAGGGTGAGTATGGAACAGAGGTAGTATTGAGCAGGGTGAGTATGGAACAGAGGTAGCATTGAGAAGGGGAGTATGGAGCAGAGGTAGCATTGAGCAGGGGAGTATGGAACAGAGGTAGCATTGAGCAGAGGGAGTATGGAGCAGAGTTAGCATTGAGCAGAGGAGTATGGAACAGAGGTAGCATTGAGCAGAGGTAGCATTGAGCAGGGGAGTATGGAACAGAGGTAGTATTGAGCAGGGGGAGTATGGAGCAGAGGTAGCGTTGAGCAGGGTGAGTATGGAACAGAGGTAGTATTGAGCAGGGTGAGTATGGAACAGAGGTAGCATTGAGCAGGGGGAGTATGGAGCAGAGGTAGCATTGAGCAGGGGGAGTATGGAACAGAGGTAGTATTGAGCAGGGGGAGTATGGAACAGAGGTAGCATTGAGCAGGGCGAGTATGGAACAGAGATAGTATTGAGCAGGGGGAGTATGGAGCAGAGGTAGTATTGAGCAGGGGGAGTATGGAACAGAGGTAATATTGAGCAGGGGGAGTATGGAACAGAGGTAGCATTGAGCAGGGGGAGTATGGAACAGAGGTAGTATTGAGCAGGGTGAGTATGGAACAGAGGTAGCATTGAGCAGGGGGAGTATGGAACAGAGGTAGTATTGAGCAGGGGGAGTATGGAGCAGAGGTAGCGTTGAGCAGGTGTGAGTATGGAACAGAGGTAGTATTGAGCAGGGTGAGTATGGAACAGAGGTAGCATTGAGCAGGGGGAGTATGGAGCAGAGGTAGCATTGAGCAGGGGGAGTATGGAACAGAGGTAGCATTGAGCAGAGGGAGTATGGAGCAGAGTTAGCATTGAGCAGAGGGAGTATGGAACAGAGGTAGCATTGAGCAGGGTGAGTATGGAACAGAGGTAGTATTGAGCAGGGTGAGTATGGAACAGAGGTAGTATTGAGCAGGGGGAGTATGGAAGAGAGGTAGCATTGAGCAGGGGGAGTATGGAGCAGAGGTAGCATTGAGCAGGGGGAGTATGGAACAGAGGTAGCATTGAGCAGGGTGAGTATGGAACAGAGGTAGCATTGAGCAGGGGGGAGTATGGAACAGAGGTAGCATTGAGCAGGGGGAGTATGGAGCAGAGGTAGCATTGAGCAGGGTGAGTATGGAGCAGAGGTAGCATTGAGCAGGGTGAGTATGGAACAGAGGTAGCATTGAGCAGGGGGAGTATGGAAGAGGTAGCATTGAGCAGGGGGAGTATGGAACAGAGGTAGCATTCAGCAGGGGGAGTATGGAACAGAGGTAGCATTGAGCAGGGTGAGTATGGAACAGAGGTAGTATTGAGCAGGGTGAGTATGGAACAGAGGTAGTATTGAGCAGGGGGAGTATGGAGCAGAGGTATTATTGATCAGGGGAGTATGGAGCAGAGGTAGCATTGAGCAGGGGGAGTATGGAAGAGAAGTAGTATTGAGCAGGGTGAGTATGGGCAGAAGTAGTATTGAGCAGGGCAGTATTGAGCATGGGGAGTATGGGGCAGAAGTAGTATTGAGCAGGGGAGTAATGAGCAGGGGAGTATTGAGCAGGGGGAGTATGGAGCAGAGGTAGAATGGAGCAGGGGGAGTATGGAGCAGAGTTGGTATGGAGCAGGGGGAAGCATTGAGCAGGGGGAGTATGGAGCATGGGGGATTGAGCAGGGGGGTATGGTGTAGAGAGAGTACAGAGTAGGGGAGTATGGAGTAGAGAGTGTACAGAGTAGGGAGAGTATGGAGTAGAGAGTGTACAGAGTAGGGGGAGTATGGAGTAGAGAGTGTACAGAGTAGGGGGAGTATGGAGTAGAGAGTGTACAGAGTATGGAGAGTATGGAGTAGAGAGTGTACAGAGTAGGGGAGTATGGAGTAGAGAGTGTACAGAGTAGGGGGAGTATGGAGTAGAGCGTGTACAGAGTATGGAGTAGAGAGTGTACAGAGTAGGGAGAGTATGGAGTAGAGAGTGTACAGAGTAGGGGGAGTATGGAGTAGAGAGTGTACAGAGTAGGGGGAGTATGGAGTAGAGAGTGTACAGAGTAGGGAGAGTATGGAGCAGAGAGTGTACAGAGTAGGGGGAGTATGGAGTAGAGAGTGTACAGAGTAGGGGGAGTATGGAGTAGAGAGTGTACAGAGTAGGGGGAGTATGGAGTAGAGAGTGTACAGAGTATGGAGTAGAGAGTGTACAGAGTAGGGGGAGTATGGAGTAGAGAGTGTACAGAGTAGGGGGAGTATGGAGTAGAGAGTGTACAGAGTAGGGAGAGTATGGAGTAGAGAGTGTACAGAGTAGGGGGAGTATGGAGTAGAGGGTGTACAGAGTAGGGGGAGTATGGTGTAGAGAGAGTACAGAGTAGGGGGAGTATGGAGTAGAGAGTGTACAGAGTAGGGGGAGTATGGAGTAGAGAGTGTACAGAGTAGGGAGAGTATGGAGTAGAGAGTGTACAGAGTAGGGGGAGTATGGAGTAGAGAGTGTACAGAGTAGGGGGAGTATGGAGTAGAGAGTGTACAGAGTAGGGGGAGTATGGAGTAGAGAGTGTACAGAGTATGGAGTAGAGAGTGTACAGAGTAGGGGGAGTATGGAGTAGAGAGTGTACAGAGTAGGGGGAGTATGGAGTAGAGAGTGTACAGAGTATGGAGTAGAGAGTGTACAGAGTAGGGGAGTATGGAGTAGAGAGTGTACAGAGTAGGGGGAGTATGGAGTAGAGAGTGTACAGAGTATGGAGTAGAGAGTGTACAGAGTAGGGAGAGTATGGAGTAGAGAGTGTACAGAGTAGGGGGAGTATGGAGTAGAGAGTGTACAGAGTAGGGAGAGTATGGAGTAGAGAGTGTACAGAGTAGGGAGAGTATGGAGTAGAGAGTGTACAGAGTAGGGAGAGTATGGAGTAGAGAGTGTACAGAGTAGGGGGAGTATGGAGTAGAGAGTGTACAGAGTAGGGAGAGTATGGAGTAGAGAGTGTACAGAGTAGGGGAGTATGGAGTAGAGAGTGTACAGAGTAGGGAGAGTATGGAGTAGAGAGTGTACAGAGTAGGGAGAGTATGGAGTAGAGAGTGTACAGAGTAGGGGGAGTATGGAGTAGAGAGTGTACAGAGTAGGGAGAGTATGGAGTAGAGAGTGTACAGAGTAGGTGGAGTATGGAGTAGAGAGTGTACAGAGTAGGGAGAGTATGGAGTAGAGAGTGTACAGAGTAGGGAGAGTATGGAGTAGAGAGTGTACAGAGTAGGGGGAGTATGGAGTAGAGAGTGTACAGAGTAGTGGGAGTATGGAGTAGAGAGTGTACAGAGTAGGGAGAGTATGGAGTAGAGAGTGTACAGAGTAGGGGAGTATGGAGTAGAGAGTGTACAGAGTAGGGGGAGTATGGAGTAGAGAGTGTACAGAGTAGGGGAGTATGGAGTAGAGAGTGTACAGAGTAGGGAGAGTATGGAGTAGAGAGTGTACAGAGTAGGGGGAGTATGGAGTAGAGAGTGTACAGAGTAGGGGGAGTATGGAGTAGAGAGTGTAGAGAATAGGGGGAGTATGGAGTAGAGAGTGTACAGAGTAGGGGAGTATGGAGTAGAGAGTGTACAGAGTAGGGGAGTATGGTGTAGAGAGTGTACAGAATAGGGGGAGTATGGAGTAGAGAGTGTACAGAGTAGGGGAGTTTGGAGTAGAGAGTGTACAGAGTAGTGTGAGTATGTGGGAGTATGGAGTGGAGAGTGTACAGAGTAGTGGGAGTATGGAGTAGAGAGTGTACAGAGTAGGGGGAGTATGGAGTAGAGAGTGTACAGAGTAGTGGGAGTATGGATTAGAGAGTGTACAGAGTAGTGGGAGTATAGAGTATAGAGTGTACAGAGTAGGGGGAGTATGGAGTAGAGAGTGTACAGAGTAGTGGGAGTATGGAGTAGAGAGTGCACAGAGTAGTGGGAGTATGGAGTAGAGAGTGTACAGAGTAGGGGGAGTATGGAGTAGAGAGTGTACAGAGTAGGGGGAGTATGGAGCAGAGAGTGTACAGAGTAGTGGGAGTATGGAGTAGAGAGTGTACAGAGTAGTGGGAGTATGGATTAGAGATTGTACAGAGTAGTGGGAATATAGAGTATAGAGTGTACAGAGTAGGGGGAGTATGGAGTAGAGAGTGTACAGAGTAGGGGGAGTATGGAGTAGAGAGTGTACAGAGTAGGTGGAGTATGGAGCAGAGAGTGTACAGAGTAGTGGGAGTATGGAGTATAGAGTGTACAGAGTAGTGGGAGTATGGAGTAGAGAGTGTACAGAGTAGTGGGAGTATGGAGTAGAGAGTGTACAGAGTAGTGGGAGAATGGAGTAGAGAGTGTACAGAGTAGTGGGAGTATGGAGTAGAGAGTGTACAGAGTAGGGGGAGTATGGAGTAGAGAGAGTACAGAGTAGTGGGAGTATGGAGTAGAGAGAGTACAGAGTAGGGGGAGTATGGAGTAGAGAGAGTACAGAGTAGTGGGAGTATGGAGTAGGGGGTTTATGGAGTAGGGGGAGTTGGAGTATGGGGAATATGGAGCAGGGAGAGTATGGAGTTAAGGGGATATTGATCTGCGTTTTTGAGTGGGGGGGGGGGGGGGGTGCGGGGGGGGGGGGTGGAGGGGATGGAAGGGGGTGGAAGGAATGCGCGCGCTTGCAGGCTGACCAGCAAGCAGTGGTTCACATTTGAACTACGGTAGGTCATTAGCGGTTAAATCATGAATGTCAAAACATGGAACAAATGACACCTGGAAGAGAGAGAGAGAGAGAGAAGAGAGAGAGGAGAGAGAGAGAGAGGAGAGAGAGGAGAGAGAGAGAGAGACGAGAGAGAGAGAGAGAGAGGAGAGAGAGAGAGAGAGAGAGAGAGCGGTTGCCAGCCTCCGATAGCGGAGAATCTGGCGGTAACTCCGCCACTTTACTTTTCCGACACAACTTGCGGTGCTTTCCCTTTGTCCACATTCGCCAACGGTCTGCTTTCGAAAAGAACGGAATGAGAAGGGAGAGGCGGGGAGAGAAGGGAGAGGCGGGAGAGAAGGGGAGGCGGGGAGGTACGTGGGAGGGAACAGAGAAGCAGAAAGATAAGCAGACCCTAAGACAAAGAGGGGTGAGGGCGCGGAAGGAGATGGGGTTAGAGACAGTCTTGGTTTTATCATTCCGTCCTGAAAGATCGAAATACCTTAAGATCTTTGTACAGAATTCTAAGTCTTTTCAGCAACACTCCCAACAGTCGAGTCATATTTGATTAAGCTACGATCGATTTTGAGTCGAATTTAAGTCTGCTTTGCAATTTCTGGCATCGTTCTCTTTTTAATAGATTAATGTTCATTTTTATGTGGACATTTGATCCATTGTGCTCAACTGAAAGGAACCAACGCTGATTTTTGTTGGGTTCCTTGGCATTTTGAAAGCACTCGAGACGTGCATGCTGACCGTCTTGTAAAAGGGCGATGTAAATATTGCAAATGTAGTTGAACTGCCTTGTTGACCACCACCAATGGAGATCTTAATATTTGTAAAAAAAAAAAAAATTAAAAAAAACACGCTGGCCGCATTTTTCACCCGTTCTAAAGAAAGTCACTTTTTCACCACATGCACCAGGCCCTTTTTCGGCTATTGACCATTTAGCGGTCAGGTTGCTTTTAAGTCCTTCATTTGCAAAATGTTGTAAAGGAAATCGTTGGCATTAACTGATGAAAAAGAGGGAAGTCAACATATTCTACGACACTCTGCACAAACAAGACCATTTTTCTCAGCGGAAGTCGTTCAACGGGGCCGGAATAGCTCAGTGATAGAGTACCGGACTCGTAATCTTGGTGTTCCCGGAGTTACGGGTTCGATTCTTCGCCGGGCCGTTTCGGTACAGGGGGATTTTTCCCTCGGTGTTAACATTGGATCTGACTCCATTTCCCATACAGTCCTTCGAATGAGACTATAAACCGAGGTTCCGTGTGTGAACTCACGCATAACATCTTGCACACACGTAAAATCCCATCACCAACTTTCGGAAGAGAAGGCCAGTTTGGCCGTTGATATGGATGACAAAGCATACTCCCTGCACGAAAAATGAAAAGAATAAAGGAAGTAAGGAAATTGAGTGAACGATACTGACTGGATGACACGGGAAACAACTGAATGAAGCGGCAGCTGGCAGCTCTTCAGTCGGCACTACCCAGGTAGGCAGCCCGTTGTGTAAACGAGTGTTGATGGTAAAGCGCTTAGAGCTTGGTCTCTAGCCGAGAATAGGTAGTGGTACCAGTTTTGAAGGCTTAAGTCGTTTTAGCATGCTTTTATTTTTCTCAAAGAGTTTTATACTA
>CM031627.1:14355405-14387905 GCA_018398815.1 Conus ventricosus
GCTGATCTGTCTCTGTCTCTTCTGTTATTGTATTTTCTGTCTGTCGTCTCTCCCCCCCTCTCTCTCTTCTCTCTGTCTTTCTGTCTGTCTGTCCGTCTGTCTGTCTGTCCGTCTGTCTGTCTGTCCGTCTATCTCTCTGTTGATTGTTTGTCTTCCTGATTGAATGACTGATTGTCTGCCTACTGTCTGTCTGTCGTCTGTCTATCTTTCTATCTTTTATCTGTTTGTTGGCAATTTCAGGTGTCTGTTCATCTATGGTTATCTATCACTTCTCTCTCTCTCTCTCTCTCTCTCTCTCTCTTCTCTCTCTCTTCTCTCTCTCTCTCTTCTCTCTCGCTATCTCTGGCTGCTTAACTTTCAGGCTGTCTTTCTCTTCCTCTCTCATGATCGTGTCTGTTTCCTCTCTGTCCGTGTCTCTGTGTGTATGTTCTTCGCCAAATATCACAGTCAGTGGAAAGACCTAAAACTACTGTCAACAACAAGAACAATCTCTCTCTCTCTCTCTCTCTCTCTCTCTCTCTCTCTCTCTCTCACACACACACACACACACACACACACACACACACACACACACGCATACACATTCACATTCTCTCTCTCTCTCTCTCTCTCTCTCTCTCTCTCTCTCTCTCTCTGTCTCTCTCTCTCTCTCTCTCTCTCTCTCTTTCTCTCTCTCTATACATATATTTAAATATCACACACACACACATTCTCTCTCTCTCTCTCTCTCTCTCTCTCTCTCTCTCTGTATCTCTATCACACACACACACACACACACACACACACACACACACACACACACACACACACACCACACACACAACACAGACACACACACACACACACACACACACACACACATACACACAGACACACACACACAGACGCACAACACAACACACAACCACACAACACACACACACACACACACAAACACACACACACACACAGACACACACACACACACACACACACACACACACACACACACACACACACACACACACACACACCACACAGAGTTTTTTTCAATATTCTTCCCGGCCTCCTCACGCATCTCCCCCCCTTCTCTTCCTCCTATGAAAACCCCTACTTGGGATGTCGAAAGACGCCAGACCATAGAGTTGATGTTCATGGCACACGACAGCGAACCAGTCTGACCAGACAGACAGGCAGACAGACAGACAGACAGACAGACAGACACACTGACTGCCAACACACCTCTCTTGACTGTCAGTATCTATCAA
Organism: Conus ventricosus; assembly: GCA_018398815.1. Lineage (NCBI taxonomy): Eukaryota > Metazoa > Mollusca > Gastropoda > Neogastropoda > Conidae > Conus > Conus ventricosus. The sequence continues at coordinate 14,356,653 of CM031627.1, forward strand.
TGGTCAGCAATCTGTGACTTTTGTATGAAACACTACCAGTGTCAAAACAATATTTTCCTTACCTTTGTCTTGATAACATATAATTATAATTATCCTGAATGAAATTGTTGTCGTTACTGTTTGGAATTATTATTTCCTTTTGTTGTAAATACAGTGTATTATAACTGTAGGGTATAAAACTAAATAGATTTGCCTACGGAGATCTAACTACATAATAACAACAAAACTCAAAGATTTTCAAGGATGTTTTTTTTTTTTTTTTTTTTTTTTTTAAGATCAGAATTTTCAACTGTTTCCGACCAAGAGGAAGAGCCGTTGACGGGAATTTCATTTTCTTTACTTTGTATTGCTAATTTGTATTATCAATGAACATAAGTTACGCATGCTCTCTTTTCTCTCTCTCTCTTTACGCATGCATTAATATAATATCTCTCTCTCTCTCTCTCTCTCTCTCTCTCTCTCTCTTTAAGAGTGCTCATCGTCGTCGGTGTGTCTTGACTGTCTTCTTTTCTGTTCACTTCTGACTTTCTGTCGGTGGAGGGAGGTCTTCATTCTTCAGTACGGCGTTCTCTTCAGAAACAAATTGAACCCGTAGTGGTGTGGGTTCGTGTCTTGGACGGTCGAGTTCTCTCTTGTTTCCATCAAAGGCAAGGGCTGTTCTGTGTTGTGGCTACGCTCACCCCAGTACCATGTGTGTTGGTTTCCTTCCGGTTCGTGGCTGCCGTTTTGCTGACTTCCACTGTTCGTTCGCCTGCTGTTCCAAGGTGTGGCTGTCCGCTGTGATTCTCCGTGGCCAAGTTTCATTTTCCTTAAATTAATCATTCTTTCGTCATCTTGTTAGTCTGTATTCTATGTACCTTTTATTAATTGATTCCCTTTTTCATCAACTCTCTCCAAGGATGTTGTTATCATGAATCAGCATGGTCGGTCTCCTTGCGACGATTATAGTAATAGTCAAGATGGTCAGTTACATGTCTAAGACCAGGAATGGTCATGCACTCTAATCAAATGAGGGCGGAAATCACCCAGGCAGGGCACAGACATTTACACTGACAGGGTCCGTTAATTACCGCTCTTGCCTCTCTTATTTCCCCCCTCCCCCCACCTTCACCAACACACCCGCCCACACGCACTTAAGCACAGCCCACAACCACGCATAAATCAACAGTCTTCCTTCCGGAACCAAGCAATATTCCTGAAGATTTTTAACATGTCTGTGAGTCATCCAAAAAGTAGAACACATAAATCAGCCGTCAATGTCACTGTTTGATCATCGTTGTTACGGACCAGTTTTGCGCCATAATGTCAACAACCACTAACATTGTAATTAAGCCTCTTGAAAACATTAAAAATGACACATGTGCTTACGCATTGATACATAGCGCTGTGCACATAAATGGCGCATGCTGCATTGCTGGAAACAGCTGTCTTCATGACTGTTTTCAATGCACACCTATGTTGTACTGCTAGAATTCTTACGATCTTGGATTGCCTGAAATGCCGCAACACTGTTTTTTTTTTTCATTGCTTACTTGTTTGTTTTTTTAAGACTGTTTATTGTCTGTAATAGCCTAATATTATACAGGATTGAAGTCCACGCCTTGGCTGATTCCGTTACACTTTTTCTTTTGTCTGGCAGGAGTGTGACCTGTGACGATCCGAGCAGTACTGCCAGGAGAACTTGAGGACACCTGCCACGGAGTGAAGCTTCGGACGCATCCTCCTCAACGACCTCAGCCGTTCTCTGCCTCTTCTGTGTCTGATGTCTCAGCGGCGACTCCTTCACTTTGGATTACGCCGGTGCATTTGACAGGAACAAAGCCACCCAGCACTCCTGTGGATAGAAGAACAGAGAAAATGTATAGCAGTGTGGTGTGACTATTACAACAACTACCTGTCTCTCAAGAATAATCAGAGGGACACATCTAGGTGGTTTTGTGAACGAGCTGTGATTTGTGGTGCAGACATAGCGTCTTATGCTCTTTTATTTTTTAACGAAGCAAACGGTTCACAGAGTGCTTTTAAGAACATAATATCTAAGACGCGAATGTTTGTAAGGAAGTGGTGATTTCAGTGAAAACAAAACAAACAAAACAAAACAAAACAAAACTAGTTGTTATAACTAGTTTATAGCTACGTTGATCTGAACATATTAATCAGCTTCAGTGCTCACGATCCAGTTGTCAGTGTCCAGCATTAGTCTCCTTGACGTGAACGATATTAACGAACAAAGTGGTGAACCTTACTGGTCAACGTCAGCGTTCTAAAGGTCAACAGTCACAGTACACAAAGTAAAACCTTCCTGTGTGGCAGACACCGTGACGTCACAACTCCCCGATGATGTCACGCGCTAGGTGACGGACGCCTCCGTCACCGATGACGTCACAGGCTGGGGAGCCGCATGCTGAGCTGTGAGGCTGTGCTGATTGAGGAGGGAGAGGGGGGAGAGGCAGGGGGAGGATGACAGTGCGGGGGGAGGGGTGCATGGCCGACACACACAATTCCTCAGCCAGCGGTCAGTCCAGCGCCACATGCAACGGACACACTGACCAACGCACTGGACAGCGGTCTGCAGGAGCGGTCAGACCACAGGTGCTTTGTTCTGGCACGTTGGTTGATTCTGCTGGGAGAGAGAGAGAGAGAGAGAGAGAGAGAGAGAGAGAGAGAGGGAGAGAGAGAGCGAGAGAGAGAGAGAGAGAGAGAAAGAGAGAGAGAGAGAGGAGGGAGGGAGGAAGGAGGGAAGTGGGTGATGGTGGGGGACAGAAACAGAGAGATATAGAGAGCTGTGGTTGTGGAGGGGGGGGGGGGGGGGGGGGGGGCAGGGATAGAGATGTTGTGAGGGCAGTGGGGAAGGGAGAGGCGTATGCATATTTGCATGAATGCGTGCAGATTTGCGTGTGCCAGTACGCTTGTGAGCACATGTAGATGTGTGTTGTGTGTGTGTGGTGTGTGTGTGTGTGTGTGTGTGTGTGTGTGTGTGTGTGCGCGTGCGTGCTCGTGCGCCGCGCGTGCATGCGTGCGTGCGTGCATGCGTACATTCGCGCGCACTTCTGTGTATGTGTTTGTCTGCTCGTGTTTGTGTGCGTGCGTGCGTGTGCGCGCGCTGTGTGTATGTCTTCGTTATGCATCCGCTTAGCGTGTGTATGTTTGTGCATGCAGTTGTATGATAACCACACACACACACACACACACACACACACACACACACACACACACACACACACACGCAGACACACCCCTCTTGTTGTCGTAGATGGGATCTCTCTCTCTCTCTCTCTCTCTCTCTCTCTCTCTCTGTCTCTCTCTCTCTCTCTCTTTTCTCTCTCTATATATATATATATATATATAGGGACCCAGGAAAATTGATAGAGTAATAGACAGACACATAAACGGAGATGGTTTGACAGGCACAGTCTAAAGTATGATTGATCATTTCCCAACATGCCCTAGGACTTGCAGATGGAGCAAGATTTCTCGACTCTTTCAACGTTTAATACCAGCCGTTCTTTCCATCACCTGCCGAAAATCTCCTGACTTGTATACCCCCACCCAGCCCCCACCCCCACCCCCCACCACCCCCTGGGGGCGTTTGGAAAGCGTGCCCGGTATTTATAAACTATTTCAAACCTGGTCGAAGCCTGACACAGAAGAACGTTAAACAGAAACGGACTTGGTATAAGTAGAGAGAGTGTTTCTGGGCGAGTCAAGAGAGGAAATAGTTCGACATAGGAACTGTTTACCATTCCTCCTCAAGGTCACAGCGTGGTAAGAGCTGTTGTGCAAGCGGACAGGAAGTGGACATAAGTGGTGGCGGTGTAGATGCTGATATATATAAATACATCATTTATATATACATATATATGTTTCTTTTTTGCCTGTGGCTTGGAAGACTCGAGTTTGTGTTCACTTTGTGCCTCGCTAGACCCGCCACTCTCTCTCTCTTTCTTTTGTGTGTGTGTGTGTGTGTGTGTGTGTGTGTGTGTCTGGGAACTGGAGGAGGAAAGGGGTGAGCTGCAAGGGGGGGGGGGGGGGGGGGTGAAACTGGAGGGAAAGGGGTGTAGGGAGGGAAAGGAGATGCAGATGGAAAGGGGAGGCAGATGCGGGAGGGATTGTGGTGGGTGGGTGGGGGGAGAAGAATCAAAAACCAAGGATAACTGATGATGAGAGATGTTTGATTTACTTTATAAACTATATTGTTGTGATTTGTAGTAAAGACAGTGGGGAAACACACACACACACACACGCACGCACGCACGCACACACACACACACACACACACACACACACACACACACACACACACACACAAAGTGTTGTCGCACAAAGGGACAGAACCCATGACCTCCAGGTCTTCCCACTGTTCATTGCGTGTTTCACCTGCCAGTTGAAAGGAAGCCAGCTGAAGGACTGATGAGCGCCTTCCCTTGAGGCATCGACGATACTTCTTGCCCATGAGACCCTCCCCTTTCCATCACACCCTCCTCCCCTGCCCTCTTCTCCTCACTCCAGTCCCTTCGACTTCAAAATGAATACCCCAAACCATCTCTGTTCTTCAAATCTTTCCTCTACCTCCACCGTCCTGTGAGTTGATAGATACGTTGTTTGAAATACCCAGGAGATGGTTTTCACCAGTCCCTGTGCCACTTTTCATCCGTTCTTTTCACTAGTTTTTATTGTTTTATCCCCATCATTTTCTTGTCATAGCTTTTGTCGTTCACCCCAACTATGGTTTTCATTGTGTGTTTTTTTCTCTCACATTTTTGTGCTTAAACTATGGTTTTCGTTGTTTTTTTTCTCACATTTTTGTGCTTAAACTATGGTTTTCATTGGGGTTTTTTCTCTCACATTTTTGTGCTTAAACTATAGTTTTCATCGTTTTCTTTCACTAATTCTCATCGTTTCCTTTCAGTACTGTTCGTGTTTTTGCTTTCTCTAGTGCTCCTTGTTTTCATCCCTAACCTTTCAACCGTTTTCTTTCAATACTTTTCTGTTTTTTGCTTCCCCTATTTTCGTCCTTGTTCCCATTAATCTTTTATCAGTTACTTTCAGTAGTGTTCAGTGTGTTCTTTCACTCAGTTACCTGCTCCTTTCTTTGTCGTTTTCCTTGAAGACACTTATCAATGAACCGAAAGACAACAGTAGACAAGGCTTAGGCAGCGCTGTCTGAACACACCGTGTGTCTAGTTTTGAGGGAAGTGGGTTGGGTGCGAACAAAGTTGGAGTACGTGAATATGCTGTGAGGCCAAAGGCAGGTAGATGTGGTGGAAGGAGGGGGGCGGGGAGGGTAGGAGAGAGATGTGAGGAGATGAGGAGGCGAGGCAGAGAAGGAGGACAGTGTACATCTGTGTGTTGTGAGTTGTGGTCGGCCAGACACGAGGAATGGAGAAGAAGAAGATGGTTTATGCTTCGGGCTCTTTCAGGGCAGATAAAGATCAAGCTGCTGCCACCGCTGTTCTGTGATGTGGGTCTGGATGCTTCCAGGTGACCGACACCCAGCGGTACGGGAAAACCGTGCGCACGAGTCCGTGGAACTGGAATGAATTCCCACTCTGGCTCTCGACATGCCCTTTGATGTCAAATTAACTCACGTTGTTCATAACCCACCTGAGTACAGAAGTCACGTCAAGACGGAGTCTTCGTCGTCCGCATGATGTTGAAAGAACCGTATTTTGGTTCTGGGTTGGAGGGGGTGGGGGGTGTCCCTGTTTGGCTCAATTGAAGGGCGTCAAGTTGGCAGTCAGGTGTAGTGAGTTTGAATCCCACTGTTGTCCAACAGAAACACGCTGTTCATTTGAGTGTGCCATTGTTCTGGTGGTGTGTGGAGTGTTCATGTTGATGTCAGTGGTGTGTTGTATTAGCTAGACACCCCCCACCCCCCGCCCCCATCCTCCCTTGGCATGGTTATGTTTTCCACCCTCATCCTTCGTATCACCTACAGTAGGCTGCGATGTGAACGTTATTGATGATGAGTATCAATATGATTGGGTGCACGAAATATATGTTACGAAAACAGTATTTACAAGTTTATTCTTGCAATAGATATGGTTTTTATCATGTCCGTAAAATGTAGTGAGGAGGGGAAAATACGCACGAAACTTACATTTTTTAGAGTGGGGTACTAACGATCACTTGTGTGTGTGTGTGCGCGCGCGCGCGCGCGTGTGTGTGTGTGTGTGTGTACGTGTGTGTGTGTGTACGTGTGTGTGTGTGTGTGTGTGTGTTGGTGTATGGTGTGTGTGTGTGTGTGTGTGTTGGTGTGCGCGCGCACTATTTCAGCAGATATGGTGCAGTGCTCCAGCCAGAGATTGAGCGGTATGACAGAGATGCCAGACTTTCAGACAACGGTGCCAAAGACAGTGTCATGTGAGTGTTGCTTCACAATCCACTCATCCCTCTTCTTTGCGCCCGGCGACAGCCAGGGTCCTCCAAACTTTTTGACTCGGTCATGACGAAATGGTTGTCATCAATAGGGGCAAGATTCACTCTCCTACATTTCTGTAATGGATTAGCTGTAAAGTGTAAATGAAACAGTTCATCATCATCTCATCCATCATCATCATCTCATCTCATCATCATCATCTTCATCATCAATGACAATTTCCAAACGAAGAGTGCATCAAATATGTTATTGTTTATTTTTTCTTCTTCTTCTTTTCTTCTTCTTCTTCATTCTTTCTTCTTCTTCTTCTTTCTTCATCATCACGTCATCTTGACGATGATGATGAAGATGACGACGACGACGACAACGATGACGATAATTGTTGTTGTGTTGTTGTTGTTTTTTCGTTGAAAAGAAAGATATAAATGCATGATGTATTTTTTGTATGAATATTGATATGGTTGCAGCTATATTTCGGAAAGTGCCTCGAGCCCTTTATAAGGGATTAGGGGCTGTCAGTGTTTTTACATAATCATCACACTTCACGATGTGTTCGCTGCATTATCCTTTATTATTGCCTTGTATACAAGGTGTGTTCATTTTCTATCTTAAAAACAACAACAACAAAAACCAGTGCCTCAGTGCGGAGTAAACACACACACCAAGGCGCGCGCGCGCGCATGTGTTTGCGCGCGCGCGTGTGTGTGTGTGTGAGTGTGTGTGTGTGTGTGTGTGTGTGTGTGTGTGTGTGTGTGTGTGTGTGTGTGTGTGTGTGTGCGCGCGCGCGTGTGCATGTGTGTGTGAGTGCGCGCTCATGCACGCGTGTGAGTGTGTACGTGTGTGTGTGTGTTTGTCTGTCTGTCTGTATGTCTGTGTGTAGTTTGTATATCTTTGTGAGTTGGCAAGTGCGCGAGCTAAAGTTGTTATAGAGGAATACTGTGGCAAATGACGATGAGAGAGAGAGCCAGACAGACAGAGAGGAAGGATTTCTAGAAACTGAGAGTAAGTTGTGCTCATTTGTTTGAGACAGATAAAGAATAAGAGAGAGAGAGAGAGACAGACAAACGACAGACAGATAGGAAACAGACAGACGGGCGACGGGATAGATAAAGGGAAAAGGGAAAAAAGCATTCCTGGGGTAGCAGTGGCTCTTTTGCTAAACAGTTCGGGAAAGAAAAGGGTTTGTTTCTTTTTGGCAGGCTAGCTCCTGGTCGCCCCCCAACCAAATTTAAAAATCGCATAAAACATCACCCCCCCCAACCCCCCCCCACACACACACCACACACACACACACGCACACACAACACACCACACACACACACACACACACACCCCACACACACAAACCCCCCACCACACACACCCCACCCAAAACCCACACACATCCACACCCATCCACACACCACACACCCCCCACACACACACACACACAAAACACACCCACACACACCCCACAACTCACCCCAACACACACACACACCCCCGCGCGCGCCACCCACCACCATGACGCACCCCACGAAACGCACGCACACCCAAACACACAAAAACACAACACACGCACGAAACGAAACGCATGCACGCACACATTATACCAAAACGGGTTACAAAAAATCACCCAAGGCCCCGCTCCAAAAGATTCAGGGGGAAGGCGGGCCCTTTTTTTTCCCCTGCACAAATGAACCCAAAAAACGCAACGCCATATTGTAGGAAACGAGGCCTCACTGCAGGGGAGGGGGACGGGGAAGGGAAAAAAAACCAAAAAAAATGAAAAAATTTGAATTATAAAATAAATTAACCTGAAGAAAGAGGAAAGCCCCTCGGGGAAAAAATGCCCCGTAAATTAAACAAAGGAGGGGGGAAAAGGGGAGAGAGAGAAAAGAGAGAGAGAGAGAGAGAGAGGGGAGAGAGAGAGAGAGAGAAAGGGGTTTTAGGGCCCTTTAAAACCCTTTTAGTTTTATACACTTTGGGGAAACAATACGTTTAAACCGATAAAAAACGCTGAAATTTCACAGGGGACAAACTCTCACGCAAAAAATGTGCCCGCCTTCCTTCTCGGGAACCCGGGAACCCCGTCCCATTCCTCTCCCTGCCCTTTCCCCCTTTTCACCACACACACACACACAAAAACACCCACACACACACACACACACACACCCCACAACTCGCCCGCACGCACGCCCTCGCACGCCGAAACGCACCACGCCACAGACATAGAACACGTATATTGGATCACCCCAAAATTTAAACCCGGGGGTTTGTTTGATGATTTTTTGTCCTCACACACAGGGCTTCAGTTTATACTTGGGCAAATTTCCCCTTGACAACACGTCCTTATATATGAAAAAACCCAAAATAACAACATTTGACCAATTTGGTTCGTATAAAGAAAAGAATTAAAAACCCCTGTACCTAACATAAACATTGCAGTGTTTTTTTGGGTTTTCACATTCCTGTGTGGGGTTTTTCCCAACCCCCTCGGGTGAGGGCGATGGGGGAAGGACACGCACACCCCAAAAACACACTCACAGCTTGTTTAAATCTAAATTCAATATCATCCCTTTTCGTCCCATAAAACCCCCCTAGAAAAAGTCTTTTAATTTTTACTACACATTTTTCCTAGAACAAACCCAATCAATGCTTATGGAATCAAAAAAAATAAAAATTCTCCTTTCCTAAACCCTTCACAAAATCTTTTATCTAAAACATCATTGCAAACCCGGGAAATAAATTTTTTTAACTTTCCCGGGCCCGGGGATATTAACTATTCACGAATCCCTGTCTTTTTCTTTTCTTTTTTTTTTTCCCGGTCACTTTCACAAACGACAAAAACTGCTGGCACGGGTTTTGTTGGCTTTGCCCCCGGTCAAGCGGGGCTGCGGCACCGGCAGGTTTGGAAATGCTGGCGTTGGTCGGGTTTGGGACTGCCGTTGAAAGTGGCCGGCCAAGTATGAGGTAAAAACCCCCCCCGGGGTTCAGTTTTAAAACAGTGTTACAACATCAAACTGTTCCCTTTCTTTTTTCCCGTTTAAACCGCATTGCACTCTCCTCTCTCTCTTCTATTCTGCTCTTAAAAAATTGACATGGTTCCCTTTTCTTTTCTTTTTTTTTTTTTTTCTTTTTTTCCTCCTTTAAGTTAGCACCTTCTCTCCCACATCTCCCCTTTCGCCCTTTCCCCTTTTGAAAGGACTTTTCTCATGCTAATCTTCAATTTGGGTTTCCCCTTTCTCCCTCCCCCCTTTTCCTCTGCTTTTTTTCCCCTCAAGATTAAAACTCAGACCTCTCTCCCCTCTGTCTTTTCCTTTCGTTCCCCCCCCCCTTTTTCCCCTTTTCTTACTCCCCACACCCCTTCTTTTTCCCGTTCTGATTTTGGCCAAAAAGGGCGAGTACCTTTGGTCAGTTTTTTTAAACCCCTGAAACTCGAAGTTATCTCCCTCAAATTTCCCAATTGGATATTCAAATCATGACCCCCACGCCTACACCCCCTTACCTTTTGTGGGGGTAAATTTGGGTCTTTTAAATTTTGTTTAGTTTGTTTCACCCCCCACCCCCCCCATTTCCTTCTCCCCCCCCTATTTAAACGGGGCGCCTTTGGGGGCTTTAATTCGGGGACACTGGCCCCCTCTAAATTGGCTATTGATCGGGTAGGCTCCACGACGTCTGCCCAAAACCTACCGGGGACCTGTGGTCCAGCCACTCAAAACGGGCTGCGGTCTCCCCGCGGGCCCAAAAATTGGCTGGACCCGACCCGGGGGCCCGTCTATCTCCGCCTGGGAATGTTTGAGTTGGAGCTTATGTCCGAACAAATTGGTGGCGACCCCCACGATTTGGGTTGTTTCTTTTTTTCCCGTGACTTTTTCCCCCCCCTTTGGAAAAAAGACTATGAAACCGCTTTGTCTAAAAACCCCCGTACAAAAAAAAAAAAAACAACCAAATTTGCTGACAAAAAACAGCTACACGGCAAATTTTGAAAAAAATACTTTACAACCAAGGGTTTTTATAAATTAAAAATTTTTAATCATTATAAAATACCACTCCAATGATTTTATCTTGCGTGCGCTCTTGCGTTATTTCAATTCATTTTTTAACGACCTCTGTGCGCACTTTTTCCTTCCCCCTCCCTGCGGATTTCCCCATATCTTCTTTTCACAATTCTTATGAAAAGAAAAAAAAAATATGACACGATCCATGACACTTCCTGGGGAAAAAACCCTTTCCTCACTTATTGCAAATATGCATTACTACAAAAAGGGCGACTGAAAGCCCAAGCATAACTACATCCACATGAACAAGTCTCAAAAAGAAAATATAAACCCAAGTTCACAAAAAAAAAAAATTTTTAAACCCCAATAGCCAACGGGGAATAACCCCATATCCAATAAAACAAAACTGTAATAAACCCAAATATTATAAAAAAAGCCCCCCGGATATGACTGCTTCCCCCTGAGTTGCAGCTTCTAGCCCTACAGGGCCCAAAAATAGTCAGCTCCGACCATTCTGTCCCCCTGGAAGAAACTGACTGGGATACCTGTGGGGCTGCAATGCCTTTGCCCAACGCGGGCACCTGCTGTTTTTCAACTGCCCCCTTTCCTGCGGGAAATTTTTGATGTGAATGGATCCGTCTCTATCACGAATTTTTCCCCTTTAAATTTTTTTGGGGGAACTTCGCAGGGCCCCCCCCACACGACAGCAAAACACTCCTTCTCCCCCGTTTCGTACCCTTCTTCACACTTTGTCAACTTCCCGCTTTATACCTCAAAAAGGAAAATCGACTCCTTCAGCTCCTGCAACAATTTCTGCCCCCCTATCCCCCCACCTGGAAATTTTCTTTTGTCCGCCCAAAAAAAATGGTTTGGACAATCCGGGGCTTCCAAAAATGGGACGGGGAACCCAGTCTTTCCAACCTTTTCGCAGTGCTTGCTCTGCGCGTCTGACCACTCGGGCCCCGTGCCCGGGTTTTCCCCCCCCTTTATCCAAAACACTGAGGGACCCCGTATTGCAGCAAAATTTGGGAAAAAAACCCCCCTAGAACCCAATAAAACCAACAGACTCCTGACTTCTTTTTGGTCTTTGGGCCTTCCCGAATTCATATCTTTTTCCACCCTTTTTTCCCCTTTTTGGCTGCTTTTTGGTTTGCCTCCGAAACAAAACCTAGGAACTCCGGCTTGGAAAAACCCAAAATGGCACTTTGTTTGGGCCCGGCTGTGAGATTGGGTTTTTTTCGCCCCCTTAAAACTGCTCCTAGCTGCCCCCATAGCTCCTCCCATGTCTCGGATGCATTTAGAATTCATCCATGAAATTTACAACCTTCCAAACCCGTCAATACTTCCTCATCATCCGAAGAAAACTGCAGGTGCGTTGACCATCCCCAAAAAGGGAAATTTCTCGCCATGGTAAGCCCCATAGGAGTGGGGAAAAGCTGGACTTCCCCTTTTAGTCCCCCCACCAAGGGGGGTATTTTCCAGTAACCCCTTTCTCAGATCCCATCCTGGGAAAAAAATGGCTCTTGCTTGTGGGGAACTGAGCGAAAAAGGTCTTCCCCCTTTGGTATGAAACCCCTGCTCGACCTTGGTGCACTGTTCAGGGCGTCTATATCGACCAAAAATCGGGTGCTCACCTACTTTTTCCTCACCCAAACGACGTGGGCCCCCTTTTACAAGATTTGGGGCGGTTTTAAAACACCCCAAGGTCCAAAATCTTTTCTACCCCCTCCTCCCATCACTTTCTTGGTTTGGATATGGGATCGGGGTTTGGCTTTTACATGTTGGGGGTTTTTGTGATGTTAAAATCCCCCCGTACATGTCTCTTTGGGGTTGTCCCGCCCGGTTTGTCAGTCAGGGCCCCCCCTATTTCTTTTTCCCGGGCCCCCTTAAATTCCTCCTGTCTCCTACTTTTCCAGCCCTTCTACAAATGACACATCCCGTATGACTCTTCCCCCGGAAACCAGGAAAAAAAATCCCCCCCTTTTCTGCTGGGGCTCCTTCACCTCCATCCCCAAAGATTGCTGCCGCCCAAGGCTGATCCACGCGAAAAATATTTTTTCGGGGCAAATTTTCATGGAAAAAATTTTTTTATTTTCCCCCTTCACCCTCGATTTTGGTTTTGCCCGTTTTCCTTTTCAAAGTTGGGAAAAGATTTTTCCCAAAGCTTTAGCTCTTGTTGTGATCCCTGGGAAGCAGTAACAGGGCTTTAACCCCAACCCGAGGAATTTTCTTCCTCAAACCTTTTTTTTCATACTGGGTTCTTTGGGCGCCCCCAGTCCTGAAAAAATCCCCTTCGACCTTTAAAAGTCTCCTCGAGCCTATTGCGTAAGTCCACCACATACTGTATGTGGTTTTGCCCCCTTCGGGGCTCCTGTTCTCCGGGGCCAAGCTCTTTTTTAGAATTTCCACCGGGCCCCGAACCCGTCCCCCCATACAGCAGCTCAAAAAGGGAAAAGCCTGTGCCTTTCCTGAGGGGCTTCCCTTTGGGAAACAGTGGCCCCTGGAATGTAGCGGTCCCAAACCCGCTGGCCTTTCCCCAAACTTCTTTTAAAAACCCCCACCCCACCGTTGGAAAATTTTTTTCCCCCAAAGCCTTTGCTTTTTGGATGGTATGGGGTATGAGCAGCTGTGTGATCCCTTTGCAGCCTGTTTACCTCCCTACACGCCTGAGGTAACCCGTGAACCCCCCGTCACTGAGAATTTGTTGGGGGACCCCACGCGAGAGGGAAAATGTCTCCCCCCCTTTAGCGGGCCCCGTTTGGGGTTTCTACGGGGCCCTTTTAATGCAAACCCTTTTTGGGTATCTGGTCGCGTTTCCAAACCCCGTCAAAACATACCTGTGCCCACCTTTGGAAAAGGGCCCCCATTGGGGAAGCAACACCACCCCCCTGAATGGTGTGTCAAAATTTAAAAGGGGGTTTTTTTAAGAGGCGCCCCTTTCCCCCTTTAACCCCCCTTTTGGGTGACCCTTTTACAAAACGTCACATTTACATGCAGAAACGCTTGAAAGTTGCCCTTGGGTCCTGGCCCCTGAAAGCATTTAAAAATTCGGTAAACTTTTTGCTGGTGCCGAATGACCCCCCATTTAGGGGGACCCCGTGACCCACTGCCCGACAGTGTCACATAACCTGCTGGTACCCCCTAACTGAGTGGTTTACCTTTCCGTCTTCCCCCTTTGGGGGAACACCGGGACAAAAGCCCGCCTTTTCCCAAAAAAAATCTGTCTCACCCCCCTAACCTCCCCGTTTTTTTTCTCCACCTCCCTTTCCCCTCCCCAAAAACTTTACCCCACGAAGGGTTTTGTTCCCGCGCTGCCCTAAACTCATTTAGGGGACCATCTTTGCCTTTACTTTCCCTTTCTGGAAAAACAAACGGTTTTTCAACCCTTTTCCCCCCCTTTTTGCTCCGTTTTGAACTGTGCCCCCTTTGCAGTCAACAAACTCAAAGGGTCCCCTGGGCCCTTCCCCCTTTTTTATTTCCAAAAAAAAATCATGAAAAGGGGGGTTTTTTCCCTCACCAACGCAGACAACTCGCCTGGAAGTAAGGGGTACGTACTTCTATCTTTGCAACTGGGAAATCCCCCCCGTGCCATCGGTTAGGTACAGGGCTGGATTTTCCCTGTCAAATCCCCCTTTTTCCCACCAGCGTTGTTGTAATACCCCGCATGAAAAACAGTGTCTTTGTAACACTTTCACCCTCTGCTGGCCAATCCACCCTTCTTCCACTGGGAACGAAAAACCCCTCACCTTGTGCCCTCCATCCCCGGGCCCCTGACTGCGTCCCGTGAGCCAAAAGGCTGACCCCCCTCTTCAGGGCTGAATCCCCCTTTTTGGGTTTCCCCTGCAGGTCGTTTCCCTTGACCGACCCTTATCCACCTCTTTTCAAGCTGCTTACCTTTTTGGAAACCCCATGCGACCCAAACCCCCGCCCCCATTTCCCTTTTGTGACAAAAAAAACACCTAATGTCCCTTTCCCTTCCTTTTGCCCCACCATGGGGTTTTCCCCCCTTTGCGAAAACTCCCCCGGGCTCCTTCACCCTTCTCAAAACCTTTCCCAGCACCCGTTTCTCCTGCACCCTTAATGGCCCAAACGAATTTTCCTCCCCTATTAAAACCACCTTTTGCAACTTCACAAAATCTCCTGCTGTCCGGGTGTCTCCCCTTTCAAATGTATGGTTTAAACTCAGGGGCCCCAACCCGACCCCAAAAACTTTCCCTTTAAAAAATTGCTCCTTTTAATTCCCGCGAACTCCTTTTTTTGTCCACCAACTCTAAACCCCTTCCCCAAAAAAGTGAAAAAAATTTAAAAAAAGGGTGCACCAAATGAGTGTACGTCTCACCTGCTTGTAAATTTTGCTGGAACGAAATTTTCTTCCCCGAAACCCCCCCTCTGTGAGGTCAAATCCTTTCATCCCCGAATTTTCCCTTTAACCGCGCCCAAAACGGGCTGTTGTTTTGCTGGGAAAAAGCATAAAAAAATTTTTAATTTTCCTTTTCCCTTTTCCCCTCAACGGACCCAAAAAGACTGCCCACTCTTTGAAGGCCCAAACCCCCACTGGTCCAAAACGTTTCGAAACGACCCGAAAGTATGCAACAATCGAATCGGGTTTCCTTTAGAGATTTGGCAAAATGGGTGGGGGGCATAGCTGCGCCCCAGAGTCCCCCCTGGAAAGTGAGTACCATCCTCGGGGGGTTCTCCCCCTTTGGGATTCTCACTTTCCCAACTCAAAAGAACCTTTGCTTTCGTTTCCCGCGTTTCCCCCAGCTTTAAAACCTTTTTTGTTTTTTTGCCCTTTTTCTTTCCGTCTCCGGGGTTTCCCCCAGCCTGATTATCTTTTGCCGAAACCCTTTTTCTTTCTGTTTTCCCGCGCCTCTACTTCGATACGGCGTCCTTTTTCCCCAGGTTTATCTTTTTTTCCCTCTTTTTTTGGTTTTTTAAAAAAATGGGACGCCAAAATAAAATTCCCGAGTAAATTAAACACGGAAACGCGCTCACAAAATTGGGTTCCAAAAAGGGGTGTTCTTTTCTTTTCCCCCTTATATCTCTTTTTTTTTTTTTGGGAAAAAATTTTACAAAATACGAAAAGCCGAAACTGGTGGTTTTTCCGACACGAATTTACGTAATAGCACAAAAACCCATGAATGATAATATTTGCTTGGGACAAAGTAGTTAGTTTTATAAGAAAGCCCAGCGCCCCGACCCAACTATGAGAGCGAATTATAGGCAATCTGTGCGAAATGAGTAATCTGGGGGTGGGAAAACCAAACCTAATATTAAATATCTTGGAAGCAATTTCCAACCCAGTATTTTTTCTTTGGGAAAATAAATTTAAAACAACCCCTTGTCTTAGGATTTCAATACTTGAAATCCCAACCCCGCTTCCCCCTCTAGAGGTTTGGGAACCCAAATTTTAAAAAATTGGGGCCCGAAAATCCTTGGGAACTTTGCCCAAAAAATTGGCAACCCGGGGGATTTCCCATGGAGGAAGGACTAGCGAAAAGCCCCAACCACTTTACAGCTTTTCTTACGATCTAAATTTATATATTTATGCATTTGTCAAAATCAAACCAACTTTGTAAAGTCTATAAAAATTTTCTACCCATGTTATTTTTAAAACGAAACCTCAATGGGATATGGAATCAAAAAAATAAAAAATTTTTCTCTTTCCTGAACTTCACAAAATTTATTTATTCTAAAAAAATCATTAAACTAACCCGGGGATAAAAAAGATTTCTACTTTAAAACCCGGGCCCGGGGATCTTAAAATATTCCCCGAATCACTGTCTTTTTTTTTTCCCTTTTTTTTTTCTCACGTCCCCTTTCACAACACGACACAACTGCTTTGGGATTTGGGGTTGGTTTGCTTGCAAAATTAACGGGGACCCGTGGCACCGGTCACTGGAGCTGGCTTGGTCAGGGTTTGGGCGCCGATTTAAAATGGGGGCTGGCCCCGTATGAGGGCGAACCCCCCCTTTTAGATAACAGTGGGGCTATCAACTTTGGGTCTGTTCCCTTTCTTTTCTTCCTGCATTAACCCCATTGCACTCTCTCTTCTCTCTTTTGTCGCCTTCCCCCCTCAAATGGGGAAAGGAGTTTCCCTTTTTTTTTTTTTTTTTTTTTTCTTTTTTTTCCTCCTCATTAGTTAGCAGCCCCCTCTCCCCTTTCCCCATCTCTCCTCAGTTTTTTCCTCTGCAGACTATTTTCCCTGGGTAATCTCTCAAATTGGTTCTCCCTTTTCTCCTCCCCTCATCTCTCGCTTTTTTTCTCCTCAAAAGGGTTACCTCAGACCCTCTCTCTCTTGTCTCCCGGTTTGTTTTCTTCCTTTTCTCCGTTCTCTCACCTCACATTCCTTCTTATTCCGTTTCCGTTTGTCCCAAAAAAAACGAGTACCATTGGTCAATTTTTACCCCTGATACCCGAATAAACTCCCTCCCAATTTTCCCTTTTGGGTATTTAAATCATGACAGGCACGTAAAACACCTTAAATCTTGGTGGCCCCAAATTTGGGCATTTTAATTTATTAGCTAGATTTCCACCCCCCACCACGCACTACCTTCCCCCCCTTCCCTACTTAAAAATGGCGCCGTGGGCTTAAGGCGTGGACAAGGTCACTCAAATTGGGTGGGTGATCTTGGGAGGTCCACGACGTCTGACCAAACCCCTTACCCGACCTGTCGGGGCCAGCCCCCTCAACGTCTGCTGTCTCCCCCTGTGCAAATTGGCTGGACCCGACCCCTGGGCCCCTCTAACCCGGCCCCCCTTTGAATGGGTTTTAGTTTTTGGGGCTTAAAGCCGAACCCAAATTTGGGTGGCGACTCCCCGAGTTGGGGTTTTTTCCCTTTTTTTTCCGTGACGTGTGTTTTGTGTGTGGTGTGTGTGTGTTTTGTGTGTGTTGGGGTGTGTGTTGGGTGCGTGTGTTTTTGTGTATTTCGTTGGGTGCGTTTCGTGCGGGCGTGTGTGTGTTTTGGGGTGTGTGTTGTGTGGTGGTGTGGTGTGTGTGTGTGGTCTGTCTTTGTTTGTGGGAAAGAGAGAGAGAGAGAAGAGAGAGAAGAGAGAGAGAGAAATTTGATACAGATCTTTAATCTGTTAGGCCATAGCCGCTCAGAAGGGGTACAATGATAGAACGATATTCTGTGGACTGATGTGACCAAAAAACAAACACCAAAAAACAAGAGAGAGAGACAGACAGAGAGAGAGAGAGAGAGAGAGAGAGAGAGAGAGAGAGAGAGAGAGAGAGAGACGGTTAGGGAAAAGGGGGAGGGGTAGGGGGGGGGAATGAGGCGGGGCAGTGCGAATGAGGTCGGGCACGTGACGTCTGCATGTGTGTGGGTGCGTGACCTACCTTTGTGCCCTGCGTGACCTCCCTTTGTGCCCATTGTTGCAGCATCTGTGTTGCCTGTTTTCCCTTGACTAGCTTGACCTGCTGTGGCCTGTGACATACAACTGCGTTCTCCTGTTCTCTCTGTCATGATTTATGTCTCCATTTTGCAGACACATGTTGGTGTTGCGCCGCTAACACCACCCCTTTCTCTCCTCCCTCCCCCCCCCCCCCCCCCCCCAGTGAGTTTATTATATATATAAAGCGGTTAGAGCTCTATGTAGCCTGAACACGGAGAAATGTACGTGATGATGACGATGGCGATGATGATGACGACGACGACGGTGGCATGATCATTGTTTTATGTGATCCTCAGGTCCAAGGCTGCTGAGGCTGACGATGAACTGCCCTTAGGAAGCGAAGGTCAGTTGAGTGGTTTGTTTTGTTTGTTTGTTTGTTTGTTTGTTTGTTTGTTTGTCGCTCGTGCAGTGTTGTTCGTTGGTGGATGTTGGTGGTCTGTTGTTTGTGGCTCGTGCAGTGTTGTTCGTTGGTGGATGTTGGTGGTCTGGTAGTGAAATACAGTCACCAGATTGCTGGCAGTGCTAGTTTGTAGTCCTGATACTGGGAGGATGCACAAACGTGTCTCCAAAGACAAAACAGAAGTACAAAGCTGTTTAGTCCTTCCCGAGAAGTGGTGATGTTTGTGTGTGTGTGTGTGTGTGTGTGTGTGTGTGTGTGTGTGTGTGTGTGTGTGTGTGTGTAAGAGAGGGAAGGAGAAATATGTGCAGTGTTTATCTGGTTGTCTGTTTCTTTGGTTTGTGTGTATTTTCCTTTTCTCCATGTATATAGTTTGTACCTTGTGTGTGTGTATTGTGTGTGTGTGTTGTGTGTGTGTGTGTTGTGTGTGTGTGTGTGTGTGTGTGTGTGTGCCTTGAGCGCTTTGAAGTGTGTTTTGATGATGCAGAGATGCGTGAGGTTCTACAAGAGGAACAATGTCATACTTCTGAAATGAAGTGGATTCTTCTTCTTCTCATTCACATTATTATTATTATTATTATTATTATTATTATTATTATTATTTTATTATTATATTATGTTATGATGATGATGATGATGATGATGATGATGACTATTGTTGTTGTTGTTGTTGGTAACATTGTTATTCTTGTTGTTGGTGTTGTTATTGTTCTCGTCGTGGTCGTGGTTCTTGTTGTGATGATGATGATGATGATGATGATGATGATGATGATGATGAAGATGATGATGATGACGAAATAGTTAACTTGGCAAAGAAAGAAAGAGAAGCCAAAAATGCAGTAATGATCTTTACGGACTTTTGCTGGCTTGATAAATTCAATTCAGTGTGACAGTTTTCCGTTTTGGTTGATAAAGTCTATCGAAAATTAGAAACGATTAGGTTTTCCTGTAAACAAGTGGAGAGACTTTTCTTTTGTAGTGTATCGCCAGTTGAACTTTTGGGCAGTTCGTAGTCTTCAGCTGTTGTGAAACTGGGGAGGTGGGGGGAAATGAAAGTGACAAGGACGACAACTGTTAAGGATTTTAGGGTATGGAGATGCGAGTTGTTTTCCTTGACAACGGTTGAGATGTTCTCTGAACAGGTGGATAACAGTCGAACTTTGTAGAGCCAATCATTGTAAAGATTAAAAACCGCGCTTGATACCCGCGCGTATATCTATGTCTATATCTATCTATACTATCTGGCCATAGCTGGCCGCAACCTTCAGCATCCAGAACTTTTACATTTCTTTGAACTTTTTAGCAAGTTGAAAGCGGATGGTTACAACATTACTCTTGCTTGGGTTCCTGGTCATGTTGGCATGGCGGGAACGAAATGGTTGATCGTTTAGCCAAGAACGCCACAAGAGAGAAACTGTCCAACATTATATCCCTGCTCAGATGTGAAACCCAAAATTAACGATTATGTGAGAGACCTCTGCAGGAGGATTGGAACACACAGACGAGTAACAAACTCTTTCAGATCCGTCCAAACCTTAAGGACTTCCTCCCATCTACGTCGGGTGGTCGTAAAGAGGAAACGGTTCTGTGCCGGCTGCACACCGGCCATTCGTATTTTACCCATGCTTACCTTTTAAGAGTGAAGAAGCTCCGTGGTGCATTCCATGTCATGGCCACTCACAATGAAACATGTTCTTTTAGAGTGTTGGGACTTGCACGATGTGAGACAAACATTTTACAGCGGAGTCCATGAAGATCCTGTTCAGGGATGTCCGCCTGACGTGATCCTTGAGTTTTTGAGAGAGATTAACATTTTTCATCTGATTTAAGATTTTACGGCAGAAAGATTTTTAAACGAAGTTTCTGGTGCGTTTCTAGACGATGTCATTTAAAGAGATGTGTGAAAGTTTTTTTTTTTTTTTTTAAATGACTGGTGAGTTGATTTTAACGTGGTGACAGCCCTGATGTGGCCCTTTGCGGTCGGCTGGGCTATAAGCAACATTATCTTATCTTATCTTATCTATCTATTATCTATCTATCTATCTATCTATACATGTAAATATGTTGTATGGTGTGTGTGTTGTGTGTGTGTTGTGTGTGTGTGTGTGTGTGTGTGTGTGTGTGTGTGTGTGTGTGGTGTGTGTGTACAGAGAGATCCAGAAGGGAAATAGTTTCTAAAAAAATATGAACAGCCATGTTGTTGTTTTTTCTTCCACGCCCCATGTCCATTAACGCCCTTTGCTTTGATTGGTGCAAAAAATGATGGAAATCTCGTCTTTTATATTTCTCCTGGGTTGTTTTCAGTGACTTCTTGTACTTCACTATCAGTGCACAAAACGGTGGTGAACAGCGAAAAGTGAACATTGCACTTAGACACAGTTTATCATCCACCAGTCACTATGAAGCCAGGGCCAATGGGGATGATTTTCATGTATTTCTAATGCATTTATCGATGATTAGGTTAGGGGTAAGTCCCGAAGCGTGATGACAGAAGGAGCAGTGAAGTGTTAGAGTGTGTTAGTGTGAAAGGCATGGTATTATGGAAAGCGGGGCCCATCCCTCTCCTTCCGCGTCGTAGCTTTCCCTGAACGTCATCATAGACCCATTTGTTGCTGGGTGGATGGAGAATCTCGAAAAAGTTCTCTGTCCGCCCAGCATTGAAGGCGTAGTTCAAGGATTGGTGGGGTTTTGAACACACACACACACACCACGGACACACACACGCACGCGCCGCGCGCACACACACACACACACACCACACCACACACTCACACTCACACACACACACACACACACGCACACCACGCACGCACGCACGCACGCACGCACGCACCAGCACGCACGCACGCACGCACGCACACACACACACACACACACACACACACACACACACACATACACCACACACCACCACCACGACACGCACGCACGCACGCATGTGTCATGTTTTGACATCATTCCCGAAGGGGAGGATGGTTCTCCTCATGATGGTAATCAAAGTGATCACATGCCAACAGATACCACAAGTGAACACCATAATCCTGACTGAGACACAGGGGAAGCAAAAATAGTAGTTTGTTTGTCTTCTCTCTCTCTCTCTCTCTCTCTCTCTCTCTCTCTCTCTCTCTCTCTCTCTCTTCTCTCTCTCTCTCTCTCTCTCTTCTGTTGCGCGCGCGCGCACGCTTGCTTCTGTTTGTCAGACTATTTTGATATCAAAATGTGTGTTGGGGACACGCGCCAGGTGGAGTGACGTCTGCTTTCTTGGCACTGGTCAACACATTGCGGGTGCACATCGTAAATCATGCCTGGCAGGTGGTGCAGGGGAGACAATGCGTCCTTCTCTTACTTCCTTCAGTCAGAGTCCGTTTTAGGTGCGCACGATTTCGTGGGTGTGTGTGTGTGTGTGTGTGTGTGTGTGTGTGTGTGTGTGTGTGTGTGTGTGTGCGTCTGTGCGTGCGTGCGTGCGTGCTGTGTTTGTGCGTGCGCGTGCGTGGTGCGTGGTGTGTGTGTGTGTGTGTGTGTGTGTGTGTGTGTGTGTGTGTGTGTGTGGTGGTGTGTGCGTGCGTGTGTGTGGTTGCTGGGCGTTTGTGGTGTGTGTGTGTGTGTGTTGTGTGTGTGTGTGTGTGTGTGTGTGTGTGTGTGTGTGTGCGTGCATGTGTGCGTGTGTATGTGTGTGTGCGTGTGTGTGTGTGGTGTGTCGTGTGTGTGTGGATATGCGCGGGCGTGTGTGTGTATTAGGTGTTAGTGTGTATGTGTGTGTTAGTGTGTGTGTGTGCGTTGTGTGTGTGTGTGCGCGCGGCGTGCGTGCGTGCGTGCGTGCGTGCGTGTGTGTGTGTGTGTGTGTGTGTGTGTGTGTGCTGTGTGTGTGTGCGTGTGTGTGTGCGTGTGTGTGTTTCTCCCTATCTGACTGTCTCTCTCTCTCTCTCTCTCTCTCTCTCTCTCTCTCTCTCTCTCTCTCTCTCTCTTTCTTTTCCCACCTCCCACCCACTCACTGTCTCTCTCACCTTCCCCTTCTCACCCTCCCCCCCCTCTCCGTTTGATAATTGATGCTGTGATTTTTTCCCTGGTTTGTTTGTTAACGTCTCCTCTCCCTCCCCCCCCCCCCTTCCCACACATCCTTCCCACTCGTCGTCCTCTTTTCCCTCCGCGCTCTCCCCTCCCTCCTTCCCGCCCTCTCCCGCCCTCCCAAGAACTTGATGAAATTAACATCATTGGTATATGAGACGAGTCCTCTTCCTTCTCTCCGTGTCAGTTTCGTTCTCTAGTGTTTTCCTTTTCACCTGTCATTCGTATTTGTGTATTGCGTAATTTTTTTTAAAAGTGTTTTTCATTGTGTAACTATTTGGCTCTTTTGCGCTTTAGTAGTTGATTTTTTTCAACGTTTGTTTTGATTTATTGACACGTCTGTCACATTTTCTGTGAATTTGCCTAAAGATTTGAGTACCTCTACTCTCTCTCTCTCTCTCTCTCTCTCTCTCTCTCCTTCTCTCTGCTTCTCTCTCTCTGTCTCTTCATACACACACGCGCACGCGCGCACGCACACACGGACGCAAGCCCGCAAGCACCTCTCTCTCTCTCTCTCTCTCTCTCTCTCTCTCTCTCTCTCTCTCCTCTCTGCCACACACACACACACACACACACACCACACACACACACACACACACACACACACACACACACACACACAGAGCGCACGCACGCACGCACGCACACGCCACCACCACGCACGCACCACCACCACCACACACACACACACAACACACATAACCTACACATACATATAGAAAGCCTTAGAGGTTGGCTTTCCATAGGCTGTAGCTTGATTTCTACCTGCTAGAACCTCTTTGTCAATGCACGGGACATCGCCATAAGAAGACACTGAGTGAGCTGTGACTATTGTTGTTGTTGCTCTTGTTGTCTTAGACTCAGCACATCTGCTTATCCAGCGAGCAAGCTCAGGGAGTAGTTGTCGTGACACCGCTGACGACTTAATAACGATGTCTCATCTGATCCTCTGCGACGACGAATGAGAACTGGCAAGGGACGTAAGTCTGTCCAGTCCAGGAGGGCGCCTTCCCATCATTTTGTTCTATGTCTGGCACGTGCCCTCCAGGATGGGTTTTGAAGTCTGGGAGATGTGCCCGTACCATGTCCTCTGTCTCCTCCAGACGATGGTCAGAAGGTTGTCATAGGAACCAGTGACTGGTCACTATAGTGACCCCTTTGCCCTGGTCCTCATCTGGAGTGAATTTTGTACGAAAGGAAAAAAAAAACTGAAAGAAAAGTTACTATGACGTCAAACGAAAGAAACAAACACGTGACAAGACAAACACGACGCGTTTGGACACGTTAGTCTTCTTCGAGGCCAGGACACCGACCATCATCTCCAGACACGAAGACGAAAAGGACAAGACTGCTGTCTCCTGATCTGGGTCTGTTTCGGGCACAGATCAACCATGGCGTTTTCGGATTCTGTTGATGTTGTTGTTTTGCCTGAGAAGAGCAAAGAAGTCGAACGCGTGTTGTTTGTATTTGTGTAGTTCTTCTCGCGTGCAGACAATGGAGCTGGTCTGGTCATCTGGATTCCATTGGCGCACAGCAAGTCACTTATGAACTGCTTCGTTGGAGAATTGCCTACTCTTGCCTAACACTCCGCTGCTGGATATGTGGAAAACTGTACTTGTACGTTCCGTATGTCTGACGTTCGTTATGTGCTGACGATCCGAGAACCGACCGCCGTATGTTTTACGACCTTCCGTTGTTACCCGACCGTGGCGTGCATGTACTGCGTCCGTATGTTCATGGGCCACATCCGTTGTGACTGACTCGTCGGAGAAGTGCACCACTGGACACAGGATGATGTCGTGAAAACTGTACTGACTGTCCGTATGTACACACAGTCACAGATAGACCTTTACTGCCGTACTCGTGTGTGAACAGACCAGGAACTGTACTGACCGTCCGTTGTGACGACGTCAGACAGGAGTACTGTACCTTGTACCGCTCTCGCGTGTGTGACACACAGACACAGACAACTGTACTGACCGTCTGTGTGTGACACAGACACAGGAAGATGAAGGTCACAAACTGATGACCCGGACACCAAACAGACAACGAGCCGTGTGTAACAGCACGGATGTGACGTGGTTCAGAAAGAAACGTATGAGTCGGGGGACGCACAGTTATGAGCGGGTGAAAGACGCGACGCCCGTTTGAAGTCGATGTACTGACGTTTGAGACACGGTGGGGCCATGATAGACTATTCATGGGTAAAGGCGCGGATGAAGGCTAGGATGGTTACTGTTGCAGGGCGGTTAGGAACCACCCCGTGGAGTGGGATGCTGACGGCTTTGAACCCTCTCTCTGTCCACCCGGCAGATAGACTTGATTCAGGTCAGGGAAGGTTAAGGCGGCGGAAGGAGATGGAGAGATCGCGCTTCCATCACACCATGCTGTGATGCTCTGGTAGTTCACTGTCTCTACGGTCATTTGGCTACGGGACTTGAACCTGACCTTACCCGTCAGCCTTTAAATGTGTTGCAACACCGTGGGTTGATTATACACATAACGTAATATGTCCACCTGCAGTGTTATAACGGGTGTGTGAGTACTGGCCTGATTTGAACGTGTCTCATAACTGTTCACACAGAAAAGGACCCGCCACAAACAAACAGCACACCTGCTGTCCCTTCCTGTGTGAGGTAACGTACTTGACCGTACCACTTCCAGTGACCCCCCTCCCCCCTCCCCCCCTCCCCCCCCCCCACACACACACATACACACACTCCCTGTCGATCATTGGTCAGTATCACCAGTGTTGTTGACCTGTCACACTTGACTAATCTGTGTGCGGTCAGGTCCCCCTGCCCAGCGTGCCCCACCTGACGTCTGCCCTGAGAGGAGAGAGAGGTGGTCAGGTTAGAGAGAGGGGTGGGTGGTCAGAGAGAGGGTGGTCAGGTTAGGGACCGTTGCTGGGTGTGGCTCTCAGTGTTGTTGTATGCGCATCCACCGGTTTGGGGGAGTTTGTGTTTGGTTTCTCTCTGGCGCTGTGCTTCAGGTGAGCTTTGTCAAGGGTTATTTCTAGATTCAACAGATTTGTTCCTTCAATTGTAGCTCAGTTTTTGTTTTTAGCTGTGGTGTGTGTGGTGTGTATGTAACGCTCTCTCTCTCTCTCTCTCTCTCTCTCTCTCTCTCTCTCTCTCTCTCCTCTTCTCACCTCCTCCCTTTTCCTCCTTTCCCTCTTCAGTTCTCTCCCAGTTCACCCTTTCTATTTTCTTTTCGCACTGAAGTACAGAGAGTGGGACCCCTCCCTGCCTGCCCTGTAGCCTCCATGGGATTGCCAAAGTACAGAGAGTGGGACCCCTCCCTGCCTGCCCTGTAGCCTCCATGGGATTGCCAAAAGGGAGGAAGGATAACAGACGTTTGGGAGGGGGGAATGAGGGGGGGGGGAGGCTGTGGGGGTGAAGAGGTTGGGAGGATGGGGGGGGGGGGGGGGGGGGGGGCTAAATATTAATTGTGTTTTTACTTCCTGAAAATTATCTGCATACTAGTCATTTTGTTTAACGTTCTTGGTGATTTTTTCCATATTTTTCTTTACTTTCGTTCACTAGCTTTTTATCTGCTTTTACGATTCATTACCACTGTCCGTTCTAGATATATTTGACATTTGTTTGTTTATTTCTCTGCGTCATTTATAATAACATACCAGCATGTTTATATGATATGGTGATGAGATCGTAAGCACTGTCCCAAACAACAGTAACTGATCATTCTGCTGTGACGCTTTGCGCATATGCTTTTTTTTTTTTGGTGGCAAATTTTGGCTGCCCGCTACCACCACCCTCCCCTTTTTTCCCCTCCATAAGCGATAATGATAAATTAAGTGGTGTGGCTGACCATATCCTCAACAGGATCGAGTTTTGTCTTTCTGAACGATGTCAGTAATTTAGCTGTGATGCTATGAGTTGATGGAGATAATTTTCATTATCTCCAAGGTTGTTTTTTTTTTTCGTCGGCATCTCTTTGTACATTTGTTAGTCTGTTAGCAAGACTTGAAAAAAAAAGCCAAAGGAAACTGAGTGAAGAACTGGACTGTGGTCCAGGAAGGGTCGCATTTCAGCTTGTTGCGGATCTCCGTTAGAAGACTGATCCACGATCGTGTTCTGTAAATTCATTACACATTTTCCTCTGAACATGACCAACGTGAAGTTACTGTTTTCAGTTTAATAGTGATCTATGTTGGTAACATGTTTTAATGGAACAGTGAAACCTTATACTTCTGCAATAATAACTATCTATGTTCATTTGTTGGTAATATGTTTTTATGGAATATTAAGACCTTATACTTCTACAATTAATAACTATCTATGTTGGTAATATGTTTTAATGGAATAGTAAGACCTTATGCTTCTACAATAATAACTACCTATGTTGGTAATATGTTTTAATGGAATAGTAAAACCTTATAATTCTACAATAATAACTATCTATGTTGGTTAATATGTTTTAATGGAATAGTAAACCTTGTACTTCTACAATGATAGGTATCTATGTTGGTAATATGTTTTAATGGAATATTAAGACCTTATATTTCTACAATAATAACTATCTATGTTGGTAATATGTTTTTATGGAATAGTAAAACCTTGTACTTCTACAGTAATTACTATGTATGTTGGTAATATGTTTTAATGGAATAGTAAAACCATAATAACTATGTATGTTAGTGATATGTTTTTAATGGAATAATAAAACCTTAGACTTCTACAATGATAACTATTTATGTTGGTAATATGTTTAAATAGAATAGAAAAACCTAATACTTCTACAATATAACTATCTATGTTGGTAATATGTTTTAATGGAATAGTAAAACCTTATACTTCTACAATAATAATTAGTAAAACCTTATACTTCTACAGTAAACCTTATACTTCTACAATAATAATTAGTAAAACCTTATACTTCTACAGTAATAACCATCCATTTTGGTAATATGTTTTAATGGAATAGTGAAACCTTATACTTCTACAGTAATAACTATCTATAAGATCTATAACGCTTTTAAGATAAGAAAATCATTTTGTCTAGGAAAAGGTTTTTCTGTATTTACTGCAGAACTATATGCAATTCGTATGGCCTTATCCTTCATAGCTGATATTGATATTGCGATTTATAGCATTTTACTTTGTGTTGACTCAAAATCTGTACTTTACAGTCTGCAAAACTGGAATGCAAAAGTTCGAAAAGATTTGATATTTGATGTAAAAAAACTTAGCATTCAATTATATGTAAAGGTATCAATGTAGAATTTTGTTGGATTCCATCTCACTGTGGTATTTGGGGGAATGAAATGGCTGATAGATCAGCGAAAGAAGGAGCTATTAGAAAATATCCTGATAGTACACTAAAATTTAGAAAAACATGAAATAAATACGATGTTAGAAGTAGTATGACGACAGAAAAAGCTTCCTTCAAAGTCAAAAAATATTACCGTGTTCAAGATCCTTGTCTAGTCTCATTTACAAAATTCGATTAAATTCATGGAAGACTAAATTTTCAAAAAATGTAGAATGTGCTTGTGGTCATCCAATGTCAATTGAACATATTCTTTTGGATTGCCCATTGCTATCCCTACTATACAACATGTCTGGGATAGATGTAGCAAAATAGGATCTTTAAATAATTAATCTACAGCGAAGAAATGTACAAATTGCATCAGTTTTTATCCAGCTCTATACTTTCAAATTTATTGTAAATATTAAGTCATTTATAGTTATTGTATTAATGTTCATATGTAGCCTTTCACACATGAGTGCATATTCACACTAAACACACACACACACACACACACACACACACACTCACTCTCTCTCTCTCTCTCTCTCTCTCTCTCTTACACAGCCCGTTTTATTGTTTGTTTAATTGTTTGTTTGTGGATTGGTTCATTTTTATTCTAATATCACCATTGTTGTGAACAGACGTTAAATTAAATCATCAATCAATCAGCTATCTATGTTGGTTGTATGTTTTAATGGAATAGTAAAACCTTATACTGCTAGAATAATAACTATCGATGTTGTCATATGTTTTAATGGAATAGTAAAACCTTATACTGCTACAGTAATAATAATCTATTTTGAAAATACGTTTTAATGGAATATTAAAACATTATACTGCTACAAACGTTCAGCTTTTGTAGTTTTCATATGTTGCTACAGAAAAAAATTATACGGGAAGTAACTCTTTCAATCCATATCATTATTACTTCCCCTGGAGGAAAATCATTTTGTATGGCAGAGGCCTACACTCTCCTGTGTGCCTTATTAGTTGCATGTAGCAGTGTTGTGAGTGGAGGTTTTTTTTTTTTTTTTTTTCCAAACGTGTCAGGACTTTCTAGTCAACGTCACGACAACCCTGTGCCGTAAGAAAACAGAAAGAGGAAAGGGGGGGGGGGGGGGGGGGGGTACGTTAAGCTGCATTCAGTGAATCATCAATCACAACCTGCCTCTGTCACGATGTAAACAACCACCACTGCGGCATGACGTGGTAATGATGTCATAGACACGTGCCGGAGACGGAGTGCAAATGACCTCCGAAGACATGGACTCTGGTGGGAAAGTAGAGGGAGCGTGGTGTACGGGAGGCAACCTGTCTGAACGGGAGGCAACCTGTGTGAACGGGAGGCAGCCTGTGTGAACGGGAGGCAACCTGTGTGAACGGGAGGCAACCTGTGTGAACGGGAGGTAACCTGTGTGAACGGGAGGCAACCTGTGTGAACATGTGTGCTGGGGATTAGGGACTGTAGTAATGGAAGGACTTTGGGAGAGACTGGAAGTCGTCCACAGGTTTCGTTCAGCCGTCAGGATGTTCTCCTGGCTTTTTTTCTTTTCTGTTCATACATTTTTTGTACTTATTTCTTTCTATCCATCACCTTCGTCAAAAGTTCTCCTGTTGTTATTTCTTTGACATGTTTTTCTATATTCACTACTTTTTTTAAATTTTATTTCTTATATTCATCCCTGTTCATACTATTTACTACGTATTTTCTTCTCTTCATTATCGTTTCTTATTATTCACTACATTTTCCCCGTCTGTTCACTACATTTTCTTTACTATTCACTACCTTTCCTTTCTATTCACTCCCTTTACTTACTATTCACTCCCTTTACTTATACTATTCACTACATTTTCCTTACGATTTATTACCACTTCCCTTCTATTCATTACCAACCAAAATCCAACGGAGAGAAAAAAAGTTCTGATGATGCTCTGTTCTATGCGGGTTGGGGTAATCTGAACAGTACATGACTTTTTTTTTTAAATGACAAGAAGGTGTAGCCCTCCCCCCTCCCCCCCCCCCCCCCCCCCCCCCCCAAAAAAAAAAAAGTAGGAATGGTAGGAAAAGGTACAAAAAATAGCGACATTTCGGTTGAAAACAAAAGAGCCCCGTTCAAAAAGAACAAATGCAGTCAAAAAAATGTAGAGAAAGCTGTAAGTAGGAAATGTAGGGGGAAAAGTATGAAAAGTAGTAACATTAAAGGTCTACTTTAGAGGTTTTCGATAATTGGTCAGCTTATGCAGAAATACGAAATGTTTGATAAATTAGTAAAATAAACATCCGATTCGCTCCCGATCACACGAAATCGATCCGCGAAAGTGGGCATTTTCACCTGTAATCAAGTAAACGGGAGGTAATCAACTAAATCTTGGCATGGCTTAACTACTCTTGGATGTGACGTCACATGATGGACTGGCCGTCAGCCGCGACCTACACAATAAGCCAACGGCGACAGAAAGCGATTCTGATGGTTCTTGCACATCTCGATCAGTATTTAATTTATCATGTAAAAACAGTGACTATGATTGCGACAGCCAATGTAACTCTGGGGATGTTTCTGCAAGGCCTTTACCTTATCAGTTTGAACGCTAAGTTCTTTTTACCACGTCAGTTCCAGCTGGACCACGGAAACGAGCTATTCAGTTCCAGCTGGACGCCCGAAACATCATTCCGAAGGCGTACGGACTTTACCGAGTCTCGAGGGAGGCTACCGACTGACTTTTTGATGCGATCACGCGTGGACGGCGAGCGGAGATTCTCCTTCCTCAAGCCTTAACGTGTTCATTCAATTTAACAAGTGTGATCTGTCCATAGATAAGAACAGAAAAAATGTGCGACTATCGTACTCATCTGTACGAGCTTACCACTCCGCCTTCAAAGTATACGCGCACAATGCAGACGAAGTTTTTGATCCACTCGAACGGGCTCGGCAATTGTCGGAACAGCTCGTTTCCGTGGTCCAGCTGGAACTGACGTGGTAAAAATAACTTAGTGACCCGGCATGGTTGCACCAACCGAATCCACTTCTTTCGAGTATCTGGATCAGATGGAAATGTGTGCAAAGAATATCCGTCTCCTGCTGAGCTGCTGCACTCGCCTACAGCACAATATCTGCCACCCCCTCGTGACTTTTTAGGCTGTGGGGGATCGCAACTCGTGTTGATTTCACTTGGCGTTGGCTTGTTGTGTAGGTCGCGGCTGACGGCCAGTCCATCAAGTGACGTCACGGTTTTCGGTCTACCGCGCGGGGTTTGAACAGGTGTGCAAAACTCGTTTTTTTTCTGTTAAATTCTTCCGGCGACTTTTTTTGAAAAATGAATACCGTACTGTAGTTATATGACATGTAGACCTGCTTTTAACAAATTATCGAAAATCTCTAAAGTAGACCTTTAAACACAAGTTTAAATAATGGCAGACAGTAAAAAAGAAATACGTAAGTACGGTTGGAAAAGAAAGTAACAAAAAGTTGTAACACGTAGGGAAATGGAGATGGGGGAGGGCTTTTTTTTTTTTTTAAAGAATGATTGAAAATAGATGAAACAGAATATTGCAGACGAAAAGAGGGAAATACCAGAGTAAATGAAAACAAAAACATAGTTTGAAAAAAAGCTACATATCGAGAACAAAATGTAGAAGAGAGTCAGCCAGGTGATCATTTCTTTTCCTGTCTTTCTTTTTGCGTACGCCATTAAGGCAGCCATACTCCATCTTCGGGGAAGGTGCATGCTATGTGTAACGTGTCATCCATACCAACGGCCA
>CM031627.1:14392905-14402905 GCA_018398815.1 Conus ventricosus
TGTGTGTGTGTGTGTGTGTGTGTGTGTGTGTGTGAACCCTGTACTTAAATATAGTTTATTTTGAGATCTGTTGAAATGGCATCACATCATGGATATAAGAAAGAGCAGGTGGAGAGAGCTGTGGAGGTGGTGAGATCAAAGGAGATGTCCTCAACGGTCCCTCAAAGCTTTTCGGCATCCCTTATGCCATTTGGGGGACAAAGTGGGGTGGTCAAAAGACCGATGAAGGCTGCCCCCAAACTGTGCTGTCATGTGAGGAGGAAAGAAGAAGCTGGTCAGTGGTGCTGGGAGCTTGCAAGAAGAGGCTTTGGCCGCACCAAGATGACCTCAGGACATGGTTAAAAAGGATTCTTGTGATCGAGGAGCCAAAGACCGTCTTCACCAACAACCGCCCTGGAAAGGATTGGACCCTGGCCTTCTTCAAGAGGCTCTGAGGTGGCTAAAGAAGGCCCAGCCACTGGGCCGGGAGAGAGCAGTTGTGACAAGGATGGGCTGTCACCCTGGTTTGAGGAGATGAAAAATTTCGTAGACGCTAATGGACCCAAACTCTGTTGTTGTCCCCTGACTGCATTTTTAATGCTGAGAGTCAGGATTTAGTTTTTTCCCCCAAACAAGAAAGGTTTTCACTATGATGGGAACAAAGCATGTATACTCAGGGGAATAGTGGCACTCGGCAGCAAGTGACAGTGCTTGCCTGTCTTCAGCATTAGGGCATACAATCCCCATTGCTGATCTTTCCTACACTCGAGACCCTCGATTCAATGCTCTGGAGGGTTTGAGGATGCCTTCTTCAGAAGACACCCAATGGCTGGATTACTGAGGAGGTGTTCTTCACTTTTCTGGGGACTTTTTCACCCCTGGTCTCGGATCCAACGGCCAGTGGTGCTTTTGTTGATGGCCATTCCAGTCACCATTCTATGGCCTTTAGCACCCCGTGTGAAGATAATGGCATCATCCTCTTTCTGCCTCAAATCGCAAAGCCAGTCATTCATCCAGCCATTGGACCAAGCATTCTTTGGGGCCATTAAACCCGCATGGAAAGAAGCTGTGAGGAAAGTTCCAGTACGACACTGGCGAAAGCGTGACAATGAAAACCTTCGCCCCTTTCACTTAAAAAGGCATGGGGGCACCACCGCTCGGCCAGAGCTGGCATTGAAGGGCTTTTCAAATCTGGGATTTTTCCCTTTCAATCCCGAAACTGTGCTGAGCTTGAAAAAGCTCGCACCAAGCTGCAGCTTCATCAGCATTTCCTGCTGCTCAGTCTCCCCCCCCAATTCACCATCTTCAGGAGATCCCGCATTACCCACCTGTTCTCACTGAGACCTACCATCCCACCCGCAGCTGGGGGAGTCTCCAACCTCTTCCAGTTTATGAAACTCAACTTCTCCTTGGGGACAAATGGTGATGAAGTACATGAAGGTACGTAGGAGCAGTAACACCTCCCAAAATTCCACCCATATGACATGGAAATCTCTGGTGGACAAATCACTGAATCAGCCACCTCAGCCTCCTGCCCAGCCAAAGATCCCCAGCCTGCCACCTCTTTCCAAGACCCCGCCTTCCACCTCTCCAACACACCCAGCCTTCCACCTTCCCCAACACACCCGCCTTCCCCTCTCCCCAAGACACCCAGCCTTCCACCCTCCCCCAAAACACCCAGCCTTCCACCTCTCCCCCAAAACACCCAGCCTTCCACCTCCCCCCAAGACACCCAGCCTTCCACCTCTCCCCAAGGCACCCAGCCTTCCACCTTCCCAAGACACCAGCCTTCCACCTCTACCAAGACCCAGCCTTCCACCTCTCCCCAAGACACCCAGCCTTCCAACTCTACCCAAGAACCCCAGCCTTCAAACCCCTTTCCAAGACACCCAGACTTCCAACTCAAAATCTTTCCGGTGCCTCAGTCTCCATCTCCCAAGACCACTGAGTTGTCCAGTTCAGAAAGCAAAATCAATTTCGATTTCCTGGTTCTGCTACGTTCCAAAAAAGAAAGGGGTGAAGAAAGCAAGCGCAGCAATGCCATTCTCCCTCAGTGGGGTGGGAGTACGACAGATGGTTCAAGAAAAAAAGAGGAAGAAAGATGAGAAGAAAGACAAAAGGAAGAAAGAAAAAGGAAACGAGAGGAGAGAAAGAAGGAAAGGGAAGAGGCTGCTGTGACAAGAAGGAAAATGGAAAAAAAAGAAAAAGAAAGGGAACAGTCAAGAAAGGAAAGAGGAAAAGAAGAGGAGAAACAGGAAGCAAAAGAAATGAAGAAAATTTTAGCTGCCCCCCCAAAAGCAAACAAGAAAGAGGGGTGGGCTCTTCTGACAGTGGAGCTGAGCCAGTGCTGGATGATGATTCCGATGATATGATTGACGAGATGAATGATGTGTGCATGAAATGCAAGCATGACACAAGGGCCAATTTTGAGATTCTGTGTGTGTTGTGTGACGTTGGTGGCCACAGAATGTGGTGTCCTCACATGGACCTGAAGGGAAGGCTCAGGAAGACATTTGAAGCCATGGACGTGGAGTTTTTTTGTGAGAAATGTTCAAGTGGGAGATGTGAGGATTGCAGTTGTTGCCCGGCATCTTTGCCATTCTAGGGGCCCTGTCCAACTGTACTAGAACGTTTGCATGCTAGTTAGCTTTCAATCGCAGGGTTGATTAAACCCTTTTAAAATCATTGATTTCTCAGGGCCCTTTTTGCGACGATTTTGGCTTGTTTCTTTGTCCATATTTTCTTTTCTCTGTCTGTCTGTCAAGGTATTGCCTATGGAAGTGGATATGCTTGCTAAATGTTTAATGTGTTTTTTAACATCAATTTGTCGTGAAAAATAATGAACTTATAGACAAGTAGCGCAATAGCCGACATGACCTGGCGCGCTCACCCTCCACTAGCGCAACACCCCCCAGCGCCTGGCGCGCTAACCCAACACATAGCGCACTGAGTCGCCACTCACATCCTTCACTTTTACTACTGCTGAAAAAGAAACGAATGGAATGAAGGGTGGCGCGTTGTCCCGCTTACAGGAGACCTATTTTTAGACACGTTCATGACACAGACGTTATCTGGCTCCGCATCGGAGACTTCTCAGCTGTGTTTTACTGCTTAAGGTAGCGCACTCTACCGCCACTACTCTAGTCCGAATTGTCAATTATATTTTCTATTCAGTATTGTGACTGTTTACCGCAAAAGCAATTATCAACATCACATGAAAACTAAAATTCGGCATGCAGTTACTGTCTTGCGGATTTATGAATTTCATATGGAAATTACCTCTTTTTTTTTTAATGACCTTTTGACACTGATAGTGTACCATAGTTTCTTTAAACACTTTGGAAGTGGGTCACAGGTAATATGCCCTATTTTTTTTCTCCTTCCTGTCTTGTGAAAGTGAAAGAATAAAAGAAAGTCGGCGTGGGCTTTTCCCGTGGTCCAGCTGGTGTTTTGTCACTGCAGCCTGGGTGTGTACAACGCTGCTCCCCTTCGTCAGCCCACATGGGCATAGAGACCCGTTTGCTGTTCGACTCAAGGGGGAGAAAAAGAAGACCTCTGTACTACATAGCTCGTTCAGCCTGCGCGCCCTTCTCCTACTCTTGTCTAACTTTGATACGTTCAGTCACAACCACTTTCCCCTATTTTCCCTACCTTTTTTCCCTTCACTTTTTTTTGTACTTTGGACTATTGTCTCGTGTTTTAGGAAAAGTCAGGCAAAAATATAGGAAACAAGGAAGACAAAGGAGGAAAAATCTAGGGGAAAAAAGGAAAAGAATGATAAGATTGGTAGTAAAGTCTGTGGAAAGTATTGAAAAATAAGACAAGTAGAGGGAGAGCGGCTGGGACAAAAAAAAAAGAGAATTGGTAGGTAATAGTGGTAGGAAAAGGTAGGAAAAGAGACAGAAACATGGATAGGAAAAAAGGTGAGAAGATGCAAGGTAAATATGCAGACATAGGTAACAGAAATAGTAGGGAAACACAGGTAGGAAAGATTAGACAAGGCATGGTAAAATAGAAAAGGATGGTAAAAATAGAAAAGGGCATGGTAAAAATAGAAAAGGCATGGTAAAATAGAAAAGGCATGGTAAAATAGAAAAGTTATGGTAAAAATAGAAAAGGTATGGTAAATTAGAAAAGGCATGGTAAAATAGAAAAGGTATGGTAAACAAGAAAAGGTATGGTAAATTAGAAGAGACATGGTAAAATAGAAAAGGCATGGTAAATTAGAAGTGGCATGGTAAAATAGAAAAGGCATGGTATAAATATAGAAAAGGTATGGTAAAATTAGAACAAGGCATGGTAAAATAGAAAAGGTATGGTAAAATGAAGCATGGTAAAATAAAAGCATGGTAAAATAGAAAAGGCATGGTAAATTAGAAAAGGCATGGTAAATAGAAAAGGCATGGTAAATAGAAAAGGCATGGTAAAATAGAAGAGGCATGGTAAAATAGAAAAGGATGGTAAATAGAAAAGGCATGGTAAAATAGAAAAGGCATGGTAAAATAGAAAAGGCATGGTAAAATAGAAAAGGCATGGTAAAATAGAAAAGGCATGGTAAAATTACAAAAGGCATGGTAAATAGAAAAGGCAATGGTAAAATAGAAAAGGCATGGTAAAATAGAAGAGGCATGGTAAAATAGAAAAGGCATGGTAAAATAGAAAAGGCATGGTAAAATAGAAAAGGCATGGTCAAATACAGAGGATGTAATAGAAGGCAGGAAACTGAAGGCTGGGAAAAGTAGGGGAAAAAAGCAAAGTAGTAAGGAAAAGGCTGTGGTAAACAGGTAGTGAAAAGCAGTAAAAAAAGGACTCGGAAAGGTAGGAAGGGGTGGTAAATAAGGCTGGAGAACTGAAGGAAAGGCATGAATAGAATAGGAGGAAAGGTAGGAAGGGTGGTAAATACAAGCATGGAGAAATGATAGGAAGGCAATAGGAACTGGTAGGCAAAGGTAGGAACAGAAAGTGATAGAAGGTAAGGAAAGGTAGGGAAAAAGAAAAAAGAACAGGCAAGAATGACTACGGGAAAAGTAGGCAAAGACGGGGGGGGGGGTGTGGGGGGGGGAGGGAAAAATGGGGGAGGGGGGGGGGGGGGGAATGAAGAGGGAAAAAGTGGAAACGGATGGTGAAAAACAGCTTAGGAAAGGTGGGAAAAGTATGGGAAATAGGCAGGGGGAAAAAAACAACAGGAAACGGCAATGGAATATAGGAAGGGAGAGATGGGAAAAAGCGATGAAAAATAGGATGGGAAAGGTGGGGTGTGCTCGGCAGCTGGAGGGTGGTGTTTTTCGCAGTGGGCTCTACAGTCATGAAATCCCATGGGGATGCTACTTTAAGGTTTGTATGAGCTGCATCCTGTAGTCTGATTTACCTCTGTTCAGGAGCAGTTATGTCCCTTGATATCTTAATGGAGTGTCCTGCGCGTGACTGTACCCATCGTCAACACAGCGCAGGCCTCCAAGGGTGGTACAGGACTGCTCTAAGGCAGGTGAAGACAGTGCTTCTCTGGGTCCTCCCCAGCACCTTCGGGTGTTTCTTTTTCTTCTTTGCCTTAACTAGGCTGACCTGGAGAAAGGTCAGTGGCGGTGAGGAAAGACCCACTGACCACAGGGAAAGTCCTGTTGACAGTGGGAAAGACTACAACTTTGGATTCTCTCTTGAGGGCACATAAGACCGTATGGCGAAAGCTTGGCTGTGTCTGGAGTGGCACTGTCTTCATCTGTCGTGGGCAGGGGTGGCTGGGTCTGTGGGGTGTGCTCGGCAGCTGGAGGGTGGTGTTTTTCGCCAGTGGGCTCTGCAGTCATGAAATACGGGCTGGTACACCCATGGGGATGCTACTTTAAGGTTGTTATGAGCTGCATCCTGTAGTCTGATTTACCTCTGTTCAGGAGCAGTTATGTCCCTTGATATCTTAATGGAGTGTCCTGCGCGTGCCTGTACCCATCGTCAACACAGCGCAGGCCTCCAAGGGTGGTACAGGACTGCTCTAAAGGCAGGTGAAGACAGTGCTTCTCTGGGTCCTCCCCAGCACCTTCGGGTGTTTCTTTTTCTTTTTTCTTCAATAGGATGGGAAGGTAGGAAAATGAAATGGAAAATAGCATGGGAAAGGTAGGAAAAGGAAATGGAAAACAGGATGGGAAAGGTAGGGAAATGAAGTGGAAAATAGGATGGGAAAGGTAGGGAAATGAAGTGGAAAATAGGAAGGGAAAGGTAGGAAAGACTGTGGAAAATAGGAAAGGAAAGGTGGGGAAAAGGCAGTGGAAAATAGGCAGTGAAAGGAAGGAAAAGGCAGTGAAAAATAGGAAGGGCAAGGTGGGAAAAAGCAGTGGAAATAGGAAGGGAAAGGTAGGAAAAGGCAGTAGTGAAAAATAGGAACGGAAAGGTAGGAAAAGGCAGTGGAAAAGAGGATGGGAAAGGTAGGGAAAGGCAGTGGAAAATAGGATGGGAAAGGTAGGAAAAGACTGTGGGAAATAGGGAAGGGAAAGGTAAGAAAAGGCAGTGGGAAATAGGATGGGAAAGGTAGGGAAAGGCAGTGGAAAATAGGTAATGAAAGATAGGAAAAGGCAGAGGAGATAGGAGAAGATAGAAAGGCAATGGAAATGGGGCAAGGTAGGAACGTGCAGTGGAAAATAGGAAGGGAAAGGTGAGAAAAGGCAGTGGAAAATAGGAAGAAAAAGATGGGAAAAAACAGTGGAAAATAGGAAGGGAAATGTAGGAAAAGGCAGCGGAAAATGTGGGAAAATAGGGAAAAGGCCTGGAATGAAAGGAATAGGAATGGAAAGCGAGAAACAGCTTGGTAAAGTTAGGAAAACGCAGGGGAAGTAAGCAGGGAAAGATGGAAAAAGCCATTTTAAAATGGACTGGGAGGTGGAAAGTGGAAGGAAACAGAGCAGAGGAACAAAGGATGGCAACGTGGGAAAAGGCAGACAAAGTAGGAAAAGACAGGTAAACCAGGGAAAGATCTGTTGGCAAACTAGGGCAAGATATGAAACAGGAAAAGTGATGCAAAGTTAGAACAAGGAGGAAAAAGTAGCCAAAAAAGTAGCCAAAGTAGGAAAATGAAGGCAAAGTGGGAAAAGGCAGGCAAAACAGGAAAAGGCAGGCAAAACAGGAAAAGGCAGGTAAACAGGAAAAGGCAGGTAAACAGGAAAAGGCAGACAAAACAGGAAAAGGCAGGCAAACAGGAAAAGGCAGGCAAACAGGAAAAGGCAGGCGAAACAGGAAAAGGCGGGCAAACATGGAAGAGACAGGCAAACTTGCAAAACGTGGGCAAAGTTCAAAACGGTTGACAACGATAGGAGACGCAAGCAAAGTTAGAAAGACAGACAAAGTTGAACAAGGCAAGGAGAGTTCGAAGAGGCAGGCAAGGCTGAAAAATGTTGCCAAAGCTGAAAGAGGGCAGAAAACGTTGCTCAGGGCAGGAAAAAATGAAAAAGGCAGGCAAAGTTAAAAAACGCAGGAAAATTTGAAAAAGGCAGACAAAGGAGGAAAAGGCAGGCAAAGTTTGGAAAGACAGACAAAGAAGCAAAAGCTAGGCAAAGCTGGAAAAGCCAGGCAAATTTGGAAAAGCCAGGCAAATTTGGAAAAGACAGGCAAAGGAGGAAAAGGCAGGCAAAGCTGGAAAAGCCAGGCAAATTTGGAAAAGCCAGGCAAATTTGGAAAAGACAGGCAAAGTAGAAAAAACAGGCAATGGTGGAAAAGCAGACAAAGTTGGAAAAGACAGGCATAGTTGGAAAAGACAGGCAAAGGGTGAAAAGGCAAAGTTGGAAAAGGCAGGGAAAGGAGGAAAAGGCAGACTAAGGAGAAAAGGACAGGCAAAGGGTGAAAAGGCAGACAAAGAAGGAAAGGGCAGACGAAGGTGGAAAGGGCAGACAAAGGTGGAAAATGCAGACAAAGGTGAAAAAAGCAGGAAAGTTAGAAATGGTTGGTAAAGTTGAAAAGGCCAGTAAACGTGAAAAAGGCAGGCAAAGTTGACACCAAGAAAGGTCAGAAAGGTATGAAGCAGTAAAGAAACAAGGGAATGATAAGAATTGATAAACAAAGTAGCAAAGGTTGGACAAGACAGTGAAACAAAAACAGCGCAGGGAATCGTAGGCCACATCGGGAAAGGCAACGCGGACTGAACGCGCCACAGGTAGCGGGCTGCACAGGAATGCAGACTGAAGGCCAGGTATGAAGGTAGACATGAGGTCTATCGCCGACATTAAGGTCAGGTAGACATTAGCCGACACAGGTGATTTGGCTGCCACAGCAAGCCAGTGAAGCAGAACAGGGCTGCAGAGGGGGAGGGAGGGGGAGAAGGCAGGGGGGGGGGGGGGGGGGATAACGAACGTGCAGCTTCTCGCCTCAGTGAGCAGCAAAGGAAGACATTTTGGTGATCAGCTGGGCAGGGCAGGGAGACACCGGTTGTCACAGCCAATACAAGGTGGCCCACACTTCTTCAGCCTCAATCGGTGAACAGGGTGTGTGCGTTGTGTACGATGTTCTTTTTTTTTCCTCCTACACCGCTGTGTTTTGCGCTGACTCATCGCCGAGACCGGAACTTGGATCAAGAAGAACAATGTCTTAGGCCGACTGGTGTGACTTTATCATGCGTTGTGTGGGTTAAGGTCAGGCGCACTGTAGCACTGAAACGTGTCTGCCTGCGTTCTGTGCTTCGGCCTGCGGTTTGAGAGTGGACCGCTACTGTTGTTCCAGTCCCGTGTTTTCTTAATTAAGTGGGAGGATGTCAACAACGATGAGAATCCCGATGCCAGTGTCGTTGTCTTGAGGTGTTGGTGAAGACAGAGTGAGTTTCATCCAAACAGAACCAGGACTGGTCCAGTGCGGTCTGGTACGGAGTGGGGCGGGGCTGGCGCCGTTCTCAGCTTGAAAGGAACAGCACCTGATCAGCATTCTGGCACTGAGTGCCGTTAGTGGAAGAAATACATCACTAATATCCGTGGAATGCTTATAGGACGACGATTTTGATGTGTGTTTTATCAAGAAACAATTCTGCATCACACAATACATTTTGTAACCAGTGAGTATTCTGCTACATAGATCTCGCGATCAAGAAAACAGAACCCCGATAATTTTTGGTTGACAGCGACTGCTCATGCTTATATATGGCGTCTGCTAGGAGGCCAATGCAAAGGTCACTGTACATGGTCAGTGACCCACGTTGACAGTGGTTGGCTGCAACATGCGTCGTCAGTGGACAAGACAGCGACGGACAGGGAGCAGGAATCATTGTCATCCATTACGCACACTACATTAGCGTCATCGTTACAATCTGCACCTAATAACGTTGGACACCACGCTTTACCCAACATTCAAACTGTGCCGTGTTCAACCGTCCACGCTGCTTTGGGCTGACTGAATCTCGCTGAGTGTATCGGCATTGTTCTACCGGGGAGTGGGTTCATCGATCTGTTTGCAGTACACCAGACCTTTTCCAGTGCACAGGTAAGATGATGTGACTTGCGAAAGCTGACGCATGTTCTTCGTACACTGAATCGAGTACGTGCTGTGATGACATGTGTTGACGTTTATACTGCATGTTTACTGCCTGGTGATTGAAAGAAAAGGGGAAACTGAACATAAGGCTTTGTTTCTTTTAGTTTTGTTGGATTCAAAGAACTTGGGGGTGTTTTGTATAGGTGGGCTACCAATTCTTGACTTTTCGTTAATGTGTAGATCTGGTCCGTTTGACGTCATATATTTTGGGTAGGTGCTGTGATAGTGGCTAGAGTGGTGAGAGATCTCCCAGTTCTCTGTCATTAGTCATGGGCCACAAGGTAGAGGGGTTGTCACCTGTCTCGTCCTACAGTTGAAAGGTTGCTTCGGACATAGGTAATTATGAGTGGTCACGGTCATGCGGCAGTGGCGCGCCGCACGCACGCACACACACACACACACACACACACACACACACACACACACACACGCACGCACGCACGCACGCACGCACGCACGCACGCACGCACGCACGCACGCACGCACGCACGCACGCACGCACGCACGCACCACACACACACACACA
>CM031627.1:14405405-14415405 GCA_018398815.1 Conus ventricosus
TCCTGCTACCGGCGATTAGAGCAGACTGATGTGTTTTATCCTGCTACCAGCGATTAGAGCAGACTGATGTGTTTTATCCTGCTACCGGCGATTAGATCGACAGAAACATTCATGTTGGAAGCCTTGGCGGTCGAATAGACGGCCATGTGCAGACCATCGAAAGCCCTTGGGCCAACTGTGTGATCTTAGAGAGCTGTTGTATCAAGTGGATACATAAAGATATCGCAAGAATGCAGCGCGCGCGCGCGCGGCGGGAGAGAGAGAGAGAAAAGAGAGAGAGAGGAGAGAGAGAGAGAGAGAGGAGAGAGAGAGAGAGAGAATCTCACACGAGTCTGAAGGGGTCAAAGGTTGATGCAAGACACGCACCATAAAAAAAATCCCAGTATTTCCTGACCCTACTGCCTTCCATCTCCCTAGAAAGGGCAGAGCAAACGTCCAGGACCATGCTAGTGATAACATATCACTTTCACTGAGAGACCGGCGTCAAAAGAGGAGGGGCGCGACAAGGAACTCCCCTTCGTGACGTTCTGTTACTTAAAATTCCGCCAATGGGGGTCAGCATATGTTTACCAATGGAAGAGGGGGCGGTGAAAAGAGGGTGCCTGACTCCCAAAAGGGACTGAGACGTTCATGTTCATCTGACACAAAAAGGGTGTATGACTGCCCAAGAAAATGGCTTCATGTTCATTGCACAAAAGGGGGGGCTATGACTGCCACAAGACAATGGAGTTCATGTTCATTGACCAATTGAGCCCCCCTGGAGGTATGTGGTCATCAGAGAGCCAACAACCCCAATCTAGTCAGAATTTCAGAAACGTCCATTCGGGTGGGCAGGTTTTTCCCTGTTTGCTGCCAGACATCTCGGGTCCCCGTCCCCGTCTCTAACACAGTTCCCAACGCCCCTAGGAATTTACTGCCATTTTTATAGGAAGATCCCAGCCCCTAAAACTCCCGTGGCAAAAATGGTTTGACATTGCAGTCTCATGGGCCCCCTAAAAGCTTTCTGTGTTAAAAGGGAGACAAGTTGGAGGCTCATTTTGGGAAGGGGTTTGGGGG
The DNA here is from genome assembly GCA_018398815.1 of Conus ventricosus. NCBI lineage: Eukaryota > Metazoa > Mollusca > Gastropoda > Neogastropoda > Conidae > Conus > Conus ventricosus. Next base: position 14,406,462 of record CM031627.1, read on the forward strand.
ACTCCAGGTTCCCCAAGCTTGTCGGGGGGCACGAGGGCTCGTTGTCTTGTCATCTGGAGATGGGCCTGCATTTGGGCAAGTAAAGAGTTCCGGTAAAATTCAACCAACCAAGTGTGGCCGTCCCCGGCCACTTAAACTGGACTAGTCCAAACGCAGACTTTGGGCGCCCGGACGGTTCATGCGTGCCCCACCCAATTTAGACGGGGGGCGCAGACGTCTGAGTGGCTGGACCGACAGGTCTCGGTAGGTTTGGTCAGAGTCGTGGCGCCTAAACCAGACTATCTACCAATTTGGGACCGTGTCCACGAGTTAAGCCACACGGCGCCGTTAATAAAGGGGGGAAAAGGGGGGAAGGTAGTGTGTGGTGGGGTGAAAATCTAGCTAATCAATTAAATGAAAAATTGACCACCACAGAGAGTAGGGTGTAGGCGTGCTGTCATGATTTAAATACCCAAGGGTTTTGGGGGTTTATTGGGTTCGGGGTTTTAAAAATACTGACCAATGGTATCCCCCTTTTTGGAAGATGGGAAACGGAAATAAAAGGATGTGAGAGTGAGAGAACGGGGGGGAAACGGGAGGGAACAAACCCCGAGAGAGGAGAGGAGGTTGGGAGGGGAAAGTTTGAGGAGAGAGGGGGAGGAGAGTGAGGGGGGAGAAAAGAAAACCCAAGTTGAGATTTTTGCTGGATGTCTGCAGGGAGGACTAAAAGAGATGTGGAAAAGAGAGGTTGCTAACTAATAAAAGAGGAAAAGAAAGAAAAGAAAAAAAAAAGAAAAGAAAACCATGCCCTTTTGATAAGAGAGACTAAAAGGAGGAGAGAGGAGAGGAGAGTGCAATGGAAATTTGGGAAAGAAAAAAGGGGGAAAACAGACGTGTTGTTGTCCTGTTTATTTTAAAACGGGGGTTCGCCCTCTATTGGCCAGCCCCACTTTCTGGCAGTCCAAACTGACCAACGCCAGCAGTCCGGCCCGGTGCCAGCAGCCAGCTTGCCTTTGAAAAAGGACCAACACCGTGCCAGCAGTTGTGTGTGTTGTGAAAAGTGACAGTGAAAGGAAAAAAATGGAAAAAAAAAAAGGCAGTGATTCGTGAATAGTTAAGATCACCTGGCCGGTAAAGTAGAAATCTTTTATCCGGGTTAGTTAAAGCTTTTTTAGAAAAATGATTTTGTGAGTTCGGAAAGAGAATTTTTTATTTTGTTTTTTTTCCTATGCATTGTTGTTTCGTTCATGTCATGTGTGAAAAGTTTTAGACTTTACTAGGGTTTGATGTGACGAATGCATGATATATGAAGAGATTTAAAAAAGCTGTGAGTGTGTTTTGGGTGTGCCTATCCTTCCCCCATAAAATCACCCGAGGTTGACATTTTTTGGCGACCTGCCAGGTATTCGGGCCCCATTTTTTTAATTTTTAAAACTTCTCGAGGGAAAAAATGGGTGGGATTCAAGTTTGAAATCTAAGACAAGGGGTTGTCTTACTGTTTTCCCAGTAGTTAAATACTAGGTTTGGGCATTGCTTCCAAGTTTTAATACTAGGTTTGGTTTTTCAGCCCAGGTTTCATTTCGCACAGATTGCCTATAATTCGCTCTCATATTGGGCAGGCGTGGGCGTCTTATAAAAAAAAATTACGTTGTCCCAAGTAATTTATCTTTTAGGATGGTGCTATTGTCCTCGTGTCGGAAACCCACCTTTTGGCTGGTCTATGAAAAATCTTGTTCAAAAAAAAAAAAAAAAAAAAAAGTTACAAGGGCGGAAAAAAAAGAAACACCCTATTGAAAATTTGGGCGTGCTCGTGATTGGTTACTCAGGAGATGAGTTGCGTGCTTTCGTTGAAAACCAAAAAAAAGGGGAAAGAGTGAGCGAGCGGAAAGACCCCGTATCGCGTAGAAGGCGGAAAACAGAAAGAATAAAGAGGAAACAGAAAGAAAGGGAAGGCAGGAAACAGAAAGAATGAAGAAAGAAATAGAAAAATTTAGGGATTCAGGCTTTGAAATTTGGTGGGGAAAAAGCAGGAAAGGGAAAAGGTTAAGCTGGGAAACGCGGGAACAGAAAGACTAAAGGTTAATTAGGTTAGAGAAAGTGAGAATAAAAAGGGGAGACCCCCGAGGAGGGGAGTTCTTTTCCCGTGACTCTGTGCGCGCTATGCCCCCCGCCCAAGTTGCCAAAATTTCGGAAGGGACGTTGATTGGCTCATCGTCTTTTGAAAGTTTGCGAAGTCGGGGTTTGGGCCCTAGAAGAGTGGGCAGTCATTTTGCGGCGTTACTGACGGGTAAGGCGTTACAGATTTTCACTGCTTCCCAGCAGAACCCAATCTGATTTTTTGTGTGTGAAGGAATCATTGATGAAAGGATTTGCTCCAGGGAGGGGGTTCAGGAAGAAATTTCGTTCAGCTAAATTGCAAGCAGGGGAAAGTACACTAGTTTGGTGGTCTAGTCACTATTTTGGAAAGGGTTTTGGTTGGTGGTACGAAAAAGGAGTTCGCTAAATTTAAAAGGTGTTATGAAAACAGTTTTGTCAGGTTGGGCCCCGAGTTAAATATACATTTGAAAGGAGCCCCCGAGCAGGGGGGGGAGTTTTTTTTGAAGTTCGCAGGGGGTGTATAGAGGGGGCACTTTTGGGACGAAGGTGATGAAAAACAGGTCAGGCAAGGTGTAAGAGTGAAAGGAGACCGGGGATTTTCCTGCAAAGTCTGAAAAACCCGTGGTGGGGCAGAAGGAAGGGGCAAGGGCATTAGGGTTTCATTTGTCACAAGAAGGGAATGTGGCGAGGATTGTCATGGGTTCCAGAAGGCAGCAGCCTTTGAAGGGGGGTAAGGGTCGTCAAGGGAAAGACCTGCGGGGAAACCCAAAAAGGGATTCAGCTGAGGGGTGGAGGGCTTGGCTAGCCTGGCGCGTCGGGCGGGTTGGGGGCACAGGTGAGTGGTTCGTTCCAGTGGAAGAAGGGTGGTTTGGCCAGAGGGGGTTAAAAGGTTACGAGAACCTGGTTGTTATGGGGGGTGTACAAACAACGGGTCGAAAAAGGGGATTTAAGGGGAAAAACCCGACTGTATTTTAAATCGGGGCACTGTGGGGGAGTTTCCAGTTGCAAAGATAAAAGTAGTCCCCCTTTACTTCCAGGCGAGTTGTTGCGCTGGGGGGAGAACCCCTTCATGTTTGATCATTGGAAATATTCCGGGGCAGGGATCCAGGGGATCCTGGTTGTTGACTGCTACGGGGCAGCGTTCAAACAGGAGCAAAAAGGGGGAAAAAAGGGTGAAAAAACCGTTGCGTTCAGCAAGGAAGTCAGGCATAGATGTGTCCCCTATGGTTTGGGGCCAGGCGGAACAGACCTTTGGGTGTAAAGTTTTGGGGGGTTGGCAAGAGGTGGAGGAAACGGGGTTTGAGGAGGTGGCAGAATTTCTTGTGAAGGGGGCTGTTGTACCCGGTGTTCCCCAAGGGGAAAGAAGGAAAAGGTGACACTCAGTTAGAGGTCCCCAGCAGGTTATGTCACTGTATGTCAGTGGGTCACGGTCGTCTTGGCGGGTCATTCGGCACCCCAAAACGCTGACCGAATTTTTGATGACTTTCATTGGCAGGGCAAGGGCAGACATAAAAGTTTCTGATGTATGTGTGTGGTAAAAAGATCGCCAAGAGGGGTAAAGAGGAAGGACCCTTAAAATCCCCCTTTATTGACACCCCATTCAGGAGGGTGGCTTTTGATCTGATTGGCCCAATCGCGCCTGTCAAAGGTGGGGCCCGGTATGTGTTTACGTCGTGGACTACGCGACCCAAAAACCCCGGAGTTGCATTGAAAGGGTAGTACGCAACAGGTCGCTGGGGTGGTAGACATTTCTTGCGTGGGTGTGCCAGCACAAATTCTCGTGCGGGGGTCACAGTTTCCCCCCGGGGATGAAGGAGGTAACGTGCTAGGGGTACACAGCTTCTCCCTTTCCCCAAACCCCCCACCCAAAGAAAAGGCTTGGTGGAGAGATTCAATGGTGTGCTGAAAGGGATCTTAAAGAAGCTCTGTGAGGAAAAGGCCGAGATTGGGACCCCCCTAATTCCGCGGGACTGTTCGCCCAAGGGAAGCCCTCAGGAAGCACAGGCTTTTCGCTTTGAGTGCTGTATGGGGGGGGACAGTTTGGGGACCCGGGTGATTTCAAAAAGTGTGGTCCGGAGAAAAAGGGTCGAAGAAGTCAAAACCAAATTTAGTATGTGGTGGATTCGCAATAGGCTCGAGGAGACATGTAAAGGGCGCAAGGGAGGTCCAGGAGGTAGGGGGCGTCCAGAAAGAAGCAGTATGACAGGAAGGTGAGGAGCTTCCTCAAGGTGGGAGATCAAGCCTGTTATGCTTCCAGGATCACAACAAGCTGCGATGATTGGAAGGGACCCTTCACCATTTGAAAAGGGAGTCAGGGACTACCGAATCGATGTGATGGGAAATCAAACTTTTCCCTGAAAAAATTTTCCGCAATACATTTAGCGTGAGGGGCCCAGCACATGGCGCAGCAGCAATTTATTGTGGAGGTGAAGGGAAAAAGCGAAGAGGGGAGATTTTTTGTTGCCCGAGTTTCCCGGAGAAAAGTAAAAACAGGGAGTGTCACTGTATGGGGGGCTAGAAGTAGGGACAGGGGGGAGTTAGGGGGCTCCCAGAACAGTATAGGGCGTCATGACTGATAAAACCAGGCAGGAAACTTGAGACATGTACGGGGGAGTTAACATCACAGAAAAAACCCCCTAATGTGAAAGCCCCCGATTCCCTATGCACAAGCAAGGGGATCGGGGGAGGTAGAAAGAGGTGGACCTTGGGTGTTGAAACCGTCCAATCATCGTATAGTGCCCCGTCGCTTGTGAGGAAAAAGCAGGCGAGCATCGTTCTGGGGGACTATAGCGTCTGAACAGTGTCACCAAGGTCGATGAGAGGTCTACCGAAATGGAAGACCTGTTCGCTCAGTCGCCACAAGCAAAAGCCAGTATTTCACCAGGTGATCTGAGCAAAGGGTTACTGGGAAATAGCCTTGAGTGAGGACCTCAAAGGAAGTCACAGCATTTCCACCTATGGGGCTATACCCGTGGCGAGTACTCCCTTTTGGGATGGTCAACGCACCCGCGTCTTCTTCGGTGATAGGAAGCTATTGACGGGATTGGAAGGTGTTTTAATTTTGGATGACATTCTGATGATCGAGCATGGGAAGAGATATGAGGCAGCTAGGGCAGTTTTTTTGAGGGTTGAGACAAGCCCAAATTCACAGCCAGCCCAAAAAGTGCCAGGTTTGGTTTTCCAAGCCTGGAGTTCCTAGTTTTGTTGTGGGGTGACCAAAGCAGCCAGAAAGGGGAAGGGGGAGGGAAAAATTTATGAATTTTAGGAGGCCAAAAACCAAAAAGAAGTCAGGAGTCTGCTGGTTTTTTTTGGGTTTTAGGGAGTTTGTTCCCAAATTTTGCAGCATCACGAGTCTCTAGTGATTTTGGGCAAGGGAAAGGAAACCGGCGTGGTCGAATGGTAGACGTGCAGAGCAGCCTGCGACGGTGTTGGAAGATAGGTTCCCCTCCCCTCTTGAAACTCCAGATATGTCCAAACCATTTTGTTTCGGAAGTGATATGTGGTGGGATAGGTGCAAAATTGTTGCAGGAGCACGAAGAGGCGAGTTCCCCGTGGGTATGCTTGAGGAAGTTTACAAAGTGTGAAGGAGGGTAGCAACTGTGGAAGGGTTTTAGTTGTGTGGGCGTGCAGAAGTTCCACAAATACTTGTATGGGGGGAGTTTGGGGATGAGCAGATCACCCAACCCCTCAAATTCTGCAGGGGCACAGCTGAAAAAGCAGGGGTTTCGTTGGGCAAAGGACTGCAGCCCTACAGGTTTCCCAGTGCGTTTTTTCAGGTCGACAGAAAGTGGGTGACTATTTAAGTGGTAGTTGCAAGCTGCAACTCAGGGAAGTCGTCGTATCCGGGGGGCTTTGTTGAAATTGTGTTGATTACAGTCAGTTGATTGGATATGGGTTCACCCCGTTGGGTATTTCATTTTTTTGTGTGGTTTGTTCATGAAAAGTGTTATGCTTGGGTACGTCGCTTGTGTAGGAGGCATTATTTGCAAAAAGTGAGGAGGAGTTCCTCAGTGAGTTCATGGATCGTGATCATTGATATTGTGCTCTTCAAAGTAGTTGTGAAGAGGGAGATGGGGAAATCCGCAGGTGGGGAAAATTTCAAAATGCGCACAGAGGTCGTTAAAAATGGTTGAATAACGCAAAGAGCGCAGTCAAGATAATCATTGGGTGGTTCCCTAATGATATATTTTTTAATTTAAAAACCGTTGGTTGTAAGTATTTTTCAAACTTTTTAGTGTAGCTGTGGTTCGCAAATTCGGTTGTTGTTTTTTTTTTACCGTTGTTTGGACAATGCGGTGCATAGTCTTTTGAAGGGGAATTGTCCGGTCAAAAAATTTAACACAACCAAAGTGTGGTCCGCGCCGGCCCCTTTTAAATGGAAAAAAGCCCAAAAGGACATCTTGGCGCCCGAAGACGGCTTTATGCGTCGCATCCGCCAAATTTGCCGGGGGAGACAGCAGCAGTCTGAGGGTGGACGACAGGTTCGGTAGGTTTGGTCAGACGCGTGGCGCCTAAAACCAGACTCATCTAGCCCAAATTTGAGTACCGTGTCCAGGTAAGCCACACGGGCCCGTTTGTAGGAAAGGGGGGAAGGTAGGTGTGGTGGGGGTGAAATCTAGCTAATCAATTAAATGACAATTGGCCCCCACAGAGGTAAAGGGTGTAGGGTGATGTCATGTTTGAATATCCAATGGAATTAGGGGAGATAACTTCGGTATAGGGGGGTAAAAAAATTTTACCAATGGTACTCGCCCTTTTTTGGGCAGATCGGAACGGAAAAAAAAGGTGTGGAGTGGGGAAAGGGGGAAGAGGGGAGGGGAAAGAAAGAGAGAAGGGAGAGAGAGGTTCGGAGTGGAAGCTCTGCAGGGAGAGGGGGGAAAAGAGGTGAGGGGGGGGAGAAAAGAACAAGTTGAGAGATTAGCATGAGATAGTCTGCAGAGGAGGACTAAAAAGGGGATGTGAAGAGAGAGTTGCTAAAATAATGAAGAGGAAAAAAAAGAAAAGAAAAAAAAAAAAGAAAAGAAAAGCAACCATGTCCATTTGATAAGAGCAGACTAGAAGAGAGAGAGAGAGAGAGTGCAATGCGTTAATGCAGGAAGAAAGAAAGGAGAACAGATCGATGTTGATAGTCACTGTTCTATCTTAAACCGGGGGTTCGACCTCGTATTGGCCAGCGCCACTTTCATCGGCAGTCCAACCTGACCAACGCCAGCAGTCCAGCCTGACCGGTGCCAGCAGTCAGCTTGACCGGTGCAGCAGACCAACACCAGTGCCAGCAGTTGTGTCGTGTTGTGAAAGTGACAGTGAAAAGAAAAAAAAAAGGAAAAGAAAAGGACAGTGATTCGTGAATAGTTAAGATCACCTGGCAGGTAAAGTAGAAATCTATTTATACCCGGGTTAGTTAATGCTGTTTTAGATAAATGATTTTGTGAAGTTCAGGAAAGAGAGAATGTTTTATTTTGTTTGATTCCATATGCATTGATGTTTCGTTCTATGATCATGTGTAGTAAGTTATAGACTTTACTAGTGGTTTGATGTGACGAATGCATGATATATGAATGAGATTGTAAGCAAGCTGTGAGTGTGTTTGGGCTGTGCGCTAGTCCTTCCTCCATCGACATCACCCGAGGTTGACAAGAGCGAGTTCAGCACGACGAGTGCCTGAGGATTGCCTGCTGGTATCATGGAGAGTCTGTGAACTGCCAGTTCACCGGTGACACTGACAGTTTGTCGCTGGCTGAGGCTCCACCAACAGAAAAATTCCCACTGTTCAAACTACCAATCGCAAGGGGGTTGATAGAATTTGGCGAATCACATAGCTCGACGTATATGTTACACTTTATGAATAAAAGAGACAAATGAAAACCGAAAACGAAGTTTTAATAGTTGAGCTTCTAATTCAGCTTCGTTCCGTGTAAGACCCGTTCATCTTCTGTACAAGCTGGGTAGATATTGTCTTTAAAGGTTAGATCTCAAACAGGAATTGTAAGAATTATGCACAACCATTATTGTATTCCCATGCACCAGAAACTGTAATGATCTCTAATTGGTATACAAAGCCATGGGATTTTTTTTACTCCCCTACCCCCTGCGTCTCCAAGAAGCTGCAGATGAACCCGATTTCAACTCAGGAACATGTTGTGACCTCCCTGAAGACCCTGTCAGAGCACCTCTGTGTCCTCGCCCTGTGTGGTCAAGGACGGTCACTGCAAGGGAGGTCACTGACTTGTTCAGTCCCGTTAATGAGCATTGCACAGTCGACTGACCACAGTCTGTGAAACATGGAAACTTCTTAGCATGTCCACCCTGTATCCGCCTCATGTTTTGCATTCCCTCAGCTCGACGTCTGTCTCACTCTGACAGACGTTATATGGCTGCCTAGTGATTTCTGACTGACTGTTGTCTTTCAGTGGGACCCATGGGACGCAACTCATGGCCAGGTTCTATTCTGCGTGATCTATCCTTACTGCAGACAACCGTAACAAATCCGGAAAAGTTCGCGCACGCATAACACACAACATACGTCACAGCCCCACTCTCCACCAGCTTCCTCCTTTCTCCTTTTTGTGCTAAACTGGCCTGTTTTCTGCTTAAGTCAGCTGCAATGGATCTGTTCTGGAAAGAACCTTAAGAGCTGGAAGATGAAAAATAGAAGCCACATAACACCCATAAGACAATGGCAATGTTTCTGTTTATTTCAACCTTTCTCAAGCCACACTGGCCAACTGACAAACATAGAACATAGAACATAGAACATGGAACCTTAAGAGCTGTGACACACCAAAGAAGCAGACTGGACAGGAACAGTCTCTTTCTCTGTCTTCCTCAAGCAGACTGGACAGGAACAGTCTCTTTCTCTGTCTTCCTC
>CM031627.1:14433963-14443963 GCA_018398815.1 Conus ventricosus
CCACACCACACACACACAAAACCACACACACCACACCACACCCACCCACACAACACACACACCCACACCACACACACACCCACACAACACGCACACACGCACGCACGCGCGCGCTCCCGCACACATACACACACGCACGCACACACACAACATACATACATGCATGCACACGCATACACAAACACACACATGCACATGCACACACACATACATACGCACACACACACACAAGCAAGCGCGCACGCACCCACACACACACACACACACACACACACACACACACACACACACACACAACACACACACACGCACACACACACACACACACACACACACACACACACACACACACACACACACACACACGCACGCACGCACGCACGCACGCACGCACGCACGCACACACACACACACACACACACACACACACACACACACACACATATACATACACACACACACGCAGAGCTCCGCCCGTTGCCGTTCCTCCCTCTTTCTCCATCCCTCAGCCATCCCCCGCCCCTTCCCCTCTCACCCTCTTCCTGCTATTCATTCAATCCATCCCGGTCTGGATGTAAGTGATGAATAAAATGAAAAGTAGCGACACTTGGTGTGTGTGTGTGTGTGTGTGTGTGTGTGTGTGTGTGTGTGTGTGAGAGAGAGAGAGAGAGAGAGAGAGAGAGAGAGAGAGAGAGAGAGCGAGAGAGAGAGAGAGAGAGAGAGAGAGAGATGGCCCCCATACAGTTTTACGGTCTATGGAGGAAAGATTCAGACCGTAGTTTATCGCCATGCTCATCCCCAATGAAGGGCTATTTGTAAACTTCCCGCTGATTCGTTCTCTTCCTTTTTTTCTCTCCTCTCTTTTCTCCCCGTCTTACTTTTTAGTGTCTATCTCTTGCTTCACAAAAGAAGGGAAGGTAACCTACGTCACTGGTTGGCGCTGGTGTCGTTTTGTGTTCAGAGGGAGGAAGGCGGGGGGAGGGGGGGGGGGGAGAGCTGGGGAGGTGGGGAAGGGGAGATAGGGACAGTGGGGAGAGATGTTGTTGGTGAGGGGAAGAAGAGGAGGTGGTTGAGATACGGAGGTGGTAAGAATGAGGGAGAGGAGGGTTCACGGGTAAGAAGAGGAGGGGGGGGGGGGTGGATGGCGAGTGAGTCGTTGGAGTGAGAGGGAATGCGTGTGTGGTGGGGGGGGGGGGGGGGGGGGGGGGGGCAGGGGGGGGGGGAATGGGGGATGAATAACAGTTCACGATCGGAGATGACGTTATTTCATACATTATATTGGGTATTTATATAGCGCCTATCCTCGGTCACAGACCAAGCTCTAAGCGCTTTACAATAAACACACTACCTCACTCACTCAACGGGCTGCCTACCCAGGTAGAGCCGGCCGAAGAGCAGCCTACTGGCGCTCATTCAGTCGTTTCTCGTATCATTCAAATCAGTCACTCATTTTCATTTATCTCATTTATTCCTCCTGTCTCTCACATAGTATGCATGCGATGTTTATACGTGTCCTCTATTTCCACCGGTACACGATGGCAACGATAACAGTAAGTGACAATTTTTGTGGCTTGGTAAGAAATACCAGGCGGCTATCTTCAATCTATCTTCAATACTATCCCATAATCCTACCGTAAGGCTACGTGCATAGTGGACCCGGACCCGGTCGTGCAAAGCACGGCCATGCTCCATATCGGTTGTCCGGGTCCTTGGAAGCGTGCGTAGTAGACCCGGACGGGGCCGGCTGCCTCACACGATTTTCTTCAAATCAAAAATTGATATTGTGGTGGTGGAGGAAACCAGAAACACTGTACACAATACGCCGTTTTTCTGTACACCCGATCATACATACATACATACATACATACATATATAATATGCTTGGGTTATTGAACAGCAGAGCTGACCACTCAGACTGCTCCATATCTTTTGATCTCCCTTGCATCCTTGAATGGATCCTCAAGCACAGGCTCAAAAAGATTGTCCTCTATATTTTATACTGTTTGAATAATGCTTTCAGCAACTTTTTTCCTCTCCACACTTTCGTTTTGTTCCATTTACTACCCTTCACTGGCTGCTTTGAGGGTGCTGTTGCGTTCTTTTTTGAACCCTTGGTGATGAGAACACCACACAATTATGAACTGTGGTGTGTCTCTATTTGACACCAAGAGCACAGACACAACCAGCCGCGTCTCCCTGATGAGTCCGATCCAGCGGACGAAAGGCCTAGGAGCAGGCAATACAAATAGATGTGCCTTCGAGAGGGATTACGATGGTTCCCTCAGGCAGCTAGTGAAGGGTTTCTCATATTTATAATACATTCCCCAAGAAGAATTGTTAGCCTGCACTTGTTTTCCCCACTACTTAGTTGTTCAGCATTATATATATATATATATATATATATATATATATATATATATATATGCGTGTGAGTGGATAGATGGATTTGTGTATACATGTAGGTGTGGATAAGTTGCACAGAATTTGCTGTGCAATTGTTATCATCCACATAATTTTTACACATTTCTTATTAGTTTAATTTTAACCGTTGATTCTAGGCACCGAAAGATTGAATTGAGTTCTTTTCTGTGTGTGTATTATGTGACGTGTGTTAAAAGTATCAACATCGAATTAGTAAACTGTGACCAATTAAAACTGTGAATAGGTGTGACGTTACTGAAAATGTGACACACACTCACACACACACAAACAAACATCTGCAAATTTGGCAATGATAGAGACTTACAGAAAAAAGTGGAAAAATTGAAAAATTAATATGAAATCAACCTTAAAAGTAAGAAATATATAAAAATTAACAATTTTCAGCTATGAGAATATTGTAATTTATGCAGTGTATGTACGTACACACTCACTTATACAATCAGACATACACACAGATATGCTTTTACGTGTGGATGCACATACCTACACCCACTTTTTGCACCACCACCACCACCACCACCACCCCATATCCACACAAGCACATGTCTGATCGAGTCAGCATACAGTAACAGTTTATAGTGCAGAAGTATATAAAATCATTTATTCTGTAAGTCTTTGGGCTTTGTAGATATAACTTTTTTCTTGTTCTATGAGTTCTGGATTTGGAAAATCGAAATGTAGCAATTCGTAATATTTTGAAAGAGGATGACTATGATTATTCACAATCTTTCTTGCCTTCACTCTCAGACAACGTTCATACAGTTCAGTTAGATTGACCTGTGTTACACTCACCATCCTACATTTAAAACATTCTTATTTCTAAAACGTAAAAGAAAACGTCAAAATGGATGGAATAAGTTACGATTAGAAACCTTCAAGGACTTATGAATCAATGTGGATGTTTCTTAGTTGTTGTTTTTTTTTATAGAAAATACAACAATGACTGGTACTTTCTGTTAATGGGAATCGTATTTGATCTAAGGTTGAGGATTTGTTTGTAACTTTGTTCATTTAGTTGGAAAAAATAGAAGACTTCTTACCATTTCCTCCCACTTCTCTAGATATGTTGTCCCAAGCAGCAGTGAGAATGTCTCTGTTGGCATGATTATGGTCATTTTTTGTATGTAAATGAATGATTTTGGCCTCACGCCAGCGACCAGTTTCTCGACGACAGTGTTGGAAAGAAAGATAACAAGTGTAAACAATTAGAGAAGTTCAGTCCCTTCATCCGGACGGACGAAAAAAGTACGGCTCACTACACACGACCGGCAAAATCACGGCTCTCTTCACACGGGTCGGGCCGGGTGCTCTGTGCACGGCTTTAGCTTTGGCCGTCGCCAGTAAGCTGGAAAAGAGGTGAACTGGAGCAGGGTTTTTTTCTCCTGGAAGGGCGTCGGACGGCGAGGCCGGTCCACTATACACACAGCCTTAGCTGCAGCATCCTATGCTGAGGCGAGTCCACCATACACACAGCCTTAGCTGCAGCATCCTATGCTGAGGCGAGTCCACTATACACACAGCCTTAGCTGCAGCATCCTACGCTGAGACCGGTCCACTATACACACAGCCTTAGCTGCAGCATCCTATGCTGAGGCCGGTCCACTATACACACAGCCTTAGCTGCAGCATCCTATGCTGAGACCGGTCCACTATACACACAGCCTTAGCTGCAGCATCCTATGCTTAGGACGGTTTACTATACACACAGCCTTAGCTGCAGCATCCTATGCTGACGTTCGTCCACTATACACACAGCCTTAGCTGCAGCATCCTATGCTGAGGTTCGTCCACTATACACACAGTCTTAGCTTCAGCATCCTATGCTGAGGCGAGTCCACTATACACACAGCCTTAGCTGCAGCATCCTATGCTGAGGCCGGTCCACTATACACACAGCCTTAGCTGCAGCATCCTATGCTGAGGTTGGTCCACTATACACAGAGCCTTAGCCGCAGCATCCTATGCTAAGGCTGGTCCACTATACACACAGCCTTAGCTGCAGCATCCTATGCTGAGGCTGGTCCACTATACACACAGCCTTAGCTGCAGCATCCTATGCTGAGATCGGTCCACTATACACACAGCCTTAGCTGAAGCATCCTATGCTGAGACCGGTCCACTATACACACAGCCTTAGCTGCAGCATCCTATGCTGAGACCGGTCCACTATACACACAGCCTTAGCTGCAGCATCCTATGCTGAGGCCGGTTTACTATACACACAGCTTTAGCTGCAGCATCCTATGCTGAGGTTCGTCCACTATACACACAGCCTTAGTTGCAGCATCCTATGCTGAGGTTGGTCCACTATACTCACAGCATTAGCTGTAGCATCCTATGCTGAGGTTCGTCCACTATACACACAGTCTTAGCTGCAGCATCGTATTCTGAGGCGAGTCCACTATACACACAGCCTTAGCTGCAGCATCCTATGCTGAGGTTCGTCCACTATACACACAGCCTTAGCTGCAGCATCCTATGCTGAGGCTGGTCCACTATACACACAGCCTTAGCTGCAGCATCCTATGCTGAGGCCGGTCCACTATACACACAGCCTTAGCTGCAGCATCCTATGCTGAGGCTGGTCCACTATACACACAGCTGCAGCATCCTATGCTGAGGCCGGTGCACTATACACACAGCTGCAGCATCCTATGCTGAGGCCGGTCCACTATACACACAGCTGCAGCATCCTATGCTGAGGCCGGTCCACTATACACACAGCTGCAGCATCCTATGCTGAGGCCGGTCCACTATACACACAGCTGCAGCATCCTATGCTGAGGCTGGTCCACTATACACACAGCTGCAGCATCCTATGCTGAGGCCGGTCCACTATACACACAGCTGCAGCATCCTATCCTGAGGCCAGTCCACTATACACACAGCTGCAGCATCCTATGATGAGGCGAGTCCACTATACACACAGCCTTAGCAGTAGCATCCTATGCTAAGGCTGGTCCACAATACACACAGCCTTAGCTGCAGCATCCTATGCTGAGGCCAGTCCACTATACACACAGCCTTAGCTGCAGCATCCTATGCTGAGGTTGGTCCACTATACACACAGCCTTAGCTGCAGCATCCTATGCTGAGGTTGGTCCACTATACACACAGCCTTAGCTGCAGCATCCTATGCTGAGGCTGGTCCACTATACTCACAGCCTTAGCTGCAGCATCCTATGCTGAGGCTGGTCCACTATACTCACAGCCTTAGCTGCAGCATCCTATGCTGAGGTTCGTCCACTATACACACAGCCTAACTCTAGCATCCTATGCTGAGGTTCGTCCACTATACACACAGCCTACGCTGCAGCATCCTATGCTGATACCGGTCCACTATACACACAACCTTAGCTGCAGCATCCTATGCTGAGACCGGTCCACTATACACACAGCCTTAGCTGTAGCATCCTATGCTGAGACCGGTCCACTATACACACAGCCTTAGCTGCAGCATCCTATGCTGAGGTCGGTCCACTATACACACAGCCTTAGCTGCAGCATCCTATGCTGAGGCTGGTCCACTATACACACAGCCTTAGCTGCAGCATCCTATGCTGAGGCGAGTCCACTATACACACAGCCTTAGCTGCAGCATCCTATGCTGAGGCTGGTCCACTATACACACAGCCTTAGCTGCAGCATCCTATGCTGAGGCCGGTCCACTATACAAACAGCCTTAGCTGCCGCATCCTATGCTGAGGCCGGTCCACTATACACACAGCTGCAGCATACTATGCTGAGGCCGGTCCACTATACACACAGCTGCAGCATCCTATGCTGATACCGGTCCACTATACACACAGCTGCAGCATCCTATGCTGGGGCCGGTCCACTATACACACAGCTGCAGCATCCTATGCTGAGGCCGGTCCACTATACACACAGCTGCAGCATCCTATGCTGAGGCGAGTCCACTATACACACAGCCTTAGCTGCAACATCCTATGCTTAGGTCGGTCCACTATACACACAGCCTTAGCTGCAGCATCCTATGCTGAGGCTTGTCCACTATACTCACAGCCTTAGCTGCAGCATCCTATCCTGAGGCTGGTCCACTATACTCACAGCCTTAGCTGCAGCATCCTATGCTGAGGTTCGTCCACTATACACACAGCCTAACTGCAGCATCCTATGCCGAGACCGGTCCACTATGCACACAGCCTTAGCTGCAGCATCCTATGCTGAGACCGGTCCACTATACACACAGCCTTAGCTGCAGCATCCTATGCTGAGACCGGTCCACCATGCACACAGCCTTAGCTGCAGCATCCTATGCTGAGACCGGTCCACTATACTCACAGCCTTAGCTGCAGCATCCTATGCTGAGGTCGGTCCACAATACACACAGCCTAACTGCACCATCCTATGCTGTCCTATCCTATCCCATCCTACCCTAACCAGTTCTATTCTATCCCACCATACATATTATTATCCTTACAATATTATGTAATATAAGCACACATATACTGAACAATTAAACAGTGGGGGAAAACGAGTGCAGACTTACAATCATCACTATGACATGGCAAGGCTTTAAAGAAGAAAAAAAACTAAATAAGGTAAGAGGACTGCGAAAATAACATAGGAGTGAAAAGAGGGCATTAAGATAGAAATGTCAAATCCTTCACTAGCAGGATAAAAAGGGGACCATGGTAGCCTGTTCTGAGAACACTGTCATTGGTATTGCCTGCTCAGAAGCCTTTCGTTTGCTGCTCCACAATCATCAGTTAGACATGGCTGATTGTGTTAGTGTTTCTCCGTTGGCATCTAAAGGAAATATACCAGCTTTACATAATTCTGCTAAGACTGTCAGTGCAATGACGAAGCAACGATGAAGGAAAATGGTGGAGAGGATGCGAAGGGGGCTGCGAAAGAAAATACGAGTAAGAAAAAAAATAGGAAGGGGGGGGGGTGGGGGGGGGGGGGTTAGAATATGAATGTGAACTCCTTCACTAGCAGCATATGGGGACCATGATAGCCCATCTTGAGAACACAGCCATTAGCATCACCTTCACAGAACACAGCCATTGGCATCGCCTTCACAGAACACAACCATTGGCATCATCACCTTCACAGAACACAGCCATTGGCATCATTACCTTCACAGAACACAGCCATTGGCATCATCACCTTCACAGAACACAGCCATTGGCATAACCTTCACAGAACACAGCTATTGGCATCACCTTCACGAATACAGCCATTGGCATCACCACCTTCACAGAACACAGCCATTGGCATCATCACCTTCACAGAACACAGCCATTGGCATCACCTTCACGAACACAGCCATTGGCATCTCACCTTCACAGAACACAGCCATTGGCATCACCTTCACAGAACACAACCATTGGCATCACCACCTTCACAGAACACAGCCATTGGCATCACCACCTTCACAGAACACAGCCATTGGCATCATCACCTTCACAGAACACAGCATTGGCATCACCTTCACAGAACACAGCCATTGGCATCACACCTTCACAGAACACAGCCATTGGCATCATCACCTTCACAGAAACAGCCATTGGCATCACCTTCACAGAATACAGCCATTGCATCACCACCTTACAGAACACAACCATTGCATCACCACCTTCACAGAACACAGCCATTGGCATCACCACCTTCACAGAACACAGCCATTGGCATCACCTTCACAGAACACAGCCATTGGCATCATCACCTTCACAGAAGACAGCATTGGCATCACCTTACAGAAACAGCCATTGGCATCACCTTCACAGAATACAGCCATTGGCATCACCTTCACAGAATACAGCCATTGGCATCACCCTTTACAGAACAGCAGACCATTGGCATTATCACCTTCACAGAATACAGCCATTAGCATCACCACCTTTACAGAACACACCCATTGGCATCACCACCTTCACAGAACACAGCTATTGGCATCACCACCTTCACAGAACACAGCCATTGGCATCACACCTTCACAGAACACAGCCATTGGCATCACCTTCACAGAACACAGCCATTGGCATCACCACCTTCACAGAACACAGCCATTGGCATCACCTTCACAGAACACAGCCATTGGCATCACCTTCACAGAGGCTTTTCGTCCGCTGATTCACAGTGATCAGCGGGGCACGATTTACCTGCGTCGGCAGTCTTCTTCTGGCATCTAAAAACAAAATATACTAATGTGTCACAAGAAGCGTTGGAACATAAGTGTGACTCCATTTGGTATCATTAGTGCTTACGACAGTCTGTCAGCTGAAACTAAATGATAACTGTGTACTATTGCCACCACGACAGAATGTGTTTTTGAAGATGATAAAGAGAGGTCAGTGTCACCATGGGGACTTCAGCAGGTGGTCTGACCTGATTCATAACAAGCGCCGTTGAACTTCCCCAAAATGATTTGGCAGCTGGCGGGTGTCTCCTGACTGGCTGATGCGCACTGTTGCATGTGGATCATCAGTTCAGTGCAGTGGTTTGTGTAATGTCTTTTCATATTCAGATTATATTAGACACTAAAACAAACAAACAAACACATCCACACTCAACGTATCATCCATGTTAGTACTTTCAAACCCACATCTGATTTATGCATATTTACATAAGTGAAATACCCTAGTGGTACACAAAATCGTTGATCTTTATAAGACATTTTGCAACCTGTGATTGTGAAATAACCATTGCAATTTCAGCAACATATGGACCATACAAGAGAGTATTGACATAATCAAAGTTTTCATCTCAATACCTTTGTCCTGATAGAGCGAGGTCAACACTGAGCATTCAAACGAAAAATGACGCACAGAAATGTTTTCTCTGCAGACACAAGTAATGCCACGAGAATATTCAGTGTTCCATGTATTCAGCCTCGATTTATGAATGAATCTAATTTGCCATGTGGATTACAAGTTCTCAGGCCGCGAAGGGACGAACTTGGATGGGACTGTGCGGAAGGGGCGTGACAGTAATCGGAACAAGTGGAGTGTGGAAGAGGGGTAAACCTGCCCCGTGGAACAGTCGAACCATGAAGCGTGACTGGTCTGTTTCTTAGCGGACGTTCAGATGAACATGGGCACGGCACCACTACCAACTGGGGAAAAGGAGAGCGTTGATGCCAGATGGGGGTGAGAACAGAGGAAGGGGTGGAGGTGGCAATGTTGGTGATGTCATTTTGTTGTGTCCAGACACTGGCTTCATGTCTTTGTGTTTTAAGTTAGTCGAGAGTTATCGGTCAGGACCTCTCGATACCGATTCACATTTCGTGGTGATGACTTTTTCACCCTAGAATCTACACCCTCCTCACCCCCAGTCTTTGACTCTCCCCCTGCTCTGTAAACCTCACCTAACCCCTCTCTCCGTCTGGCTGTATCTTCATCCCATTCCTAATCTACACCCTCCTCACCATCAGTCTCTGACTCTCACCATGCTCTGTAAACCTCACCTAACCCCTCTCTCCGTCTGGCTGTATCTTCATCCCATTCCTAATCTACACCCTCCTCACCATCAGTCTCTGACTCTCCCCCTGCTCTGTAAACCTCACCTAACCCCTCTCTCCGTCTGGCTT
>CM031627.1:14448963-14461463 GCA_018398815.1 Conus ventricosus
TTTCATGAAGGGAGCGAGAGTTACCCTGCTTGCTCTTTAATTACTGTTTGCCGTTCACTGCCTCATTCAAAATTTCCTTTCAGGGAAAAGCAAGTCAGAAAAATGGGGGTAGGGGACCTGTCTAACTCTACACTGATACCGCCAGGACGACATCATGCTAAAATGGGCATCAACAATGACTATTATCACGGGAAGGATCCAGCGAGATTTGAACTCGCAAAGTCCTACCGCTGAACACGATGTTTGAACACTGAGCCCACCAGTACCAGCTGACCGCCTGGGGAAGGACCGACAGCCTTCAACTACAAACCTCAACTACAAAGCTCAACTACAAGCCTCATCCCCAACTACAACCCTCAGCTACAAACCTCAACTACAAACCTCAACTGCAAACCTCATCCTCAACTGCAGACCTCAACCTCAACTAATCCAAGCCAGGAGACTGGCTGCAGCCCACAGCGCCACTAATGAGCGACCACCTTGATTATTTACGACCGGGGCCCTGCGCAGGTTAAAGACATCTCAGACAACGGGCCTCGCGCCAGGGAAGGGAGGCCTGTGAGGGTTTGACCATAAACCAGGCATCCCAACACGGCGGTCCACTGATGAGATTTCTGGCCTTGAAATGAGCAAACTCACGATCTTTGTCCAGACGGATTGGTTGGGGGAGATCCATTTTGATCTGTGAGACGTTGGGGTGTAAGAGAAAGAGAAGGGTGTGGGTGGGAGGGGATTATAATTATGAGGTGTACGTGAATGAGGAGGGGACAGAAGGAGGGGGTATGCTCCAGTGGGTGGAAATCTGGGTCATGTGCAAAGATGTGCTATTTTGATAGCTTGTCTTTCTCAGCATCCACTTATCTGTTCTCCCACCACAATTTGCCCTCTTGTGAATTACTTCAAATTATGAACAAGTATATACATACGCAGAATTTTAGTCGAAAAATGGGTACTTGACCATCGTACCCACGGCACGTTGTTAGATGAATTAACAAATTAAGGCTGAATACTTGTTAACACTGAATATTCTCATGGTATTACTTGTGTCTGCAGAGAAAACATTTTCTGTGCATCATCTTTTGTTTGAATGCTCAGTGTTGACCTCGCTCTGTCTGGAGAAAGGCATTGAGATGAAGAACTTTGATAATGTCAATACTGTCTTCTATGGTTCATATGTTGCTGAAACTGCCATGGTGATTTCGCAGTCACAGGTAGCAACATTTTTATAAAGATCAACAATTTTGTGTACCACCGGGGAATTTCACTTATGTGAATATGCATGCATCAGATATGAGTTTGAAGGTATTAATATGAATGAATTAGCATCAAAGTAATGTAGAATTTCGATTCTGCATCTGTAGCTCCCGTGTTTTGTTTAACGCGTCGTGTTTTGTCTTGTGACTCGTTCATCCGCGTTTCTCTTGGCGGTTCGCTAACATTTATTTAAGATTTGCTTCCGTTTTTTGTTTACTTGTTGTTCCTATATATATTTGATGTACACATTTTAACATCAATCACGCACACACATTTTTCACTGTAGTATACTAAAAATCGTGGTACTTTTTTTTTGTGACGTTTCAGTTGAATTTCTGATTCAGTTTCTTTCGTTGCGAACTCCACTTCGTCTTCAATACAAACGAGATTTTTTTTTCAGGCCTGGAGGTCTTAAACGAATTATGTCCAGCCGTTATTTACCACCCATGCACCACTTATAACGTCCTCTGATTGGTAGCTGAAAAGATCGGGCTTGCACCCATGCACCACAAATATCGTCCTCTGATAGGTAGCTGAAAAGATCGGGGTTTTCATTCCTCTGATAGGTAGCTGAAAAGATCGGGGTTTTCACTTATTGGTAGCTGAAAAGATCGGGGTTTTCACTGATTGGTAGCTGATAAGATCGGGGTTTTATTCTTGATGGGCTGAAAAATCGGTTTCATTTTTTCACTCTCAAAAATTTTTGCAAGGAGGACCGCAGAAGAATAGGGCTGGGGAAAAAATCGGGGGGGGATTTGCGGGGGTCGATGCGGGAACGATCGGTGGCGGAAATGACTAAGAGTTGGAGCGAGCAAGGAATCGAGGTTCGCTGTAAGGGATCACGGAACGAAAAAATGAGGAAAGGAGCAAAGGGGGTTGTACTCAGCTTGATCGTCGAAAACAATGCAAGCATCTCTGCAAAAATTGTGGGTGTGCAGGGGTGTAGGGAGGAGTGTGGAGGGGGCGGTAGAAGAGGAGAGGAGGGGGGGGGAGGGGGGCGTAGTGAGACAGAGAGGAAGGAAGGTGGAGTGGGGAGAGGGGAGGGAGGGGGAGGAGGGCAAGTAGGGGTGGTAAGAGAGGAGGAGTGTGGAGGAGGAAGAGGATGGAGGAGGGGGTGGGGTAGGGAAGAGTGGGGAAGGAAGAGGAGGAATGTAAGGGAAGCGAGAGTGTAAAGAGAGGAGGAATGTAGGCGGATGAGTTAAGGACCAGGATAAGTTAAGGCAGGATGGTGAAAAAAGTATGAAGTGTAAGGGACAGGGTGTAGGGACCAGGATGAGTGTAAGGGCCAGGTGGAGTTTAGGGACCAGGATGTGTGTAAGGGAAGGTGAGTGTAAGGGAACGATTAAGTGCAAGGGACAGGATGGAGTGTAAGGGCCGGTGAGTGTAAGGGAGGGATGGAGTTAAGGGACAGGATGGAGTGTAAGGGACAGGATGGAGTGTAAGGGACCAGGATGGAGTGTAAGGGACCAGGATGAAGTGTAAGGGAGGATGGAGTATGGGACCAGGATGGAGTGTAAGGGACCAGGATGGAGTGTAAGGACAGGATGGATGTAAGGGACCAGGATGAAGGTAGGACCAGGATGGAGGTAAGGAAGGATGGAGTGTAGGGAGAGTAGAAGGTAGGGACAGGAGAAGTGTGAGGGAGAGATGGAGTGTAGGGAAGAGGATGAGTTAAGAGACAGGATGTAAGGGACAGGTGAGTTAGGATCAGGAGTGTAGGACAGGATAATGTAAGGGACCAAAGTGTAAGGACCATGTGAGTGTAAGGACCAGGATGAGTGTAGGGACCTGGGGTGTAAGGGACCAGGATGAGTGTAAGGGACCAGGATGGAGTGTAAGGGACCAGATGAGTGTAAGGACAGGATGATGTAAGGGACGGGAGTGTAAGGGACAGGATGAGTGTAAGGGACAGGATGAATGTAAGGGAAGGGATGGAGTGTAAGGGACCAGGATGAAGTGTAAGGGACCAGGATGGAGTGTAAGGGACCAGGACGAGTGTAAGGACGGGTGTAAGGGACCAGGTGGAGTGTAAGGGACCAGGATGAGTGTAAGGGACCAGGATGGAGTGTAAGGGACCAGGATGAAGTGTAAGAGACTGGGGTGTAAGGGACCAGGATGGAGTGTAAGGGACAGGATGGAGTGTAAGGGACCAGGATGAAGTGTAGGGGACCAGGATGAAGTGTAAGGGAAGAGGAGGGAGTGTAAGGGACCAGGATGGAGTGTAAGGGAGTATGGTGTAAGGGACCAGGATGAGTGTAAGAGACCAGGATGGAGTGTAAGGGACCAGGATGGAGTGTAAGGGACGGGTTGAGGGAAGGGGAAGGATGAAGTGTAAGGGACCAGGATGAGTGTAAGGGAAGAGGATGAGTGAAGGGACAGGATGGAGTGTAAGGGAAGGATGAAGTGTAAGGGACAGGATGGAGTGTAAGGACAGGATGGAGTGTAAGGGACCAGGATGGAAGTGTAAGGGACAGGATGGAGTGTAAGGGACCAGGATGGAGTGTAAGGGAGAGGATGGAGTGTAAGGGACCAGGATGGAGTGTAGGGAAAGGATGAAGTGTAAGGGACCAGGATGGAGTGTAAGGGAAGGGTGAAGTGTAAGGGACCAGGATGGAGTGTAAGGGAAGAGGAATAAGGGACAGGAGAGTGTAAGGGACAGGGATGGGACGTGTAAGGGACCAGGATGAAGTGTAATGGACCAGGTGGAGTGTAAGGGACCAGGATGAAGTGTAGGGGACCGGATGAGTGTAAGGGACCAGGATGAGTGTAAGGGACAGATGGAGTGTGGACAGTGGTGTAAGGACCAGGAGGGAAGTGTAAGGGACCAGGATGAAGTGTTAATGGAAGATGGATGTGTAAGGGACAGGATGGAGTGTAAGGGACAAGGATGAAGTGTAAGGACCAGGATGGAGTGTAGGAAGGGAGAAGGCCAGGATGGAGTGTAAGGGAAACAGTGTAAGGGGAAAGGATGGAGTGTAAGGGAAGAGGATGGAGTGAAGAGGTGAAGGAGGATGGAGGTGTAAGGGACCAGGATGGAGTGTAAGGGACCAGGATGAAGTGTAAGGGACCAGGATGAGTGTAAGGGACCAGGATGGAGTGTAAGGGACCAGGATGAGTGTAAGGGAAGAGGATGGAGTGTAGGGAAGAGGATGGAGTGTAAGGGACCAGGATGGAGTGTAAGGGAAGAGAAGGAGCAGTTGTAAGGGAAGAGGTTGGAGTGTAAGGGACCATGATGAAGTGTAAGGGAAGGATGGTGTAAGGAAGATGAGTGTAAGGGAAGAGGATGTAGTGTAAGGGACCAGGATGGAGTGTAAGGGACAGGATGGAGTGTAAGGGACCAGGATGAAGTGTAAGGGAAGAGGATGAAGTGTAAGGGAAGAGGATGGAGTGTAAGGGAGAGGATGGAGTGTAAGGGAGAGGATGAGTGTAAGGGACCAGGATGGAGTGTAAGGGACCAGGATGGAGTGTAAGGGACCAGGAATGGGAGGTGAGTTAAGGGAAGAGGATGGAGTGTAAGGGACAGGATGGAGTGTAGGACAGGGGGTGTAAGGGCAGGAGGGAGTGTAAGGAGGGTACCAGGATGGAGTGTAAGGGAGAGGAGGGAGTGTAAGGGACAGGATGAGTGTAAGGGAAGAGAGGATGGGAGTGTAAGGGAAGAGGATGGGTGTAAGGGACCAGTGATGGAGTGTAAGGGACCAGGATGGAGTGTAAGGGACCAGGATGGAGTGTAAGGGACAGGATGGAAGGAAGAGGATGGAGTGTAAGGGACCAGAGATGGAGTGTAAGGGAAGAGGATGGAGTGTAAGGGAAGAGGATGGGGGTGTAAGGGACCAGGTGATGTAAGGAAGTGGTGAAGTATGGGGAAGAGGATGGAGTGTAAGGGAAGAGGATGGAGTGTAAGGACCAGGATGGAGTGTAAGGGACCAGGATGGAGTGTAAGGGACAGGATGGAGTGTAAGGGACCAGGATGAAGTGTAAGGGAAGAGGATGGAGTGTAAGGGAAGAGGATGGAGTGTAAGGGAAGAGGATGGAGTGTAAGGGACCAGGATGGAGTGTAAGGGAAGAGGATGGAGTGTATGGGAAGAGGATGGAGTGTAAGGGACAGGATGGAGTGTAAGGGAAGAGGATGGAGTGTAAGGGACCAGGATGGAGTGTAAGGAAGAGGATGGAGTGTAAGGGACAGGATGGAGTTAGGGAAGGATGAGTGTAAGGGAGAGGATGGAGTGTAAGGGACCAGAATGGAGTGTAAGGGACCAGGATGGAGTGTAAGGGAAGAGGATGGAGTGTAAGGGACAGGGATGGAGTGTAAGGGAAGAGGATGGAGTGTAAGGGAAGAGGATGAGTGTAGGGATGGAGTAAGGACTGTGGAGTGTAAGGGACCAGGATGGAGTGTAAGGGAAGAGGATGGAGTGTAAAAGGAGGAAGAGGATGGAGTGTAAGGGAAGAGGATGGAGTGTAAGGGAAGAGGATGGAGTGTAAGGGACCAGGATGGAGTGTAAGGGAAGAGGATGGAGTGTAAGGGAAGAGGATGGAGTGTAAGGGACCAGGATGGTGTGTAAGGGAAGAGGATGGAGTGTAAGGAAGAGGATGGAGTGTAGGGAAAGAGGATGGAGTGTAAGGGAAAGAGGATGGAGTGTAAGGGACAGGATGGAGTGTAAGGGACAGGATGGAGTGTAAGGGAAGGATGGAGTGTAAGGAAGAGGATGGAGTGTAAGGGAAGGGATGGAGTGTAAGGGAAGGGATGGAGTGTAAGGAAGAGGATGGAGTGTAAGGAGAGGATGGGTGTAAGGGACCAGGATGGAGTGTAAGGGACCAGGATGGAGTGTAAATGGGAAGAGGGATGGAGTGTAAGGGATGAGTGTACGAGAGGATGGAGTGTAAGGGACCAAATGGTGTAGGAGAGATGGAGTGTAAGGGAAGAGGATGGAGTTGTAAGGGACCAGGATGGAGTGTAAGGGAAGAGGATGGAGTGTAAGGAAGGATGGAGTGTAGGGAAGAGGATGGGTGTAAGGGAAGAGGATGGAGTGTAAGGGACCAGGATGGAGTGTAAGGGACCAGGATGGAGTGTAAGGGAACCAGGATGGAGTGTAAGGGAAGAGGATGGAGTGTAAGGGACCAGGATGGAGTGTAAGGGACAGGATGGAGTGTAAGGGAAGAGGATGGAGTGTAAGGGTAGCAGGATGGAGTGTAAGGGACCAGGATGGAGTAGTAAGGGACCAGAGGGTGGAAGTGTAAGGGGACGGAGATGAGTGTAAGGGACAGGATGGAGTGTAAGGGAAGAGGTGAGTGTAAGGGACCAGGATGGAGTGTAAGGGACCAGGATGGAGTGTAAGGGAAGGATGGAGTGTAAGGACCAGGTGGAGTGTAAGGGAAGAGGATGGAGTGTAAGGGACCAGGATGAAGTGTAAGGGACCAGGATGGAGTGTAAGGGACCAGGATGAGTGTAAGGGAAGAGATGGAGTGTAAGGGACCAGGATGGAGTGTAAGGGACAGGATGAGTGTAAGGGAAGAGGTTGGAGTGTAAGGGACCAGGGATGGAGTGTAAGGGACCAGGATGGAGTGTAAGGGCCAGTGGAGTGTAGGGGAAGTAAGTGTAAGGAAGGATGGAGTGTAAGGGAAGGGTGGATGTAAGGAAGGAGAGTGTAAGGGACCAGGATGGAGTGTAAGGGACCAGGATGGAGTGTAAGGGACCAGGTGAGTGTAAGGGGAGGATGGAGTGTAAGGGAAGGATGGAAGTGTAAGGACCGGATGGAGTGTAAGGAGGATGAAGTAGGGAAGAGGATGGAGTGTAAGGGACAGGGATGGAGTGTAAGGGGACCAGGATGGAGTGTAAGGGAAGAGGATGGAGTGTAAGGGAAGGGTGGAGTGTAAGGGACCAGGATGAAGTGTAAGGGCCAGGTGGAGTGAAAGGGGAAGAGGATGGAGTATAAGGGAAGGGGATGGAGTGTAAGGGAGAGGATGGTGTAAGGGACAGGATGGAGTGTAAGGACCAGGATGGAGTGTAAGGGAAGGATGGAGTGTAACGGGAGAGGATGGAGTGTAAGGGAAGGATGAAGTGTAGGGAACAGGATGGAGTGTAAGGGAACAGGATGGAGTGTAAGGGACCAGGATGGAGTGTAAGGGAAGAGGATGGAGTGTTAAGGGAGAGGATGGAGTGTAAGGGACCAGGATGAAGTGTAAGGGACAGGATGGAGTGTAAGGGAAAGAGGATATAGGGTAAGGGCAGGATGGAAGTGTTAAGGGACCAGCATGAAGTGAAGGGACGAGGATGGAGTGTAAGGGACCAGGATGAAGTGTAAGGGAAGAGGATGGAGTATAAGGGAGCAGGATGGAGTGTAAGGGACCAGGATGAAGTGTAAGGGACCAGGATGGATGTAAGGGACCAGGATGGAGTGTAAGGGACCAGGATGAGTGTAAGGGAAGGGATGGAGTTTAAGGGACCAGGATGGAGTGTAAGGGAAGGATTGAGTGTAAGGGACCAGGATGGAGTGTAAGGGACAGGATTAGTGTAAGGGACCAGGATGGAGTGTAAGGACGATTAGTGAGGGATGGAGTGTAAGGGAAAGGATGAAGTGTAAGGAGAGATGGAGTATAAGGGACCAGGAGATTGAAGGTGTTAAGGGACCAGGATGGTTAAGGGACCAGGATGAGTGTAAGGGACCAGGATGAAGTGTAAGGGACAGGTGATTAGGAAAGGTGTAAGGAAGGATGAGTGTAGGGACCATGGGAGTGTAAGGGACCAGGATGAAGTGTAAGGGACCAGGATGGAGTGTAAGGACAGTATGGAGTGTAAGGGACAGGATGAGTGTAAGGAGACCGGGTATTAAGGAGCAGGATGAAGTCAAATGGACCAGGATGGATTGTAAGGGACCAGGATGGACGTGTAAGGGACCAGAAGTGTAGGGACCAGGATGGAGAGTAAGGACCAGGAGAAGTGTAAGGCACCTGGGGTGTAAGGGACCAGGATGAAGTGTAAGGGACCAGGATGGAGTGTAAGGGACCAGGATGGAGTGTAAGGACCAGGATGAACTGTAAGGGACCTGGGGTGTAAGGGACAGGATGAAGTGTAATGGGACCAGGATGGAGTGTAAGGGAAGGATGAGTGTAAGGGACCAGATGAAGTGTACGGGACCAGGATGGAGGTAAGGGACCAGAGAAGTGTATGGACTGGGTGTAAGGGACCAGTGGAGTGTAAGGACAGGATGAAGTGTGGGACCAGGATGGAGTGTAGGACGGATGAGTGTAAGAGACCTGGAGGGTGTAAGGGACCAGGAGGGAGTGTAAGGGACCAGGATGGAGTGTAAGGGACCAGGATGAAGTGTAAGGGGACCAGGATGAAGTGTAAGGGAAGAGGATGGAGTGTAAGGGACCAGGATGGAGTGTAAGGGACAGTATGAAGTGTAAGGACCACGATGGAGTGTAAGGACAGGATGGAGTGTAAGGGACCAGATGATGGTAAGGACAGATGGAGTGGCAGGGACAAGGAGAGTGTAAAGGACCAGGATGAAGTGTAAGGGAAGAGGATGAAGTGTAAGGGACCAGGATGGAGTGTAAGGGACAGGATGAAGTGTAAGGGACCAGGATGGAGTGTAAGGGAAGAGGAGGGAAGTGTAAGGGACCAGGATGGAGTGTAAGGGACAGGATGGAGTGTAAAGGACCAGGATGGAAGTGTAAGGGAAGAGGATATAGTGTAAGGGACCAGGATGAGTGTAAGGACCAGGATGGAGTGTAAGGGACCAGGATGGAGTGTAAGGGAAGAGGATGAAGTGTAAGGGAAGGAGGAGTGTAAGGAAGGATAAGGGACCAGGATGAAGTGTAAGGGAAGAGGATGGAGTAAGGGACCAGATGGTGTAAGGCCAGGATGGAGTGTAAGGGAAAGGATGAGTGTAAGGGACCAGGATGGAGTGTAAGGGAAGAGGATGAAGTGTAAGGGACCAGGATGAAGTGTAAGGGAAGAGGATGGAGTGTAAGGGAAGAGGATGAGTGAAGGAAGAGATGGAGTGTAAGGGACCAGGATGGAGTGTAAGGGAAGGATGCAGTGTAAGGGACCAGGATGAAGTGTAGGACAGATGGAGGTAGGAAGAGGATGAAGTGTAAGGGACCAGGATGGAGTGTAAGGGATCAGGATGAAGTGTAAGGGACCAGGATCAAGTGTAAGGGAACAGGATGAAGTGTAAGGGACAGATGGATGTAAGGGAAGAGGATGAAGTGTAAGGACAGAGGATGGAGTGTAAGGACAGGATGAAGTGAAGGGAAGTGATAGGGAAAGGATGGAGTGTAAGGGAAGAGGATGGAGTGTAAGGAAGAGGATGGAGTGTAAGGGACCAGGATGAAGTGTAAGGGAAGAGGATGGAGTGTAAGGGACCAGGATGGAGTGTAAGGGATGAGGATGGAGTGTAAGGGAAGAGGATGGAGTGTAAGGGACCAGGATGGAGTGTAAGGGACGAGGATGGAGTGTAAGGGAAGAGGAGGGAAGTGTAAGGTGACCGGATGGAGTGTAAGGGACCAGGATGAGTGTAAGGAAGAGGATGAAGTGTAAGGGAGGATGGAGTGTAAGGGACCAGGATGGAGTGTAGGAAGGGATATGTAGGAAGAGGATGGCGTGTAAGGGACCAGGATGGAGTGTAGGGGAAGAGGATGGAGTGTAAGGGACCAGGATGGAGTGTAAGGGAACAGGATGGAGTGTAAGGGACAGGATGGAGTGTAAGGGAACAGGATGGAGTGTAAGGGACGAGGATGAGTGTAAGGACGAGGATGGGGTGTAAGGGACCAGGATGAGTGTAAGGGACAGGATGGAGTGTAAGGGAAGAGGATGGAGATGTAAGGGAAGGATGGAGTGTAAGGGAAAGGAGGAGGTGGAGTGTAAGGGACCAGGATGGAGTGTAAGGGAAGAGGATGGAGTGTAAGGAAGAGGATGGAGTGTAAGGGACCAGGATGGAGTGTAAGGGAAGAGGATGGAGTGTAAGGGAAGAGGATGGAGTGTAAGGGACCAGGATGGAGTGTAAGGGAAGAGGATGAAGTGTAAGGGAAGAAGATGGAGTGTAAGGGAAGAGGATGAAGTGTAAGGGACCAGGATGAAGTGTAAGGGAAGAGGATGGAGTGTAAGGGACCAGGATGGAGTGTAAGGGACCAGGATGAAGTGTAAGGGACCAGGATGAAGTGTGAGGGACCAGGATGGAGTGTAAGGGACCAGGATGGAGTGTAAGGGACCAGGATGGAGTGTAAGGGTAGAGGATGGAGTGTAAGGGACCAGGATGGAGTGTAAGGGACCAGGATGGAGTGTAAGGGACCAGGGTGGAGTGTAAGGGACCAGGATGAAGTGTGAGGGACCAGGATGGAGTGTAAGGGACCAGGATGGAGTGTAAGGGACCAGGATGGAGTGTAAGGGAAGAGGATGGAGTGTAAGGGACCAGGATGGAGTGTAAGGGACCAGGATGGAGTGTAAGGGACCAGGGTGGAGTGTAAGGGACCAGGATGGAGTGTAAGGGATCAGGATGGAGTGTAAGGGACCAGGAGGGAGTGTAAGGGACCAGGAGGGAGTGTAAGGGACCAGGATGGAGTGTAAGGGGCCAGGTTGGAGTGTAAGGGACCAGGAGGGAGTGTAAGGGACCAGGAGGGAGTGTAAGGGACCAGGATGGAGTGTAAGGGACTATAATGGGGTAGGATGAACCACGACGACGTCAGATTACTTTGGGTGGAATGGAGCCGGCTGGGTATAGTGAAATGGACTAGGGTGAATTTCAATGGACAGAGACAGGGGTAGAGTGAAATGGACTAGGGTGACTTTCAGTGGACTAGAGACAGGGGTAAAATGAAATGGACTAGGGTGAATTTCAATGGACTAGAGACAGGGGTATAGTGAAATGTACTAGCGTGACTTTCAGTGGACTAGAGACAGGGGTAAAATGAAATGGACTAGGGTGAATTTCAATGGACTAGAGACAGGGGTAAAATGAAATGGACTAGGCTAGGGTGAATTTCAATGGACTAGAGACAGGGGTATAGTGAAATGGGCTAGGATGACTTTCAGTGGACTAGAGACAGGGGTAGAGTGAAATGGACTAGGGTGACTTTCAGTGGACTAGAGACAGGGGTAAAATGAAATGGACTAGGGTGAATTTCAGTGGACTAGAGACAGGGGTATAGTGAAATGGACTAGGGTGAATTTCAATGGACTAGAAACAGTGGTAAAACGAAATGGGACTAGGGTGAATTTCAGTGGACTAGAGACAGGGGTTAAAATGAAATAGACTAGGGTCAATGTCAATGGACTAGAGACAGGGGTAAAATGAAATGGACTAGGGTGAATGTCAATGGACTAGAGACAGGGGTAAAAATAAATGCAGTAGGGTGAATTTCAGTGGACTAGAGACAGGGGTAAAATGAAATGGACTAGGGTTAATTTCAATGGACTAGTGACAGGGGTAACATGAAATGGACTAGGGTGAATTTCAGTGGACTAGAGACTGGGGTAAAGTGAAATGGACTAGGGTGAATTTCAGTGGACTAGAGACAGGGGTAAAATGAAATGGACTAGGGTGAATTTCAATGGACTAGAGACAGGGGTAAAATGAAATGGACTAGGGTGAATTTCAATGGACTAGAGGCAGGGGTATAGTGAAATGGACTAGGGTGACTTTCAGTGGACTAGAGACAGGGGTATAGTGAAATGGACTAGGGTGAATTTCATTGGACTAGAGACAGGGATAAAATGAAATGGACTAGGGTGAATTTCAGTGGACTAGAGACAGGGGTAAAATGAAATTGACCAGGGTGAATTTCAGTAGACTAGAGACAGGGGTAAAATGAAATGGACTAGGGTGAATTTCAGTGGAGTAGAGACAGGGGTAAAATGAAATGGACTAGGGTGACTTTCAGTGGACTAGAGACAGGGGTAGAATGAAATGGACTAGAGACAGGGGTAAAATGAAATGGACTAGGGTGACTTTCAGTGGTCTAGAACAGGGGTAGAGTCAAATGGACTAGAGACAGGGGTAAAATGAAATGGACTAGGGTAAATTTCAGTGGATTAGAGACAGGGGTAAAATGAAATGGACTAGAGACAGGGATAAAATGAAATGGACTAGGGTGACTTTCAGTGGTCTAGAGACAGGGGTAGAGTCAAATGGACTAGAGACAGGGGTAAAATGAAATGGACTAGGGTAAATTTCAGTGGATTAGAGACAGGGGTAAAATGAAATGGACTAGAGACAGGGATAAATGAAATGGACTAGGGTGACTTTCAG
>CM031627.1:14473963-14486463 GCA_018398815.1 Conus ventricosus
CCCTGATCCAATCCGCACCACGGATCTCCACCAACATGAGAAGATTTGCTTTTTTGGATACATTCCATCATTCAGTCAGGTTTGGTTCAAATTGGTTTGGTGTTCTTTTCGTCATTCAGTCAGGTTTGGTTCAAATTGGTTTGGTGTTCTTTTCGTCATTCAGTCAGGTTTGGTTCAAATTGGTTTGGTGTTCTTTTCGTCATTCAGTCAGGTTTGGTTCAAATTGGTTTGGTGTTCTTTTCGTCATTCAGTCAGGTTTGGTTCAAATTGGTTTGGTGTTCTTTTCGTCATCATCTTCACAGACAGGCAAACAAACGAGCAAAACAAAGGACTCGCGAGAAAAAAAAAAAAAAAAAACAAAAAAAAAAACATGACCTCTCGGATGTGACAAGAGACGTTGCAAAGAAAAGGGGGAAAAAAGGAGATGCCCTGGGTTTGTTTAAAATCTTTACGTCGGTGAAATGAACTCAATATTGCCTCAGTGCCAAGTGTTTTCGTACTTGTAAATTCTTGAAATTCGACTTTTTTTTTAAAGTCAGAATTCGCCCTGTCGGCCTGAAAGAAAAATTAGGAAAAGGGTTGTAGTTTGTACAGATAAAAAGGGCTACCCCTTCTTTTAACCATTTTGTGACCTGGAAGCGGTCCTTTCCGGCGTCACTCGGGTTCAGCGAAATGAACTTCGGTACTGAAAACTGGTGTAAAGTTTTTTTGCTCTGTATTGGCGGGGAAAATGATTGATACAATCAGCACGCTATTACTTATGTTCTGCTATACTGCTGTATACTCTAGTCTATACTACTATGACTTTTAGTAGCAGATTGTGTAGGTGTGGTGTATCATTATTTTATTCCATTGTCTTATTATTATACTATTATTATCATTATTATGAAAAGTGAAAAAGACAGAATTTAAATCATGTATTAAAGTTGAAAATTAAATGAGGCGGGAAAACTAAAAAATAAAATAAATAAGTAGGGAAGTCTTGCTCCATGAGAAACCTAACACAGGGTAACTTTTTTTAAAGACGGACACCCTTTTAAACTTGAAAAAAGTCGACAATAAAAAAGACGAACAATTAATTAGTGGGGGGGAAAACAGTGCAAGCCTGTAAAAGGGGAGGGGTTTTTGGCCCTGCGCTTGTTTTTCCCCCATATTAGATTGTCGTCTTTTGTATTTGTTGACTTTATTAAAGTTAAAAAGCGTGCGCTTGAATAAATTTTCTCGTGTTGGGTTTTTTCCATGGGAGCAGGTTAGCCTACTTTAATTGTTCATGTATTATAAACACCACGGGGTTTTTGGGTCCTGTGCGACGAAATTTGACAAAGGATGAAAACTCAGGAAATTTTTCCCTCCACCCCCAAACCCTTCACTTCCTCCCGCCCCCCCCCCCCCCCCCTCACTACCCCCATTTCCCCAATATTTGGATTTAAAATTTTCCCGTTAAATTTAGACAATGGGGCAGGGGCGGTCGCTCCATTCAGGAGCCACACTCCAACTCTTCAAAAATCACTTGCAAAGGTCATTAAGTTTTTCCTTTGGGTTTTCACTGCAAAAAAAAAAGGGGAGAGAGAAAAGGAAAGAAAAAAGATGGAAAGAATGATGGAAAGAGGAAGGAACGAAGGAAAGAAGAAAGACAAAAGGGAAAAAGGCAGCAACCAAGACATTTTTCCCTTTAAAAACGTTCCCGTGTGGTGGGGGCTCCATGCTTGTCATGACTTGCAGAATTTTTTGGAACGCTTCAGGGGGTCCATTGTACTACCCTTCCGTCTCCCCCCCTCCTACTACCTCCCTTCTCCCCATTTTTTCCATTCACAACATGGTATCATCATGTCAGTTTTTTGTTCAGCTCCAAACTTTTGTCTGAAACGCAAACGTTTTTTGTTCGGATTTGTTTAGTTTAGTTTTGGTTTGGTTTTTGGTTTTCCCCCAAAAACGTGAAAACATTTCTAATATCTTCCATTACCACTTAAGTCAGTGTGGGGAGCTCTTCGGTTTTTAGCCCCGAGTTGGAAAAGGGAAGTTGGGGTTCCAAGACGAAACTTGGTTCACGTCCCTTACTGTGGTTCTGTCTGAGGTGTTAGTTAGTGTTCCCACGACATTTTCCCTATCTCATTTTCGGGGGAGGGCGTAACTGCCCGACTATCTTTTTTTTCCCTTTTTTGTTCTCTGTGTCGGTCTCTATCTCTGTCTCTGTTGTCTGTCTGTTGTCTGTCTGTCTGTTGTCGTTCTCTTCTTGTCTCTTCTGTGTGGGGTGCGTGGTGCGCACGCGCGCGCGCGGGGTTTGTGTGGGTGTATGTGTGTGTGTGAAATTTCTTCTCTCCTCTCTCTCTCTCTCTCTCTCTCTCTCTCTTTCTCTCTCTCTCTCCTTGTGTGTGTGTGTGTGTGTGTGTTGTGTGTGTTGTGTGGTGTGTGTGTGTGTGTGCTTGCTTGCGTGGGTGTGCCTGTTGGTTTTTTTGGTGTGTGTGTGTGTGTGTGTGTGTGTGTTGTGTGTGTTGTGTGTGGGGGAGAGAGAGGAGAGAGAGGAGAGAGTGGAAGGAGAGAAAAGAGAGGGGAAGAGAGAGATGGCCGACCCATTGAAAATTTTTCCCCACCTAAAAGAAGGTTGTAAAACCTTCTGTCGCATCATCACCCTCTGGACGACAGACGCCCAAGATCAAGCTTACCCAAACCTGCGGTCCTTCGCGGGTCTTACAGACCCGTTCAGTTTTTTTACCCCCTTCCCTTCTTTCTGTAAAACCAGGGCCCAGCACTGCCTGGATCTTTCCTTGTCTTTGCTTAAAATTGCAAAAAAGGGTTTAAATTCAGGGTTTTGTGGTTGGCTACAGTTTGGGCCCCGTCCTTTGCTGCGAAAGAGTCGGTGGATGGCGTGGGGGGAGGAAGGGAGGGTGTGGTGTGTGTGGGGGTGTGTGTGTGTGGGTGTGTGTGTGTGGGTGTGTGTGTGTGTGTGTGTGTGTTGAGGAGGGCGGGGCGAAACTGTTTTTGAGAGGGAGTTCCAATCCTCGAGGGTTGGGTTTTGGTGAGAAGCTGGTTTTTCGATGCTCCCGGAGATACTACAGTTCTGCTTGGCCTTATGTTCACTTTGAACGTTTTTATTTTTCCACGTAGTGGAAATTGAGGTGTTTTGTAGAATGTAGAAAAGTGTTGTCGGTCTTTCCCAAAATGGGCAGGACTTTTCCCTTTAATTAGTTTGGGGCGACATTTGAGGGTTTCTTTTTTATTGAACGGGGAAAAAATTTACTGTGTATCTTTGCACTCTTCTGGGATGCTCCCGTCTTAAACATTCAACATGGGGGTGTCTTTGAGGAATGGGTGTAAAGAGGGGGTTATACTTTTCTTTTTATGTTTCTGCGGCTTTGAGAACCCAACAAAAGGGGAATTGGCTTTGAGACCTAAAAAAAAAGGGGACATGGTTTTTGGGCACCTAACAAAGGTGACATGGCTTTTAGAAACCCAAAAAAGGTGACATTGGCTTTGAACACCTAACAAAGGTGTTGGTTTAGCACCTAAAAAGGTGACATTGGGTTTGAGAACCGACAAGGTGAATTGGCTTTGAGCACCCGACAAAGGTGCTTGGCTTTGAGACACTGACAAAAACGACTTGGCTTTGAGAACTGCAAAAGTGACATTGGCTTTGGAACCTCAAGGTGAATTGGCTTTGGCCCCTGACAAAAATGCATTGGCTTTGAGACACCCAAAAGGTGACATTGGCTTGAGACACCTAACAAAAAAGACATTGGCTTTGAGACACCCACAAAAGGGGCATTGGCTTTGAGGAACCTGCAAAAGTGAATTGGCTTTTAGACACTAACAAAAGGGGACATTGGCTTTAACCTAAAAAAGGTGGGAAAGGCTTTTAGACATGACAAAAATGACATTGGCTTTGAGACACCTGACAAAAGTGACTTGTTTGAGACCAAAAAAAAAGGGTGACATTTGCTTTGAGACTCCTGCAAAAGTGAATTTGGGTTTGGCACTGACAAAAAAAAAGACATTTTTTTGAGCACCCAACAAGGTGACATTGGGTTTGAGACTCCTGACAAAAGTGGAAATTTGGGTTTGAGACACCTGACAAAAGTAAAATTGTTTGGGGCCGTACAAAGGGACATTGGCTTTAGGGGAAACCCACAAAAGGGGCATGGCTTTTTAGGCACCTAACAAAAAGGGGAATTGGGTTTGAGACACCCCCAAAGGGGACATTGGCTTTGAGAACCTAACAAAAGGGGACTTGGCTTTGGACACCTAACAAAAGGGGCATTGGCTTTTAGACACTGACAAAGGGAAATTGGTTTGAGACACCCAACAAAAGGGGACATTGGGTTTGAGACACCTGCAAAAGGGACATTGGTTTGAGGGGACCCGACAAAGGTGACATTGACTTTGAGACACATAACAAAAAGGGGACATTGGCTTTGAGACCCTAAAAAGGTGACATTGGGTTTTGGGCACCTGACAAAGGTGAATGGTTTGAGACACCTAAAAGGTGAATTGGTTTTTGGGCACCTAACAAGGTGACATTGGGTTTGAGACACCCAACAAAGGGGAAATTTGGGTTTGAGACCTAACAAAAGGGGACACTGGCTTTGAGACACCTAACAAAAGGGGACATTTGGGTTTGAGACACTGACAAAGGTGACATTTGGCTTGATTCCGCAAAAGGGACTTTGGTTTGAGCACCTAACAAAAGGGGACATTGGCTTTGAGAACCCAACAAAAGGGGACACGGGTTTGAGAAAACCCAACAAAAGGGACATTTCTTTGAGAACCCGACAAAGGTTTTACTTGGCTTTGAGACACTGACAAAAGTAAATTGGTTTGGACACCCAAAAAAAAGGTGACATTGGTTGGACACCCAAAAGGTGAATTGGTTGAGCACCCGAAAAGGGGAACTGGCATTGAGACCCTAACAAAAGGGGAATTTGGTTTGAGACACCCAACCAAAAGGGGAAATTTGGGTTTTTAGACACCTGACAAAGGTGACTTGGCTTTTAGGGCATAACAAAGGTGACATTGGTTTTGGAAATAACAAAAGGGGGCATTGGCTTTGAGCACCAACAAAAGGGGCACGGCTTTGAGAACCCGACAAGGTGACATTGGCTTGGTAATGACAAAAATTGGCATTGGTTTTGAGATAGGCCCCAAAAGGTGAAACTGGCTTTGAAACACCCGACAAAGTGGCAGGGCTTGGAATTGACAAAAGTGCATTTGGGTTTAAGGGACCCGGCGAAGGTGGGATGGGTTCAGCAATTACAAAAAGGGCAGTTGTCAAAAAGGTATTGATAGATCCCCATCCCCACTTTCCAGGGGGTGGTGTTTGAAGGTCCCTCCTACGTTCCGGGGTGGTGTTAGATAGATCCCATCTTTTCTTTCCAGGGAGGTGTTAGGTCCCCTCCCTTACTTTCTAGAAAGGTGTCAGAAGGTCCCCCACCCTTACTTTCTATGAAAGGGTCGATTGATCCCCCACCCCTTTTTCCCATGGATGGGGTCAGATAGGTCCCCCCTTTCCTATGGTGGTGTGATGGTCCCTTCCCCTACTTTCTAGGTGGGGTCGATGGTCCCCCCCTTATTCCTATGGTGGTGTAAGATAGGGCCCCCACCCTTTTTTTCTAGAATTTTGTTTGTTGGTCCCCCTACCCCTTTCTTTCTATGGATGGTGTTTATAGGTTCCCTACCCTTTTTTTCTAGGAATGGTGTAGTAGATCCCCCACCCTTTCTTTCCAGGGAGGTGTCAGATGGTCCCCCACCCTTTTTTTTCCAGGGGTGTCTATAGGTCCCCACCCCTTTCTTTCCAGGGGGGTGTCAGATTGTCCCTACCCCTTTCTTTTATGATGGTGATAGATAGGGCCCCTCCTATTTTATGATATGTTAGATGGTCCTACTGTATTTTTGAAAGGTGTCGATAGGTCCCTCCCTTTCTTTCTATGAAAAGTGTCGATGGTCCCCCCCCCTTATTTTATGAATGGTGTCGATAGATCCCCTACCTTACTTTCTAGAATGGTGATGATGGTCCCCTATCCTTACTTTCTTGAATGGGGATAGTAGGTCCCTACCCCTTTCTTTCTATGAATGGTGTTAGATAGGCCCCTACCTTACTTTCTTGGTGCAGTAGGTCCCCATCCTTTTGTCTATGAAAGGTGTCAGATGGTCCCTACCTATTTCTATAACGGGGTCAGATGGTCCCCCACCTTTACTTTCTTTAATGTGTCAGATAGATCCCACCCTTCTTTCTATGAATGGGGTCAGATAGATCCCCTCTCTTATTTTTTTGAGGTGTCAAAAAGATCCCCCATGCTTACTTTTATGAATGGGGAGATAGATCCCATCCCTCTTTCTATGAATGGTGTCAGATAGATCACTTACCCCACTTTTAGAAAGGTGTCTAGATCCCTACCCTTTTCTTTTATGAAGGTCAGTAGGTCCCCTACCTTATTTTTTGAATGGTTGTCAGATTGGTCCTTTCCCCTTTCTTCCAGGGTGGTTTAGGTACCCCACCCTTTCTTTTGGGTGGTCTTTTTTCCCAAATTTTGTGGAATATATTTTAGATTTGTTGTGCCCACATTCGGGTAGAGAGTTAGAAGGTCCCCTTTTTTATTTCCCGAAAGGGGGTTTGTGCGCTCCCCTTTCGAACTTTCAGGGGGGGGGGTCAATTCGTCTCCACCTTGAAATGTCCTGAATGGTGTTTAATGGTCCCCAATCCTTACTTGCCCGAATGAGGTTAGATTGCCCCCCATTTTTACTTTCAGAGATGTGCCCTTTTTCCAAAATGGTTGGGAATTGTCCCCACCTTGCTTTCAGTTTGTATTGATAGGTCCTATCTCGCTTTATAGGGATTAGATATGCGCCGTTCACATTTAGGGGGGATATTAGAAACTCCGCTGCCATAGTTTACATTAAAAAAAATTTTAGATGGCTTTGCATACTTTCGAGGGTGGTGACCCTGTCTGTGAGATCAGTTTGGGGGATGTGGAAGTTAGACTTGTGAGTAACTTACCTCCAGCTTCATTAAACGGGGCAGATCCTTTAGGGTTTTTCAGCAGAGTCCGAAATGTCAGCCCGATAGGGGGAATTTTGGTGTTGGTTTTTTTGTTTAAAAAGCTCCTTCCCTTTATATTTCGCTGAAGGTTTTCCTATACAGTGCCCCTCCCCCTTTCCCCCCCACCTTTCCCCTTTTTCCCCAACAACCCGACGCACGCGCACCCCCACCCACACACACAACACACACACACACACACCAACCACACAACCAAACCCACCCCTTTTGCGCACAGTTTTCTGCCCCCACCCCCCTTCTCTTACTTTTGACATTTAATCCTTCTCAGTTAATTTCTTCCTCTTTTTCTCTTCTCTCTTCTTTCTCTCTCTTTCTTCTTCTCTTCAAAAAAAGGTAAGTCCTGTATGAAAGTGAAAAAAACTGTGTTGGTGAGGAAATCCTGTTAGTCCATCTCTCTCTCTCTCTCTCTCTCTCTCTCTCTCTCTCTCTCTCTCTCTCTCTCTCTCTCTCTCTCTCCAACAGGTAATGTCCTGTATCAAAAAGATGTATAAACTGTGTTGGTGAGGAAATCCTATTAGTCCATCTCTCTCTCTCTCTCTCTCTCTCTCTCTCTCTCTCTCTCTCTCTCTCTCTCTCTCTCTCTCTCTCTCTCAACAACAGGTAATGTCCTGTATCAAAAAGATGAATAAACTGTGTTGGTGAGGAAATCCTGGTAGTCCATCTCTCTCTCTCTCTCTCTCTCTCTCTCTCTCTCTCTCTCTCTCTCTCTCTCTCTCTCTCTCTCTCAACAACAGGTAATGTCCTGTATCAGAAAGATGAATAAACAGTGTTGGCGAGGAAATCCTGTTAGTCCATCTCTCTCTCTCTCTCTCTCTCTCTCTCTCTCTCTCTCTCTCTCTCAACAGGTAATGTCCTGTATCAGAAAGATGAATAAACTGTGTTAGCGAGGAAATCCTGATAGTCCATCTCTCTCTCTCTCTCTCTCTCTCTCTCTCTCTCTCTCTCTCTGTGTTATTCATTCTCAGGAAAAGCTTCTCCCCCCCCCCCCCCCCACCTCACCAAACCGTGGTCGGCGAATCCTTCTTTGTCTCCCGGCCCTGTCCGGAGTTTTAAGAGTTTCGTGCCGAGCGGTCGTTTAGAGCGGGACGGGGTCGGCAATGGGAGATTTGTTGACTGTGTGTTTAACAACTTACCTTGGTCTTCTTTTAGCAGCGAGAGAGAGTAATGCTCCGTGTCCGTTCAGGCAACGCTTCTTTCTTCTGCCTCATCCTACCTTTTGGCTACGTATTCCTGTTTCTGCCCACTTGTTGGTGCTATTTCTTACTTTAAAAACAAAGCAAAACTTTTTCTTACTTTTCCTATCTTTTGCATGCGTTCACTCCCTTATCCTGCCTTTAATATCTTTTCGTAGATTTCATACAGTTCCCTATCTTTTTCCAATTATTCCCCCTCCATCTTGTCCTATTTGTCCTACATTTTCTTTTATTGTTCTGCTCTCCATACCTTTTCCCGTCATGTTCATGCCTTTTCCCGTCATGTTCATGCCTTTTCTTACTTTCCTTTATCTAAGATCAGCAATGAGAGCGTTAAACAACTTGTCGTAGTCTTCTTTTGCTGGCAGTGAGAGAATAGCGCTGGGATTCATTCAGGCTCCACCACATACCTTTTCCTTCTTGGCGTACCTTTTTTTTTTTTACCATATGCTATGTTCCCTACCTTTTCCTTCTTGGCGTACCTTTTTTTTAACCATATGCTATGTTCCCTATCTTTTCCTTCTTGGCGTACCTTTTTTTTTTTTACCATATGCTATGTTCCCTACCTTTTCCTTATTGTCTTACCTTTCTTACCATATGCTATGTTCCCAACCTTTTCCTGATTGTCATACCTTTTTTTTTACCACATGCTATGTTCTCTACCTTTTCCTTCTTGTCTTGCCTTTCTTACCACATGCTATGTTCTCTACCTTTTCCTTCTTGTCTTGCCTTTCTTACCACATGCTATGTTCCCTACCTTTTCCTTCTTGTCTTGCCTTTCTTACCACATGCTATGTTCCCTACCTTTTCCTTCTTGTCTTGCCTTTCTTACCACATGCTATGTTCCCTACCTTTTCCTTATTGTCTTATCTTGTTTACCATATGCTATGTTCCCTACCTTTTCTCTGTTAACCACACTTATCCAAATCGGCCTCTCTTTTCTTCAAAATGTGGTGCTACTCTTCTTTCTCTTGTGGTTGTAAACCTGATCCTGTTCTTCCTGCTCTGTTCTAGTGATTCTTCCTTTTTCTGCCATCTTCCATTCTTTCTTCCCTTTCCTACCTCAGTCTAGTCTTCCTACTTTCTTCTACCTTATCCAACTGTTCCAGCCTTTCTCAATGCCGTTACGTGTTCCCACCTACTCTTCCTGTCTGTTCTTTCTTCATGCTTCTCTTCATTTCTGGTTTATACCTCAATCTGCTCTTTATACCATACATAGCCTATTTATTCTTATAGTTTTCTACCTGATCCTATTCTTCTACCCTGGGACTACTCTTTCCTACTCCATCTACCTTCTCCGTCTCTTCCTACCTTATCTAACTCTCCTATATCTCTCTGTTTATCCTTCATTTTCCCGTGGGACCGTTTCATTCTTTCTATTTTACGTATCCTTTCCTTACCTTTCCTACGTTTACCTATCTAATTTGTCCTATTCCGTTCCTTTTCCCTGTTTTGACTTCGTCCTCTCTTTACCTACCCATCTCGTCCATATCTTATTTTTTACCTGCCCACCGTATCCTCGTTTCTTGGCCTTTCAGTGCTTTCACCCAGCCGTCTCGTCCCTAAATCTCTGCCTTCTCCTATTTGTTATCTACCCATCTTCTCCCTCTCTTCTGTCCTTTCCGATTTTACCCACCCATCGTGTCCCTAATTCCCTGCCGTTTTCAAAATTTACCAACCCATTTTATCCTCATTTCTTTACCTTACCTACTTTTACCCACCTAACTTGTCATTATTTCCCTGACTTTTCCGAGTTTTGCCTTCCCATTTTTTGTCCCTCATTCCCTGCCTTATTCTAAATTTACCTACCCCTTTTATCCACATTTCTCTACCTTTCGTACCTTTAACCCACCTAACTTGTCATTATTTCCCTGACTTTTCCGAGTTTTGACCTCCCGTTTTAAGTCTCTGTTTCGCAGCCTTTTCCTATACTTACCTACCCATTGTATGCGTATTTTCTTACCTTTTCTGCTGCTACCTATCTAACGTGTCCCATTCCGTGCCTTTTCCCTGTTTTTGCCTGTCCATCGTGTCCCCTTTTCCTGGCTTTTTCCAACTTTCGCCTGTCCATCTTGCCCCTGTTTCCCCACCGTGTTCTACTTGTATCTAGCTCGTTCCTATTTCACTACCTGTTCCTACTTATATACACCGATGTAACCTGTATTTCGCTACCTGTTCCTACTTTTATCCACCGATATAACCTGTATTTCGCGATACTTTTCCTCCTTTTATCCACCGATGTAACCTGTATTTCGATACCTTTTGCTACTTTTATCCACCGATATAACCTGTATTTCGACACCTTTTGCTACTTTTATCCACCGATATAACCTGTATTTCGCTACCTTTGGCTACTTTTATCCACCGATGTGATCTGTATTTCACTATCTTTTCGTACTTTGATCCACCGATATAACCGGTATTTCGCTACGCTTTCCTGGTCTTTATCTACCCACCTTGTCCCTGTTTTCTTGTGTGTGTGTGTGTGTGTGTGTGTTTCTATTTTTACTCACCCTCCTTCTTCCTATTTCCCAACCTTTTCTGACTTTTACCTTCCCATCTTATCTCCCCATTTCATAACCTTATCCTACCTTTTCCTCTACCACTGCTTGGACTTTCTGCAGTCAACCTCTGCGACGACTTCCATTCCCCGTGGCTCGGAAATGGCTTGTGCCCGTGGCTGGGAAACAGCAGGAAGCAGTGAAGGTAGCAGACAGTAGCGGCAGCTGAACGGAGCCCTGGTTGTCTCCCTACTCGGTTTCCGCTCGACTACAAAGAAGCGCGTGCGGCAAGGAGAGCGACAAGAGTTACGTTTCCTTGACACGCCACATTACCAGTGGCTGCTCTGAGAGTGATCGGCCCTTGTTGGGACGGGAGGAGGGGGGGGGGGGGGAGTGGGGGGAGGGAGGGAAGAAGGGGCATGGAGGCGATTTCAAGCCGGAACGGGAGGAGAGAGAGAGAGAGAGATGTCTTTTGCTTCGACCTTTTTTTCCCTTTGTACTACGAGTGAGCGGTTATTCGGCTAGTGTTCTCACCTTAGCGCTCCGTGTTCCTTTAGGCTCGACAAGTCACTCTCTTGTCTCTCCAGTCTGTGTTTTTATCAATCATGCAGCTGGGTTTTCTCCTGTGCTGAAGTGTTTTGACGTCTTTCCGCAGTCAGAACGGCTCGCAGTCAAAGGCCTGCCCAATTGACGGTCGTGAACTCGAACCACTCCGAGGGTGGAATTCTTATGACTGGAAAACACTTGTCGGCTCAGCCATAGATGAGTGGTTGATAGAGGTCAGGAAAGGTAAAGACGATCAAGAGACAGGAACAGACTTCGTCTTCCAGCATACCCTAGCCCAGACACGGTGATCCTCTGACAGGTCAGACAGACTCCGTCACGGTCATTATTAAGCTATGGGACTTTCACCTTTCAACTCTGTCCATTCTGAATTCAAATCATTTCAGATCAGAACAGCAAAAGAAAAAACCCAATGTTGAAGTCAGCCTCATGTTCTTTTGATGGCCGTTCCCACCCACCATTGTTAGAATGCTGTGAGCTTTTTTTTTTCTTTTTTCTTTTTTTTCTTTTTTTTTCTTTTTCTTTTTTCTTTTCTTTTCTTTTCTTTTTTTTTTCCCCTTTTTTTGCTTAAAACTGTTCTCCACTGTTCAAGGTAGCCCTGGTAAACTCTTGCCGACGAAACCTACTTCGTTTCATCATAATGTTCTTAAAAACAGCGTTTCTGTCCCAGTCTCTCGTTCTAATTCGAGATATTTATGAAATTTTGCTTTTGCAGCAACGGTTCGTTTTTCTTTCCATATCTAAATTAACACAATTCGTTTTATTTTTCATAATTATGCTTACATCCATGCGCATAGTAGTGAATCTGTTGTCCTTATAATTACTGATGACATCCTGTAGTTGTTTGACAATGGATGTGTCTGCGGCGTTTGATCCCGTTATCACACCATTTTACTGACAAGAGTCAAGTCTGTGTATAGTATGTCTGGTGTTGTATGTACTGTAGTGGTTTTAGTCATGCCTTTCTGGTAGAACCGACACCGTTGGCATAGGAAGTTTTCATTTTCATTCAGCATGTAAATCTTTATGTTCTGTTTGTGTTGGGTATTTCTCAAGGCTCTGTTTCTTTTTCTTTTTTTTTTTTTAAATTTATTTTTGCTTTGTCCACTTTGTATTTTACACAAAGCCTCTCTAATCCTGGTTTGAATATTGGTTTTTTTCACACAATAATTGTGATTATTTGAAAGGCCAGCG
>CM031627.1:14491463-14511463 GCA_018398815.1 Conus ventricosus
TCTCTCTCTTCCTCTCTCTCTCACACACACACACACACACACACCTTAAAGAAAAAAACTTACGTGAACATTAATCTCTCTCTCTTCTCTCTCTCTCTCTCTCTCTCTCTCACCACACACATACCACACAAAACACACACACACACACACACATATAACCACACACACACACAACACACACACACGCTTAAAGAAAATAATTTGTGAACACCTAATTCGACGTTATGTTCGACGAGGAGTAGAGTGAGGGTTGGGAATTGGGGGACCGGGAATGGGTTTCGTTACAAAACATGTTTCGTCAAGTGTTATGTTCTATGAGCGTGAGACCATTCGTGGACGGCCTGTTTTCCGGCCTAAGAGTCTGTTGCCCCTCGTGTTCCAGAGCTGCTCTTTACAGACTGTTGACATGATTGGACGAGAGGTCAGCACACAGAGAACTATCCGACAATGGAAAGACAAGCTGGCAAGAGGAAGGCGGGGCGTCACGGGCAGTAAGTCCAAATGAAGCTGCAACGATGCGTGTGTTTCTCCACCCGCAAGAGCAACGACTTGTTCCAAACACTGGGCCTGGTGTTCAAGCACTGGCTGGCTGTTCCAGCACTGGCATGGATGTTCCAAGCACTGGCCTGGCTGTTCAAGCACTGGCCTGGCTGTTCCAAGCATTGGCTGACCTGTCGTTACGTTGTGAGCGGCGAGTTAGCAGATAGAAACGGTATTCTATTCGGGTTATCTTCCCCCTGCAATATGTTTGCAACTGTCCAATTAGAATCTCTTAACGTGATCAGGAGTAGATAATCATTCGAGGCTTACTTCCCTTCTAGAAATGGCACTGTTTTTACTGA
Organism: Conus ventricosus; assembly: GCA_018398815.1. NCBI lineage: Eukaryota > Metazoa > Mollusca > Gastropoda > Neogastropoda > Conidae > Conus > Conus ventricosus. The sequence goes on from CM031627.1 coordinate 14,492,306, forward strand.
GGTCCATTCACTCAATAGTGAGTTCGATTCACAAAAAGTTCAAACACATGCAGAGAAAATTAAAACACTGGACTTGCACGTGCAATGCCAGATGACCATGTGACATTCTGAAATCGATGATGTGGGTTTTTAAAAACGGTTTTGTCAGACGTGAGTCTTGTGAGGACGACTTGACTACGATTACGCAACTCCGTACGTGACGATCTATAACTGTTACTGTCCCGTACAGGACGCTGCGTCACTGGGGTTGAACAAAATTTTATGGACAGATGTGTATGTAGCATTTAGCTGTTACTGCTTCCGTCTGACCACTTTCTTTCTGAGCTGATCTCACAAGGTGACTTCAGTTTCTTTGTTCTAATGGCGATTCGTGCAGAAATCCGCGGACAAAGTCAGGAATGCAATGACTGTCACGATGCCGGTTTACCTTGTTTTTACTCTGTTGTTTAATAGAGAAATAAAACACGAACAGCTCACAACTTTTTATAATAACTGCTGATCATCAATAGCGCTTCACTCTCGCGCTTTCGCCACACCTGACGACAACATATAGCTCACTTCCTCCAAACGTCGTTCTGCTATCACGACAACATTTATAACAGACTCAAAGAAATACAAGTTCCAAACTTTTGTTTCGTTTGTATGAAAAACCACTTAAACTTCACATTCATAATTTTGTACATACATTTTTGACAAGGTATTCACAAATTAACTTAAATTAGCCACCCTAAATGACTTTATTTCTAAACTAGCTGACATCCCTAACGAAACTACTTCCCTAACTGTAACTAGAAACTCAACTAACCTCTGACCCTAACCTAAATTAAATAATTCCCAGTCCCATACTAAAAATGAATTCACACGACTACACTCTCCAATCACTTCGAAATTCTTACGGACAACCATTATTAGACTCATGTCCCCCATCGTCAATTATTCCGACATTCAATTCTTGTACAAATTCCACACGCAAACTACAAAAGTCCAGCCTCAGCGCAGCTCTCCATGACATTACAGTTCACTCAGCCAGCGGTGTGCATCAGCGCCGCCCAGCTATCAAAACCTGATGCCTGCCACAAGCAGGAATAAATATACTTAGACCTAAACAAACTCTTGTTCCTATTTCGAAACATCTTAAATCTCTAAGTCGAAATGAAACTAACAAACTGAAGACATAATATACGAACTTTATCTAAACAAGCAGCCCACACCTCACATTGCATTCAGAAATGGACCAGAAAAACGGGTCGGACTCGGCCTTTTTTCACTACGCTCTTGCCTCGGCATCTCCAAGGCATACTCCTCTGATGCGGAGATTATAAAAAAATCCCTAAAAACTTTTTACAACTATCACGTAACACTGATTAAGAGCTTTCTCAATTAACCTTCACCAACGGTGAATAATTGAGTACAACACTTCAAATTACTTGACTAGTCCCTCCGACTGTCAAATGCTCATTCCCTTTTTAGAGTTATTGTTGCCTATTACTTCTATCTTTAATGAAACTTTCTCCGTCAGTTTTAACATTAGTCCTAGACCCTGTCACAGGACATGGATACAAAAAACGTAACTTCCGAATACCACATATTACAAGATACTCTCTATGACCCCCCGTCATAGGTTACACCAGATTGTTGCGGATATCAACATCCTTCCTCATTCCGACCGAGAGGTCCTAAGGTCACCACTATCTAGAAAATTATGTTTAAATAAATTAATAAATCACATATAACAAATTATTAATTCTGTCTTCAAATATACATCATCATGTGAGTGATAACGTTAATTGAAAAAATTTTTTTCTTTTTTTTTGTCCATCCAAATGATTCTTTTTGTCTTTCCAAGTCTTTGAACATCCCCTCCGGGTCATACAACGCTTGATTGAAAATATGTTTTCAGTGCAATTGGTTTTTTTTATATTGTTACTTTTAACGTCTTGAACAATTTTTGAATAGTTTACTGTCTAGGTGTATGACGACACTAACCACTGGATCCTGCGCCTTGAATATGTCAAACGTCTCAAGTGGTGTGGAAGTAACTTGCACTATGTGGATGACAGATTCGGCAGTGCAGCAAAGGATGTTAGCATTTCGCCATCTGCATCGATGTTCCTGCAACACATCCAAATCTACAGCCAAAAAAACATGCTCTCCAACTAACAAGTTAAATGCTATTATAATACAAGCATACAGCATCTGCATGACCTCACTCCTCCTGACCGGGTGACAACACATCCGCTTCTAAATTACTTGCTCCTGGGATTGGCAAAATGATAATGAATAATCTTGCAGTGCAAGACCCCCAGCGCAACTACAAAAACACGCGCACTTTGTGGTTTAGCGTTTTCCAAGACTGAAAGCGGTTTTTGATCCCGTGCTCCACATGTAAAGTGACTGACCAAACAGATCAGCGCTGGTATTTCTCCACGGCCTCAGATAAGCGCAAGGCACTCCGCTCATTAGTTGAGTACCTCGTCTCTCCCTGTACAGGAGCCTACTGCTTGCGTAGAGGTTTGGGTGCACTTCTGCCCTCCGGGACTGCTGCAAAAACCGCCCCTATTGCCCACCTGATGAAGCTATCAGTGCGCAAAATGAGGTATGCCCGTCAAAGTCGGCCAAATGCACTACAGGAATTTCTGGATATAATAACAGCTTTTCACCATGTGTCAATCAGCAGTTTGGACAAGCGGGTGACACTTCACCTTGCTTGGACACCAATTCTCTGTGTAAATCCACAAAGGTGCATCTGTGCTGAGAAGTGCGGTATGATACCGACGTCTTAAAATACTGCCAATTGACCAAACAAATGAACGAAAAATTACTACCATTCTTGTCGCTTTGTTTGTTGGTACACTGACCTGACAAAAAACCCCCCAAACTTGTGAAACCTTGCGCTTGGTTCTGGTGACATCTTCATTGCCCTCGATGACAAGGTCCTTAAGAACGGTAATCTTCTGTTAGCATACTTCAATCCTTACTAGGCCGAGCTGTAAGTCCTATGCAAGGACCCAACACTACTCAACAATGGCGTCAAGTGATGATAAGTCGCCCCGTGTACAGCCTGAGACAGTAGCCACCAAAATGTCGTCGAAGAAATTCATAGCAGAGAACTTCTTCAAATGCAATTTATCCTTCATCATGAGTGCCAAAATGTGCTTGGGCTGTGGACTAACCCAAAAGCATTGCGCTTGAATTGAAAACAAGCCTGTGGAGTCCGAAAAAAGCGGGTTTCATCCCTATCACCCCTCAGCCATCTCTATCTGCCCAATACCTTTGGTCAGATCAATTTTGGTGAACCTCTTTTTGTCTTTGTGAGATATTGATTAGCCTCCGCCAATCTGGAATTGGTTCTGAAATCAAACATGTGGTCACCTTGCGTGATTTCTAGCATGTCAATGCAAAAAGAGCACAGTACACATCTCTCCTTCCGGATCAGATACGACTGGTGATGTATAATGTGGGAACAAGATGGCTTCTATGATATCCATTTGTAACAATTTTATCCAATCTTCTTTTTTGTCCAAGTAGTCTGAACCGAATGGAAGAGGATACTGACTCGAGAAATTCACAGGTTTGGCATTCTGTGAGCGAATGCGATGTTAGCATTATTAATTTTCAAGTGACGCCTGGCACATCAGTAAGCATCTACAGAAGTGCTTTTCCATGACCGTTCAATTTGTTGCCTTTGTCCTGTGTGCATGGCAACATCAAATTTGACCTCTTTTTACACCTTCGTTTGCTCATGTGGGAATCCTGCTTTGTTTAGGACTCTTTTGGGAGTAGATCTCTGGTACACCATTTTCTTAAAATAAAGGTAACAATGAAACTGACCGCAAGTACACCTCATTCTTCCTTTTTACTCTCTCAAAATGTTGATGTGAAACCAATTGTAGTGTACCCATTCATGCTCGGATAAGGGATAATCATTCACATCATGTCTTCTTGAGTAACTAGAACAATGGGCCCTTCCATTTCTACAACATATTTGTTTTGTGTCAGTGGGCAGCAAACACTTAACTCCTGAATTTACCATTGACAATTTTCTGTCAACTTCTCCCCTCTGAAGTTTTCCTAATACGGTCTTTGTCTACGACCAGCTTCCTGACCGACTTTTGTGCTAAAGTCAATCATGTCAGTCAACGTGGTCTTCATGTGTTGTAATAATCTGTAGTTCGGTTCACTCGTGTTCTGGTTTATCACCTGTCCAATGATTCATACCAAGAGTTGGGCTAGGTCCCGGGGTACTCTGCCAATACATTAAATGGAAAGGATGTGAAGAGAAACCAAAGTGGCTTCTTGCGTGATCTCCTGTACGCAAAAAGCGCACCCGGGTACGGTATATCGATCCCAATCTTTGGTTTGTCCATCATCAAATTTCCTTAGCATGGTCTTTAGTGTGCCATTTAATCGTTCACATCTTAATCCATTAGCTTCTCGGGGCGGATGGTATGAGTGGATATGAAGTTGGGTGACACTCACAACTCTATCTCAACAGATTCTGCTTCATAATGTCTAGAGGTGAATTGTTGTCCCATGTCGACTAATAAGTTCATGGGGAACACCAAGTGACCCGACCAGAAGATCACTATACAAAGCGTTCGCTACCTGCTCAGTTCGTAATGGTCTTGAGTGGGGGAATGACTCCGGATATTCGTTTGCATATGTCTACACCATGTGAGAATGAATTCGCAACCTGAACGTAGACAATGGCAGTGGACTTGGTCCTATATCCACCACGACTTTCGAGAATGGTTCAGTTCTATCCAGAATACGGACTTGCAATTGAGCCTGGCGCGGTTGACATTGCATTTGGAAGGTCTTATGGCAAATTTCACAGGCCCTGCAGTATTACTTAATCTCAACTGTTTGATATCTGGCCCCTCCAGAAAAAATCGGGGACTAATTTCTTTTGTTGGCTTCTGTTGCTGCGCCTTTTGCCCTCAAACAGCCCGTCATAGCTGCGCTAGAGGACCAGCGGTCGAACATCATTTGGGGACAAAATTGTGTGCAGCACAATCCTTTCTGTCACTAAGGGACCTATCACGACTCGTGCGGTACCATAAGACCATTCCTTGACCACAAGAAACACTCAAGTCCCTTCTTTCCTGGTGTGGTCGAACTTTTTGGATACATGATTTCAACCCAAAGAGCTGTTACTCAATTTCTGTAAAATTGTCCCTTATGTCGGTTGAAACGTCCCAAATTGATGGGATATCTTTGGCAGTCAAACTAAGGACGGAAAGGTTTGTTCAGTCTTCTTTGTTTGTGCTCTCGTTGTGTCAGCATTTGCAAATTTCAACTCAAGCTAAATGGGTAAAACCTGGTTTTACGACACAATAAATAACATCACACACAGGTTGGCCTCAATACACAAGCTTTTGACACTCCGGAAAGCTAGGTCAATCAATGTTGACTACTGCCACAGGAAAAACTCAAACAGTTTCACCACTAAACATGGTACAGGAGTTTGTTTTCATCCACCATACTGTTCTTTTGAATAATGATTTTCAGGACTTCCTACTGTTGTGCAACCTGAATCCAACATGACAGTAAGATTCCCGTCTCCATTCACGGTACCCGCTGACTTGTTTGAATTCTCGGGACAAAGATGCTTGTACAGACATACACGATGGTGCCTATCTGTGATTTCAGCAGTGGTTTTCCGGTCATAGCTTTCCGTAAGGTGCCCTTTACTCTGTCACCACACCGGTAAGCTGTTCTGCATTTCTTTGGACTTGTGTGGTCTGGCACATTTCCGTTGTGTGTGACAAATGGCTTTGGATTTTGTCATGTGTTCTTACCTGAGCTTCTCAACCGAAATGTGCGCTTTTACTGACCTCTGGTTTTGAAAACATAAGATTTCTTGGGTACCCGCCGTAGCCTCGGAAACCCATATCCTCCTACTTAGAATATCTGGATATCACCATGTTTGGTGGATTACTGGACTCTAGAGAGTGTGCTAAAATGGTGATACGTTTCCTCAAGTCCAATGAGTTTGCAATCTTATGCTACTTCTCTGTTCCGTAAGCCTCTCAACAAAATCTTTCACGTCCTGAAAAAACAGTTTTCTTCAAAAAGGCTACCAGACTTTGCGAACATTGACGACAGAATGTCAGTGATCTAACCAAATCAAAAAAGACCTTCAAATGATTTTTGAAAACTCCTGACAAGTCTATCCATCGCATGAAAAAGCGGATTGAAAATTATCAAAAAAAAACTGGGAAAGGTCTCCTCACTTTGGTTCTGGCTTAACAGTGACGGCATTTCTCACGAAATCCTTCACTTGTGTACACTGAAAGCGCCTCCAACAATTGCTCACTCAACTCTTATTGACACGTTCTATTTGGTCTGATAGGTTAAACAGCTATAAATAATACGTCCAAAGCACCTTTCCATTCAACATCCAGAATGACATTGATGCCAAGCTCATCCGTTTTCCTTTCCTACGACTTTTGCATGCGTATCAAATCTGAAAGGTAACATTTCAATTTCTCCTTGTACCTGTCATTCAATTGTAAGGGACTTTGGGTAAGGGTCGCAGCTGAGCAGAAAGCTTCAGCTCGTGTTTTCATATCTTCAGCTTATTTCTCTTTTTTCCTGATTTTTAGAGTTTCATGCAAACTCCAATTCTCTTGCTTTCAATTATATTTCTTCTTCTCAATCTAAACTCTTCTGTTTTTCATTTTCCTTCAATTCAAATCCCTGTTTCCTCTTTCATGTTTGTAACCTCCCAATTCCTTTTTCTCTCATTTCACTTCATTTTTCTTGTTTCATTCTGTAAACCTCAACTCCCTTTCCTCAATCATTTCTCTGTGGTTGCATCAAAAAATTCTGTTAATTCTTCTCAGCTTGCCTCAAAAGTTCTGCCTCATTATTATCCCAGACACTTGCTCTTGCCTCTGCTTCATTAACATTATCAGACGTCTTTTGCTTCAGTTCTTGCTCAAGCCTGTACCAGGCTTCCGAAAAATGCTTAGTTTCGCTACTTGCCTCGTCAAACTGAAGCCAAATTAGCATTCATCTTTCTACTCAGTCCACGAGCTGTGGTTCTAGGGCAGTCAATAGGAACCTGCCATTTTATAAACTATTTTGGTACATCTTGGAAAAAAAAATTAACTACGTTCCACAGAGAACAATATTGACAAATTGTAATGAATGAAATTTATGTACCACTACTATTTTTAACTTCAATTTGAAAAAAGAACAATGTAGCCCCCACGACAAAGGTAGAAAAAAATTATAGAGACATTTGCTATTGCATTTCAGCAAATGAACATCAATGTGTTTTATGCTTAATCCAATGTTTAGCACGTTTATCAATTACAAATAATTTTTTTACTAATTCCTATTTTAACAAATGCAATCATATAGTATTGCTTAAACACATCACATTCCCACTTCAGGCAAATACAAATATAATAATGCTTACATCACAACTTCAGCAGCAATTACAATCCCATTATTGCTGACTCCAACCGCAGCAATTTACAATAGATAGACACTGCTGAAATTCACTTTAACTACAGCAATGAAATACTTTTCCCACATTCACAATTACACAATATTCTACTCAAGTGTAATTATAGAAGTAAGACACCAGAAAGAATTTTTCAAAACTATCTTTAAATTTAACTAAATTGCCGTCGTGACAGCCGACTCTGTTAAATCAGTACTAGAAGAGACTCACCAAAGAGTACAGAAGTTTTGCAGCCCCGGTACGACTAGCCTCACATTCAGACAGCAGCCTCTCTAACCTGAATGCCGCTCTGTTTATACACACACTTCCAACCGTTTCACTCACTAGTGGTCGAGAGTCGTCATACGACCACATAAAATATAGGTAAATTGAAAATTGTATTAGTAAAACCATAGTATAATATAAACTTTTCATACAAAACATATGACACTTCTAATTAATAACACTTCTGAAAATTATAAAATATTACTATTTTTACGAAAACAAATCTAGAAAATGGTGCTTCAAACGCTAAATATTCCAAAAATTTAACTGTTTCTGACCATTTCTACTATGATGACAAAAACACAATTATTGAATATAATGCTGGCTCGCCTACTAATGTCACGATGAGGTTTACCTTGTTTTTACTCTGTGGATTTAATTGAGAATAAAAACACGAACAGTCTCACGTTTTATAATAATAAACTGTCGTGATCATCATAGGCTCACTCTCGCTCTGCTTTCGCCTCACCTGACAACAACATATAGCTCACTTCCTCCACAAACATGTCGTCTGCTATCACGCGCCAACATTTTTAACAGGATCAAAGAAATTACATAGTTCCCTACATTTACTGTATGAAAACAACATTAAATTCACATTAATAATGTAACATAGACTATTCTTTGCCACACAGGTAGTCACTAAATTCCAACTTAAATTAGCCAACCCTAAACATTACACTTTATTTCTAAACTAGCTGACCTACCCTAACTCGAACTACTTCCCCTAACTGTAACTAGAACTCACCTAACTCTGGACCAACACTCAAATTAAAATAACTTCCACAGTTCCCCAACTAACAAATTAAAGTTCACATCGCTACAATTCCAACTCACTCGAACATTTCTTACGAACAAAATTTCTTAGACTCATTGCTACCTTTTCGCCAATTTATTCCGACATTCAATTTCTCTGTACAAATACCACACGCAAATACAAAGTCACAGCCATAGCGCAAGCTCTCATGACATTACAGTTCACGTCAGCCAGCGCGTTGTGCACACAGCGGGTCCCCGCCCAGCTATTCAAAAACATGATGCTGCACAAGAGGGAAATAAATATATTAGAAAACCTAAACAAACTTGATGTTCTATGTTCGAAACATCTTAAATCTCTAAGTCGAATTGAAAACTACACTAAAACATGAAGCCTAAAATCCCCGAACTTTCTAATCTCCGAGCAGCCATCACCTCCATGGCATCACGAAAAAGAGACCGTAACACGGGTCGGACACGGCCATTATCCAACTTATTCCTAGCATTTGCCTCGGCTTCACAAGGCCCATTACTCCCAGATGCGGGATTATAAAAAATCCCAAAAACTTTTAACACTTATCACTCAACACTTTCTGAACAATGACACATGGTGTGTCTCTGTGATGTGGCTGGCTGTACTCTGTAAGTACAGGCATGTATGAAACACTGTCTGATGCACCGTACATTATATCTTAGGCCTATGCACGGTCGCTCGTAGTGTCTCCAAAATCCAGGGAGGAGCAGAGAGAAGGAGGGGTGGAGAGAGAAGAGAGAGAGAGAGGTGATCGAGAGAGAGAGAGAGGAGAGAGTGTAGGTGGGAGAGAGAGAGCAGAGAGACAAGTATGTGAGAGAGAGATGAGACGAGCTGGAGAGATCGAGAAAGAGAGATGGAGGGCATGGAGGAGACGAGGGGTGGTAATGTTGCTCGCATGCCCATCGCCGCGACCGCAAAAGGACGTCAAAATCAGGGCGGTCGCCGCGTTGTAGACCCAGACAGAAAGACAAAGACGGACAAGACAGATACACAGATAAACAGACAGACAGACAGACAGAATCGTATGACGCAGACAGGATCCAAAGGACGTGTTTCGGGCAACTTAACACCCAGGGAATCTGCAGCCCCGGACATTTTGTCGGATCGTTTGTCAGTGTTCATTTGGATGACTGAGGACACAGTGCAGCGATCGCCACAGAACAGCCCGCTTCTGGCAAATGCTCACCAGGGTTATTTGACCACCCGGGCAATTTGTTTTGTCAAACACCATGATCTTGTGGTTCGTGTTTGCCTTTTATTCATCCCTTCCCTCCCCAAACCATCTCCCCCCCCCCCTTTTTTTCCCGCTGCCACCGTCAAGCACACATCCACGCGAGCCACCACGTACTCCTGAATACGCAAGTGTTCTCTCTCTCTCTCTCTCTCTCTCTCTCTCTCACACACACACACACACACACACTTAAAGAAAAAAATTAGTGAACATTAATCTCTCCTCTCTCTCTCTCTCTCTCTCTCTCTCTCTCACACACACATACACACACACACACACACACACACAACACACATATACACACACACACACACACACACACACACACACGCTTAAAGAAAAAATTTGTGAACACTAATCGACGTTATGTTCGACGAGGAGAGAGTGAGGGGTGGAATTGGGGGACGGATGGGTTACGTTAAAACTGTTTTCGTCACGTGTTATGTCCTATGAGCGTGAAACATTGTGGACGGCCTGTTTTCCGGCCTAAGAGTCTGTTGCCCCTCGTGTTCCAGAGCCAGCTCTTTACAGCCTTGTTGACACTGATTGGACGAGAGGTCAGCCACCAGAGAACTATCCGACCAATGGAAAGAACGCTGGCAGCGAAGGCGGGGGTCACGGGCAGTAAGTCCAAATGAAGCCTGCAAACGAAGCGTGTGAGTCTCCACCCGCAGAGCAACGCTGTTCCAAACACTGGCCTGGCTGTTCCAAGCACTGGCCTGGCTGTTCCAAGCACTGGCCTGGCTGTTCCAAGCACTGGCCTGGCTGTTCCAAGCACTGGCCTGGCTGTTCCAAGCATTGGCCTGACCTGTCCGTTACGTTGTGAGCGGCGAGTTAGCAGATAGAACGGTATTCTATTCGGGTTATCTTCCCCTGCCAATACTGTTTGCAACTGTCCAATTAGAATCTCTTCCCGGATCAGGAGTAGATAATCTATTCGAGGCTTACTTCCCTTCTGAAATGGCAACTGTTTTTACTGACGCCATTCCTCAATAGTGAGTTCGATCACAAAAAGTTCAAACATGCAGAGAAATTAAAACACTGACTTGCACGTGCAAAGCAGACTGACCATGTGACCTTCTGAAATCGATGAATGTGGTAAAACCGTTTTGTCAGACGTGAGTCTCTGTGAGACGACTTACTACGAATACGCAACTCCGTACCGTGACGATCTATAACGGTACTGTCCCGTACAGACGTGCGTCAACTGGGTTGAATACCAAATTTTATGGACAGATGTGTATGTTAGCATTAAAGCTGTTACTGCTTCCGTCTGACCACTTTCATTCTGAGCTGATCTCCCAGTGACTTCAGTTTCTTTGTTCTAATGGCGACATTCGTGCAGAAATCCGCGGACAAAAGTCAGGAATGCAAATGACTGTCACGATGCCGGTTTACCTTGTTTTTACTCTGTTGTTTAATAGAGAATAAAACACGAACAGCTCACAACTTTTTATAATAACTGTGATCATCAATAGGCTCACTCTCGCGCTTTCGCCACACCTGACGACAACATATAGCTCACTTCCTCCAAACAGTCGTCTGCTATCACGCCAACATTTATAACAGACTCAAAGAAATACAAGTTCCAACTTTACTTGTATGAAAACCACTTAAACTTCACATTCATAATTTAACATACATTTTTGCACACAGGTATTCACAAATTAACTTAAATTAGCCAACCCTAAACATTACTTTATTTCTAAACTAGCTGACCTCCCTAACGAACTACTTCCCCTAACTGTAACTAGAACTCACCTAACCTCTGACCTAACCAAATTAAATAACTTCCCAAGTTCCCAACTAACAAATTAATTCACACGCCTACACTCTCCCAATCACTCGAACATTCTTACGACAACATTCTTAGACTCATGCTCCCCATCGCTCAATTATTCCGACATTCATTCTTGTACAAATACCACACGCAACTACAAAGTCCAGCCTCGCGCAAGCTCTCCATGACATTACAGTTCACTCAGCCAGCGGTGTGCAACAGCGCCGCCCAGCTATCAAACATGATGCCTGCACAAGCCGGAATAAATATATTAGAACCTAAACAAACTCTTGTTCCTATTTCGAAACATCTTAAATCTCTAAGTCGAAATGAACTACAACTGAAGCCTAAAATCCGAACTTTACTCACCAAGCAGCCCACACCTCCATGCATTCAGAAAAAGGACCGAACACGGGTCGGACACGGCCTTATATTCCTACGCATTGCCTCGGCTTCACCAAGGCCATACTCCACAGATGCGGAGATTATAAAAAAATCCCAAAAACTTTTAACACTATCACTAACACTGATTAAGAGCTTCAAAATAACCTTCACCAAGGTTAATAATTGAGTACCACACTCAATAATTGACTAGTCCCCCGACTGTCAAATGCTCAATCCCTTTAGAGTAATTTTTGCCTATTACTCTATCATTAATGAAAATTCTCGTCAGAATTAACATTAGTCCTAGACCCCTGTCACAGGACATGGATACAAAAAAGTAACTCGAATACCACATATTCAAGAACTCTCTATGACCCCCGTCATAGGTTACACCCAGATTGTTGCATCAACATCCACAAATCGACCGAAGGTCCCTGGTCCCTATCTAGAAAAATATGTTTATAATTAATAATCACATATAAATTCTAATTCTGTCAAATATACCATCCATGTGAGTGATAACGTTAATTGAAATTTTTTTTTTTTTTTTGTCCATCCAAATGATTCATATTGTCTTTCCACGTCTTTGAACATCCCTCCGGGTCACAACGTTGATTGAAAATGTTTTTCATTCCAATTGGTTTTATATTGTCTTTTCACGTCCTTGAACAGTTTTAGAAAAGTTTATTCACCGTGTATGACGACACAACCCCTGGACCTGGCCTTGAATATGTCAACGTCACACGTGTGAAGTAACTTGCACTTGTGGATGACAGCTACGGAGTGCAGCAAAGGATGATAGCATCTTCCATCAGCCGTGTTCCTGCAACAATCCAACTCACAGCAAAAAACATGCTCTCCAACTAACAAGTTAATGCTATGATAATACAAGCATACGCATCTGCATGACCCTCACTCCACCAGACGAGACAACACATCCGCTTCATAATTACTTGCACCTGGGATTGGCAAAATTGAAAATGAATAATCTTGCAGTGCAAGACCCCAGCGCAAAACACGCGCATTTGTTGGTTTAGCGTTTTCCAAGACTGAAAGCGGTTTGTGATCCGTCTCCACAATGAAGTGACGACCAAACAGATAGCGCTGGAATTTCTCCACGGCCCAGATAAGCGCAAGGCACTCCCGCTCAATAGTTGAGTACCTCGTCTCTCTGTCCAGGAGCCTCCTGCTTGCGTATAGGATTGGGTGCACTTGCCCTCCCTGGACTGCAGCAAAAACCGCCCCTATGCCCACCGATGAAGCATCAGTGCGCACAATGAAGGTCTGCGCAAAGTCCGGCAATGCCACGACAGGACTTTTGGATAATACCGCTTTCACTGTGTCAAACGCAGTTTGACAAGCGGGTGACCACTTCACCTTGCTTGGACACATTCTCTTTGTCAAATCCACCAAAGGTGCCACTGTGCCTGAGAAGTGCGGTATGTACCGACGATAAAATCCTGCCATGACCAAAAATGAACGAACTTGTCGCTTTGTTGTTGGTACACTGACTGACAAAACTTGTGAAACCTTGCTTGGTTCTGGTGACATCTCATTGCCCCCGATGACATGTCCCAAGAAGGTAATCTTCTGATAGCCTACTTCAATCTTACTAGGCCGAGCTGTAAGTCCATGCAAAGACAACTCTCTCAACAAAGCGTCAAGTGATGATAAGTGGCGTGTCCAGCTGACAGTAGCCACCAAAATGTCGTCGAAGAAATTCAACGCATCGAACTTCTTCAAATGCAATTTCCTCATCATGCGTGCAAATGTGCTTGGGGCTGTGGATAACCCAAAAGGCATGCGCTTGAATTGAAACAAGCCCTGTGGAGTCCGAAAAGCGGTTTTCTCCCTATCACCCTCAGCCATCTTAATCTGCCAATATCCTTTGGTCAGATCAATTTTGGTGAACCACTTTTTGTCTTTGGAGAAATGAATAGCTCCTCCACATCTGGAATTGGTTCAGAATCAAACTGTGTCACCTTGTTGATTTCTCGCATGTCAATGCAAAAGCGCACAGTACCATCTCTCTTCCGGATCAGAACGACTGGTGATGAAAATGGGGAACAAGATGGTTCTATGATATCCATTTGTAACACATTTTATCAATTTCTTTTTTGACCAAGTCGTCTGAACCGAAAGGAAGAGGATACTGCCGAACATTCACAGGTTTGGATACTGTGAGCGAAATGCGATGTTCGCATAAATCAGTGACGCCTGGCACATCAGTAAGCATCTCAGAGTGCTTTTCCATGACCTGTTCAATTTGTAGCCTCTTGTCCTGTGGCAAGGCAACATCATATTTGACCTCTTTCACACCTTCAGTTTGCACTGTGGGAACTGTTTGTATAGACACTTTGGAAGTAGTCTCTGGTACACCATTTTCATCACATAAAGGTAACACTGACACTGACGCAAGTACCACCTCATTCTTCCTTTTGTACTCTCTCAAAATGTTGATGTGAAACAATTTATGTACCCCATTCATGTCGATAAGGTAATCATTCACATCATGTCTCTTGAGTACAACAAATGGGCCCTTCCATTTCAACAACATTTTGTTTGTGTCAGTGGGCAGCAACACTAACACCTGATTACCAATTGACAATTTTCTGTCACTTCCCCTCTGAAGTTTATACTGTCTGTGTCTACGACCAGCTTCCTGCACCGACTTTTGTGCTAAGTCAATCATGTCAGTCAAAGTGGTCTTCATGTGTTGTACATAATCATGTATTGGTTCACTGTGTTCTGGTTTATCACCTGTCCATGATTCATACAAGAGTTGGGTAGGACCCCTGGGTACTCTGCCATACAATAAATGGAAAGGAGAAAAACCTGTGGCTTCTTGCGGAATCTCCCTGTACGCAAAAAGCGCACCTGGTAGGTAACGATCCCAATCTTTTGGTTTGTCCATCATCAATTTCCTTAGCATGGTCTTTAGTGTGCCATTAAATCGTTCCACTAATCCATTTGTCTGGGGATGGTAAGGAGTGGAATGAAGTTGGGAGACACACAACAATCTCAACAATTCTCTCATCATGTCTGAGGTGAATTGTGTCCCCTGGTCCGACAAAATTTCATGGGGAACACCAGTGCGACAGAAGATCACAAACAAAGCGTTCGCTACTGCTTCAGTCGTAATGGTCTTGAGGGGAACTGCCTCCGGATATCTCGTTGCCATGTCTACACATGTGAGAATGTATCGGCAACCTGAAGTAGACAAAGGCAGTGGACCGACAATATCCACCACGACTCTCGAGAATGGTTCTTCTATCACAGGAACTGATTGCAAAGGAGCTGGCGGTACCTTGCCCTTTGGACAGGTCTTCTGGCAAATATCACAGGCCCTGCAGTATTCCTTAATCTCCCTGTGATATCCTGGCCAGAAAAAATACGGGACAATTCTTTTGTAGGTACTGTTGCTGGCCATATGCCCACCCAACAGCCCGTCATGAGCTGCCAAGAGGACAGACGGTCGCAACTCTTTGGGGACCACAAGTTGCCAGCACAATCCTTTCTGTCCGGTACCTATCACTGAGCGGTACAATAAGCCATTCCTGACCACAAAACACTCAGTCCCTTTCTTTCCTGGTGGTTGTCCGACTTTTTGGAAACATGATTCCAAAGAGCTGTCACCTTTCTGTAAATCGGTCACTTTGTCGGTTGAAACGTCCAATTGTGGAACTTTGGCAGTCAACAAAGGTCGGAAAGGTTTGTCAGTCTTCTTTGTTTGTGCTCTCGTTGTGACAGCATTTGCAATTTCAACACAAGCAAATGTACAACCAGGTATTCGACCCAAAATCACATCACACACAGGTGCATCAACAACACAAGCTTTGACACTCCCGGAAAAGCTAGGACAATCAATGTTGACTACTGCCACAGGAAAATCAACAGTTTCACCACTAAACATGGTACAGGAGATTGTTTCATCCACATACTGTTCTTTTGAAACTAATGATTTTCAGACTCCTACTGTAGTGCAACCTGAATCCAACATGACAGTAGCTTCCCGTCCATTCACTGTACCCTGACATGTTTGAATTTCCTCGGGCAAGCCATGTTGTACAGACAACCCGATGGAGCCTATCTGTGATTTCAGCATTGGTTTTCGGTCACAGTCTTTCAGAAGGTGCTTACTGTCACCACACCAGTAGCATGTTCTGCCTTTCTTTGGACTTGTGCTGGTTGGCACATTCTGTTGTGTGTTGACAAATGCTTTGGATTTTGTCATGTGTTCTTTCCTGTCCTCAACACGAAAAGTAGCGTTTCCTGACCCTCTGGTATTTGAAACATAAGATTTCCTTGGGTACCCGCCGTAGCCACGGTAACCCCCATATCCTCCTCTAGAATATCTGGAATCACCACTGGTTGGTGGATTCCCTGACACAGAAGCGTGTGCAAAATGGTGAACGTTTTCCTCACGTCCCAAGGTTTCACTCTTATGTACTTCTCTGTACCTTTCAGCCTCTCAACCAAATCTTTCACGTCTGAAAAACCAGTTTCCTTCAAAAAGGCTACCAACTTTGCGGAACATGACGACAGAATTGTTCAGTGATCAACAAATCAAAAAGACCTTCAAATGATTTTTGAACTCCTGACAAGTCTATCCATCGCATGAAAAAGCGGTGCAACTTATCAAAAAAAAACTGGAAAGGTCTCACTTTGTTCTGGCTTAACAGTGCGGAATTTCTCACGAAATCCTTCCTTTGTACACTGAAAGCGCTCCAACAAATGCTCACTCAACTCTTTGAACGTTCTATTTGGCTGAGAGGATAACAGCTCATAATAATACGTCAAAGCCTTTCCCTTCAAACATCCAGAAAGAATTGATGCCCAATCATCCGTTTTCCATCCTACAGATTTTGCATGCTGTTCAAATCTGAACAGGTAACTTTCAATATCATCTTGTCTGTCATCAAAGTAAGGGAATTTGGGACGGGTACGAGCTTGAGCAGAAGCTTCAGCTTGTTTTTTATCTTCAGCATATTTCTCTTTTTTCAGATTTTTTAGAGTTTCCTGCAACTCCAATTCTCTTTCTTTCAATTCTATTTCTCTCATCTTCAATCTAAACTCTTCCTGTTTTTCATTTTCCTTCAATTCAAATTCCCTGTTTCCTCTTTCAGTTTGTAACCTCAATTCTTTTTCTCTCATTTCTCTTTCATTTTTTTCTTTTTCATTCTGTAACCTCAACTCCCTTTCCCTCAATTCCATTTCTCTGTGGTGCATCAAAAATTCTGCTTCATTCTTCTCAGCTTGCCTCAAAAGTTCTGCCTCATTATTCTCAGCCCTTGCTCTTGCCTCTGCTTCATTCTTATCAGCTCTTGCTTCAGTTCTTGCTCTAGCCTGTACCAGGCCTTCACGAATATGCTTAGTTTTCGCTACTTGCGTCAACTGAAGCAAATTAGCTTCTCTTTCTAACTCAGCCACGAGCTGGTCTAGCGGGTCAAGAGGAACCCCTGCCATTTTAAACAATATTGGTACTCTTGGAAAAAATAAATAACTAAGTCCACAGAGACCAAATATTGACAAATGTATGAAATGAAAATTTATGTACACAAATTTTTAACTCAATTTGAAAAAGAACAATGTAGCCCCCACTACAAAGGTAAGAAAAAATTATAGAGGCATTTGCTATGCATTTCCAGCAAATGAAATCAATGGTTTTACTGCTTAATCCAATGTTTAGCAGTTTACAATAACAAATAATTTTTTTACTAATTCCAATTTTAACAAATGCAAATATATTATTGCTTACTCCAACTTCAGCAAATACAAATATAATACTGCTTACTCCAACTTCAGCAGCAATTACAATCCCATTATTGCTGACTCCAACCGCAGCAATTTACAATAGCAAGACACTGCTGAATTCATTTAATACAGCAATGAATACATTTTCCACATTCACAATTACACAATATTCTACAAGTGTAATATAAGTCAGACCCAGAAAATTTTTCAAAATATCTTTAAATTTAACTAAATTGCCTGTCGTGACAGCCCGACTCTGATAACAGTCCAAGAAGTGACTCACCCAAGAGTACAGAGTTTTGCGCCCGGTACGACTGCTCACATCAGACAGCAGCCTCACACCAGAATGCGTCTGTTAAACCCCTTCCAACCGTTCCCTCACAGTGGTCGAGAGTCGTCAACGGCACATAAAATATAGGAAAGAAAAATGTATTAGAAAAACATAGTATAAATAAATTTCATACAACAATGACTCTAATTAATAACACTTCTGAAAATATAAATATTACTATTTTTCCGAAAACAAATCTAGAAAATGTTACTACATATCCAAAAATTTAACTGTTTCCTGACCATCCTACTACTGATGACAACAACACAATTATTGAAAAATGCAGGCTCGCCACT
Source organism: Conus ventricosus (assembly GCA_018398815.1). Lineage (NCBI taxonomy): Eukaryota > Metazoa > Mollusca > Gastropoda > Neogastropoda > Conidae > Conus > Conus ventricosus. The sequence continues at coordinate 14,510,613 of CM031627.1, forward strand.
AATGTCACGATGCCGGTTTACCTTGTTTTTACTCTGTTGTTTAATAGAGAATAAAACACGAACAGCTCACAACGTTTTATAATAACTGTGTGATCATCAATAGGCTCACTCTCGCGCTTTCGCCACACCTGACAACAACATATAGCTCACTTCCTCCAAACAGTCGTCTGCTATCACGCCAACATTTATAACAGACTCAAAGAAATACAAGTTCCAACTTTACTTGTATGAAAACCACTTAAACTTCACATTCATAATTTAACATACATTTTTGCACACAGGTATTCACAAATTAACTTAAATTAGCCAACCCTAAACATTACTTTATTTCTAAACTAGCTGACCTCCCTAACGAACTACTTCCCCTAACTGTAACTAGAACTCACCTAACCTCTGACCTAACCAAATTAAATAACTTCCCAAGTTCCCAACTAACAAATTAATTCACACGCCTACACTCTCCCAATCACTCGAACATTCTTACGACAACATTCTTAGACTCATGCTCCCCATCGCTCAATTATTCCGACATTCAATTCTTGTACAAATACCACACGCAACTACAAAGTCCAGCCTCGCGCAAGCTCTCCATGACATTACAGTTCACTCAGCCAGCGGTGTGCAACAGCGGCCGCCCAGCTATCAAACATGATGCCTGCACAAGCCGAATAAATATATTAGAACCTAAACAAACTCTTGTTCCTATTTCGAAACATCTTAAATCTCTAAGTCGAAATGAACTACAACTGAAGCCTAAAATCCGAACTTTACTCACCAAGCAGCCCACACCTCCATGCATTCAGAAAAAGGACCGTACACGGGTCGGACACGGCCTTATATTCCTACGCATT
>CM031627.1:14513963-14516463 GCA_018398815.1 Conus ventricosus
GCTCACACACACGAGTGCGTGCATGCGTGGGTACTTGCGCAAACGTTCCATTTCATGAAACATGAAGACCAAATTCACGGATTCAGTTGATATCTTGTCAACGTAACATTTGACAGCATGGGGTTTGGGGCGGGAGGGGCGGGGGGGGGGGGGGGGGGGGAGACGCTGAAGGAAGGCCGTACTGGGGGGAGGAGGGTAGTGAAGCATGGCTGGGGGCAAGATTGGGGGGAGGGGGGGATGGAGAAAACAGCTCATTTCATGTGGAAATGCGTACATCACGTGGTATGTCATGTGAGCTTTAAACATGGCGGATAGTATGTGTGTATGCCATCCACGCAGACAGCTTTTTCTCAGCACGTCAGCGCCGGAGTTAAAACCTTGCTGCTGCTGATTGAACAAGGCGTTGACTCGCTCCACGAGAACTGTTCTGACTGATGAAAAACACGCCAGCAGCCAAGTCGCCCTGCAGACACCAGGGGAGAGAGAGAGAGAGATTGAGGGGGCTCAGAGAGAGAGAGAGAGAGAGAGAGAGAGAATGGGGACTCAGAGAGAGAGAGAGAGAGAGAGAGAGAGAAAATACGAATACGAATGATTTTTATTGTTTCAAACGTTTGAGCCCGTATCATACACACACACACACACACACACACACACACACACACACACACACATATATATATAATATATATATATATATATATATATATATTATATATATATATATAATATATATATATATATATATATATATACACCACGTACATGCACGCACATCTACGCATCTACGCACATAACATGCATGCGTGCGCGCACACATAACTGACCGGAATGAACATGACTACGAAATAAGATACTAACGTTCTTCATGACAAGGAAACCATCATGTCAAAGAAGTACGACAAGGCAGCATATCAACATCACAGTGATGGTGATACAGTCACTGTCAGGAAATATGTCTATCATTAAGTTACGGTCGGGTCGAATCCAGATCAGGATTTCCGTCTTCACCAGCCGGGATGACGGGGGCTGTCTTTTGTCTTAAAACTGCTCCTGGTTCTGTCCATCATTGTGTGCATTGTTTGCTAAACGTGACTTTGTTTCATTAACAGTGCCATGAGTGCATGCGCGCGCGCGTGCGTATGTGTGTGTGTAGACTGTTTCTTCACCACTCAATCGTGCACATTTTGCCTCACTACAATTGTTGACACTAATATTTCCAAAAGTGTCCGCTGCAGTCGTGTTTTCCTTCTTCTTCTTCCATATAGTAGCCGCCATTAACCGGTTGATGATTCTGTCACTTTGTGGGGGGTCTGCTTATGAACGGTATAGGGGTAAAATAAATAAATAAATAAATAAAAAATGCTGCTGGGAGGAGTCGGGAGAATGAGAGCGGTGGGGGAGGAAGAACAATTTGCCTTTTCTTCTTGAACTGTGTAAGTCCTGTGCGTCTCGACTCGTCTTAATGTCTCTGATCACGTGGGACAGACATTTCCGCCGACACACAGCTGGTGCCACGGTGACTGAGTTGGGATGTTTGACAGGCAGGAGTCAGGCGAAGAACAACTACCGCTGGACACCCTTCATCGGTGATTTTGAAGGAGGACAGGGCCATTTCTGTCAGCAGTCTTAAGGACGCTTTCTACCGCTAGACACCCTTCACCGGTGATTTTGAAGGAGGACAGGGCCACTTCTGTCGTATATGTTGAGGACTCTTTCTACCGCTTGTCACCCTTTACCAGTGATTTTGAAGGAAGACAGGGCCATTTCGGTCAGCAGTGTTAAGGACTCTTTCTACCGCTAGACACCCTTCACCGGTGATGTTGAAGGAGGACAGGGCCATTTCGGTCAGCAGTGTTGAGGACACTTTCTACCGCTTGTCACCCTTTACCAGTGATTTTGAAGGAAGACAGGGCCATTTCGGTCAGCAGTGTTGAGGACACTTGCTAACGTGGAAGGGAGATGATTACTGTCATACTGGAAACAGTTCGGTAATTTTGTTACAAATATCTAGTCTGCTTTGAGAAATCCGTCTTGCTGGCAGCCAAGCGAGGGAAGCCACTCAGAGAGAGAGAGAGAGACAGAGAGAGAGAGAGAGAGAGAGGAGAGAGAGAGAGAGAGAGAGATGTCTTAATTCCTGCAGCATTAAAAAAAAAACAGGTAATGTTGCTGTGTTGTTCTGTTCAATTTGTCAGTGCAAGATATTCTGCTGCTGAGAGTTGTTCTGTTCAATTTGTCAGTGCAATATGTTCTGTTGCTGAGGGTTGTTCTGTTCAATTTGTCAGTGCAAGATGTTCATTGCTGTGTGATGTTCTCTTCAATTTGTCGGTTACAAAATGTTCATTGCTGCGTCTTTGTTCACTTTGTTAGTACAAAATGTTCATGTTTGTGTGTTGTTCTGTGGACATTGCCGTATCTTTATTCGTTTAGTTTGGACAAAAATTTAATGTTCATTGCTGTGTCTCGTTCTGCTCAATTTGTTGGTAAAAAGAATGTTCATTGC
>CM031627.1:14518963-14536463 GCA_018398815.1 Conus ventricosus
TCGCCATGTTGACGGTGACACGAAGAGCAGACGGGGTTATGCTGGGTTTGCTCCTCACGTACTTGTACTGGGGGAGCTTACTTCTTCGCTGCGGGGACGTGGAAAGTAATCCCGGACCTAACCCCTTCAGAGCAAGGACAGCATGAGGCAGTCTCGACTGTCCAGTACACGGTCAACCAGTAGCAGAGTCAGCTTGGACAGAACGGACAATCCCTCAAGTGGCACTTCCAGTGAAGCAGCAAGCCAGCCTACTCTCTCTGACATTGTTGGCATGCTCAACTCTTTGGGCGTGAAGTTAGACACCAAGATTGGAGAGGTGAAAGAAGAAATCCGCATCCTGCACGAGGACTACGTGGCCATGAAGGATGAGCTGAGGGGGCTGAGGGAGGAGGTCGTCACGCTCCATGAAGAGAACGTGGATCTGCAGAGGAGGAACGACGATCTCAGCCGGAGGGTTGCTGACCTGGAGACGAAGACGGACGACCTCGAGGGACGGTCCAAACGGAATAACCTCATTTTCTACGGCTTACCGAGGAGGGAGAACGAGACACCGGTCGAGTGTGAAGGTATGGTAAACGATCTTCTCACTGACAAACTTGGACTGTCACATGATGTGGAATTTGACAGGGTTCACCGAATAAGTTCTAAGTCTGACTCCCCTGTGATTGCCAGATGTGTATTCTATAAACAGAAGGTAGAAGTGCTAAAGGCAAAGGGCAAGCTCAGGGGAAGTCAGGTTTTCATTGGTGAAGACTTTTCTACCCGTGTAAGAGAAGTCAGGAAAAGGTTGATTCCACACTTAAAGAAAGCTCGCAATGAAGGAAAACGAGCTACAATGGCTTTCAACCACCTCCTGATAGACGGTAGGAAATATTCTGTCAATTCTAGTGACAGGCTTGTGGAAATGAAATAGGACAGTGGCCGGCCCGAAGACATTGTGTGTGGTTTTTCAACAGAGGGAACAAACCTTCATGGTGCACCGGTTTTGCTGTCACCCGGTAACGGGTATGACACAGAGCTGACACGTGCTGATCGTGGAACGGTTGACCTGGTTTGTTGTGCTAGCGATTCAACCACCAAACCTGAACATGTGTGTGTAAACAGTGAGCATGTGTTAGTTGAATCCGTATCTGTGTATGACGCGCGTCATGACGGCACGTGCAATGCTTCTCCCGGGTTTGCTGACAGTGGCAATTCAGATTGTTTCTTTGTAAATAAACATTCTAAATCTTTTTCTTTTCTCCATTGGAATGTGAATGGTTTACTGTCTAAATTGCATGATAAAGAATTTGTCTCTTTTGTTTGTTCTTTTGACTTCATATGTTTTGATGAAACATTCCTGGAAGACTTTCATTCATCTGTGTTTGTAGGTTAAAAATCGTTTTGCAAACCTGCCATTAAACTTACAGCTCGTGGAAGGCGTTCTGGTGGTCTGGTATGTCTTGTTAAACACGAGCTCTGCTCGTTGATTAAGCTATTAGATATTAAATCTGATAACTGTGTTGCTTTTGTCATTGATAAATCTCTGTTTTGCGCAAACAAAGATATCCTTTACATATGTGCTAACGTACCACCGATTGATTCACCGTATTATACACACTTGTATTGAAAATGGAATAGTGTCATGGACAAAAAAAAGAAAACCGAATTCGTGGTCAGTCGCCACCCAGTTCAATTGGACATAAGTCCAAACTCAAACATCCTGGTTTCCAGGCAGACGACTTCATGTGTCGCGTCAGCCAATTAGGCACGGCAAAGAGGCTATTTTTAGCCCTTTTTCCACGGAAACGGCACGTCCCGCAGACAGACTGAGTGGCTTGCCCGACTTTCTCAATAGGTCTGGCCAGACGGATTGGGCGTCTGGGTCAGACTGATGCAGCTAATTTGCAAGACCAGCGCCCACATTTAAAACCCAGACGTCGCCGTTGACGTAGGAAGGGGGAAGGTATTGTGTGGTGGGGGTGAAATCAAGCTAATTAATTAATGCCCATTGACCACCACAGAGAGCAAGGGCCCGGTAGATGTGACTTTGACGATTTGCATGTCCAATGGAATTAGAGGGGAGGTAACCTCGGTAAAGGCGGAAAAATTCTGACCAATGGTTACTACCCTTTTGACAGTAGGAACAGGATAAGAAGCTAGGGGAGTGAAGGAGGAAAAAGAAAAAAAAAGAAGAAAAGAGAGAGAGGTTTGGGAGTAGGCTCTGAACGAGAGAAAAGCAGAGAGATGAGAGGGGAGTGAGAGAACCGAGTTGAAGCATTAGCACCTTTATAGAGTCTGCAGGGGAAGGATAAGGAGAGAGTTGAGAGAGAGAGAGAGAGTTGCTAATTGATGAAGAGAAAAAGAAAAAAAAAAGAAAAAAAGAAAGCAACCATGTCCATTTGATAGAGCAGACTAGAAGAGGGGGAGAGAGAGAGAGAGAGTGCAATGCGTTAGTGCAGGAAGGAAGGAAGAGAAACAGATCAATGTCTGGTAGTCACTGTTCAATTTGAACCGGGGTCCGACCTCATACCTGGCAGCGCCTTTCATCAAGCAGAACCACAGGCCAACGCCAGTAACCTGACCAGTGCCAGCAGTCTAACCCTGACCAGTGCCAGCGGTCCAACCTGCCAGTGCCAGCAGTTGTGTCGTGACTGGTTTTTTGTGAAAGTGACAGTGAAAAGGAAAAAAAAAGAAGAAAAGGAAAAAGGGGGACAGTGATTCGAAAATTGTTTAAGATCACCTGGCCAGGTAAAGTAGAAAATCTATTTATACCCGGGTTAGTTATGATGATTTAGATAAATGGTTTTGTGAAGTTCAAGGAAAGAGAAAATGTTTTATTTTGTTTGACTCCATGCGCATTGATGTTTCTTTCCAGATTATGTGTAGTAAAGTTATAGACTTTACTAGTGGTTTGATGGACGAATGCATGATATATAAATGAGATTGTAAGCAAGTGTGAGTGTGTTTGGGCTGTGCGCTAGTCCTTCTCCACTGAGTACCCCGGGGTTTGGACATTTATTGGCGAGTTTGCCAGGTTTATTCTGGCCCCATTTATTATAATTGTTCAATTCTCAGAGAGGAAGCTGGGGGGGGATTCAAGTATTGTAACCCTTTAAGGCAAGGTAGTGTCTTACTGTATTTTTCCCAAGATAGTAAATACTAGGCTTGGCTTTGCTTCCAAGATAGTTAACACTAGGCTTGGCATTTCAGCCCCAGAGTACTTATTTCCCCACGATTGCCTATAATTCGCTCTCTAGTTGGGTCGGGCGCTGGGCGTCTTATAAAAATAATTTAAACCGTTGTCCCAAGCTAATTTTATTCATTCATAGGATTGTGCTATCACGTCAATCGTGTCAGTAACCACCAGTTTGGCTGTCGTAGAAAGAAAAAACCTTTTTAAAAAAAAAAAAAAAAAAAAAAGAGAGATATAATGGCGGACGAAAAGAACCCCCCTATTGAACAACTTGTGGCGTGCTCGTGATTTAGGCTACTCAGGAGAAGAGCAGCCGAGCATTCGTTGAAACCCAAAAAAAGATGGAAAGAGATGAGCGAGTGGAAAGCGCTGTGTCGCAGTAGAAATAGCATTAGCAGAGCAGGAAAGGGTTAAAGCTAGCGAGATGCAGGAAACAGAAAGATTAAGGATTCAGGCTAACAATAATCAGGAAACGCAGGAAACAGAAAGTTTAAAGGGATTAAATTAGAGTTAGAGAGATAGGATTACGAGGGAGACCACCGATGATGGTAGTCAAGTTTCCAGTGACCCTGTGCGCAGTTATGCCCCCCGACCAAAGTTCCCAAAAATTTTCTCTGAAGGAACAGATTCGATTGATGCGACATCAGTCTTTTTGAAACGTTTGCTACTTTCAGGGTTGGCCTTCAGAAGAGTGGGCAGTCATTTTGTCAGCGCTATTGAGGGTAAGGCATTACAGATTTTCACTGTGTTCCCAGCAGACCAACAATCTGATTTTGGTGCTGTGAAGGAGTCTTTGATGAAGGGATTTGCCCTCACAGAGGAGGGGTTTAGAAAGAAATTTCGATCAGCTAGATTACAAGCAGGTGAACGTACACTCAGTTTGGTGCACGTTTGGATCACTATTTTGAGAAGTGGTTAGAGTTGAGTGTACGCGAAAGGAGTTCGCTGAATTGAAAGAGCTGGTTATGAAAGAACAGATTTTGTCAGGTTGCAGTCCAGAGTTAATTATACATTTGAAAGAGAGACAGCCAGAGACAGCAGGGGAGTTGCTGAAGTTAGCAGAGGTGTACAGGGAGGCACGTTTGGGCACTAAGGTGCAGGAGAAACAGGTGCCAGGCACAGGTAAAGAAGAGTGCAAGGAGACTGGGGGGAGTTTTCTGCAAAGTCTGAAAAACCCAGTGGTGGGGCAGAAAGGGGGACAAAGGGACAATAGGTGTTTCATTTGTCCCCAAGAAGGGAACTTTGTGGCGGGGGTTTTGTCGCATGAGGTTCCCAGAAGGCAGCAGCCTTGCAAGGGTTGAAAAGGGGTCGCCAGGGGAAACGACCTGCAGTGGAACCAAAAGGGATCCAATCTAAAGAGGGTGGAGTGCGGCCTATGGCTCGTGCTGGACAGCAGTCAGTGACAGGGATGGAGGGCACTAGGCTGAGTGGTTCGTTACAGTGGAAGGGGGGTGGTTTGGCCCAGCAGAGGGTGAAAGTGTTACGGGACAGGGTTGTTCATGTGGTGTAGGTAAGAACAACGCTGGTCGAGGAAGGGGATTTGACAGGGCAATCCAGCCCTGTACTCTAATCGATGGCACTGTGAGGGAATTCCCCAGTTGCTAAGATAGAAGTACGTACCCCTTACTTCTCAGGCGAGTTGTCTGCGCTGGTGATGGAGAAACCCCTTTATGATTTGATCATTGGAAATATTCCAGGTTGCAAGGGATCCGGGGGATCCTGAGTTGTTGACTGCTACGGGGGGCAGCAGTTCAACACGGAGCAAGAAGGGGAAAAGGTTGATAAAACCGTTAGTCGTTCCAGCAAGGAAGTCAGGCATTAGATGTGTCCCCTTTGATGGGGTTAAGGGCAGCGCAGGAACAAGACCCTTCGCTCGTGAAGTCTTGGGAGTTGGCAAGAGGTGGAGAGAAACAGGTGGTTAGAGGAGGTGAGACAGAATTTCTGGTGAAGAGGCGGGTTGTTGTACCGAGTGTTCACCAGGGGAAGACAGGTAAGGTGACAACTCAGTTAGAGGTACCAGCATGTTATCGTGACACTGTCATGTCAGTGGGTCACGAGTCGCTCATGGCAGGTCATCTGGGCACCGGCAAAACAGCTGACTGAATCTTTGATGATTTTCACTGGCCAGGGCAATGGCAGACATAAAGCGGTTCTGCATGTCATGTGATGTGTGTCAAAGGTCAGCCACAAGAGGGGTGAAGAGGAAGGCACCTCTTAAACAGCCCCCTTTAATTGACCCCACCATTCAGGGAGTGGCTGTTGATTGATTGGCCCAATCTCCCCCTGTTCCCAAAAGGTGGGCCACAGGTATGAGACATGTATGGTTGCAAGGGAAAGTTTGCAGGAGGTTTAGGGTCGTGCAGAAGAAGCAATATGACAGGAAGGTGAGAAGCAATCCCTAAAGGTGGGAGATCAAGCCCTGTTACTGTTCCCACGGATCATAACAAGCTGCTGATGCTTTGGGAAAGGACCTTTTCACCATCATGAAAAGGTAGATCAGGATTACCGAATTGATGTGAATGGGAAACCAAAACTTTTCCATGCGAATTTGCCCCGCAAATATATTCAGCGTGAGACTCAGCACATAGGTGCAGCTGAAAAACAGCAGGGTGCTGCGCTGGGCAATGGGACTGCCGCCCTACAGGGATCGAGTTCAGTACATCCCCGGTCGACAGAATGTAGGACTGACTATTTAAGTCGTGTAGTCTAGCAACTGCAAACCAAAAGGAAGTCCGTATAAATCCCGGGGTGCATAGCTACTTTATAAATTAAATGTGTTGATTAAAGTGAGATTGAGTGGATTTGGGTTCATTCCCATTCGGTATGGTTCATATTTTCTTTGTGAGACTTGTTCATGTAAAAGTAGTTATGTTTGGAGCGTACAGTCGCTTGTGTAGTAACGCAAGTTTGCGATAAGTGAGGATGGAGATTCCTCAGTGAGATGTCATGGATCGGGTCATATTAGATTGTGCTTTTCATAGTAGTTTGTGAAGAGAAGATGTGGCAAATCCGCCCGGTAGGGGGATTGCATAGGTGCACACAGAGGTTATCAGAAAATGAATTGAAATAAGGCAGAGGCGCACATCAATGATAACCCTTGGGGGGTGTCAACCTCGGGGTTATGTCAGTGGAGGAAGGACTAGCGCACAGCCCGAACACACTCACAGCTTGCTTACAAACTCATTCATATATCATGCATTGTCACATCAAACCACTGTAAGTCTATAACTTTACTACACATTTAAACATGGGAAAAAACATCAATGCGCATGGAGTCAAACAAAATGAAACATTCTCTTCTTTCTTGAACTTCACAAAACCATTTATCTAAATCATTTATTAACTAACCCCGGGGATAAACAGATTTTACTTTACCGGCCTGGTGATCTTAAACTATTCACGAATCACTGTTTTTTTTTCCTTTTTATTTTTTCTTTGTTCTTTTCACTGTCACTTTCACAAGCACAACACAATGCTGGCACCCGGTCAGGTTGGACTGCTGGCACTGGTAGGTTGGGCTGCTGGCACTGGTCAGGTTAGACCGCTGGCGTTGGTCAGGTTGGACCGCTGATGACAGTGGCGCCGGCCAAGTATGAGGTCGAACCCCGGTTCAGATCGAACAGTGACTATCAGACTCGATCTGTTCTCCTTTCTTTTTCCTGCATTAACGCCCTTGCCCTCTCTCCCTCTCTCTCTCTCTCTCTCTCTCCCCTCTCTCTCTCTCTCTCTCTCTCTCTCTTCTAGTCTGCTCTATCAAATGGACTGGTTGCTTTTCTTTTCTTTTTTTCTTTTCTTTTTTTTTCTTCATCAGTTAGCAACTCTCTCTCTCACATCTCTCCTTTGTCTTTCCTCTTGCAGACTCTTTTTTGGTGCTAATGCTTCAACGCGGTTCTCTTCACTCCCCCCCTCATCTCTCTGCCTTCCTCTCATTTCAGAGTTACACCCAGAACCTCTCCCTCTCTCTTTTTTCGTTTCCCCTTCCTCTTCTCTCACTCTCACATCTTTCTTATCCCGTTCCCATCTGTCAAAAGGGTGAGTACCATTGGTCAGAATTTTTTCCCGCCTTGTAACGAAATTACCTCCCTTCTAATTCCATTGGACGTTCAAACCGTCACAGTCAATCTACTGGCCTTGCCTCTGTGGTGGTCAATGGGTCATTTAAATTAATTAGTTTGATTTTCCCCCCCCACACGATAGCTTTCCCCTTCCTACTTCAAACTGGTGACATCCGACTTAAACTTGTGGGCGCTGGTCGCAAATTGGCCGGATCAGTCTGACCCCGGCCGAGACCCGTCTGGCCAGACATATTGATCCGTCGGTCCAGCCACTTTGTCTGTCTGCTGGGCCGGTGCTGTTCCGTGAGCCTCTCCGCTGTGCCTAATTGGCTGACGCGACACCTTAAGTGTCTGCTGGGGCACCCGGATATTTGAGTTGGAGCTTTATGTCCAAACACAATGGCTGGCGGGCTGACCACGACTTCGGTTTTTTTTTTTTCTGTCCGTGACAATTTTCCCTTGCAAAAGACTATGCTCAGCATTGTCTCAAAACAACGGTACAAAAAAAGACAAAAAAACCGAATTTGCTGACACACAGCTACAAAGTGCAAAGTTTGGAAAAATACTTTACAACAACCAGTTTATAAATTATAAGATATATATTCATTAGTGAAAACCACCCCATGAGTTATCATTGAGTTTCGCTCTTGCCCTTTTTTCAATTCATTTCTGATAACCTCTTGGCGCACCCATGCAATTCCCCCACCTGCGGATTTGCCACATTTGGGCTTCACAACTACTATGAAAAAACACAATCTAATATGACACGATCCATGACACCTCATGAGGAATCTCCATCCCCACTCATCGCAAACAGTGCATTACTCCACGCGACTGTATGCTCCAAACATAAAATGCATTTATATGAACAAGTCTCACAAAGAAATAATGAACCATAGCCAAATGGGAATGAACCCATATCCATCAACATAACTGTAATCAACACATATTATCAACAAATAGCTATGCACCCTGGGTATGATGATTCCTTGAGTTGAGCTTGCTAGACTACACGACTTAAATAGTCAGCTCCTACATTCTGTCGACCTGGAATGTACTGAACTCGATACCTGTAGGGCTGCAGTGCCATTGCCAGCGCAGCACCCTGCTGTTTTTCAGCTGCGCCTCCTGCAGGAATTTGAGTGGTTGATGATCAGTCTCTATCCGAATCTTTCCCATACAAGTATTTGTGGAATTCTGCAGGCCACACGACAGCCAAACACTCCTTCTCTACCGTTGCGTACCCTTCTTACACTTCGTCAGCTTCCTGCTAGCATACTTCACAGAAAACTCGACCCTTCGTTTCTCCTGCAACAATACTGCACCTACTCCACCACCCGATGCATCTGTTTCGCAACAAAAAAAGGTTTAGACATATCCGGTAGCTTTAAGAGGGACGGGAACCTAGTCTTTCTAGCACTGTCTGCAGTGTTTGCTCTGCAGCGTCTGACCACTCGACCCCTGCCGGTTTCCTGCCTTGACCCAAAACACTGAGAGGACTTGTGATTGCTGCGAAATTTGGTACAAACTCCCCATAGAAAACCAATAAAACCTAGCAGACCCCCTGACTTTGTTTGGTCTTTGGTCTTAGCATTCATCATCTTCTCCACCTTTCCTTTTCTGGCTGCTTTGTGTCGCCTCCAAAAACAAAACCCAGGAACTCCAGGCTTGGAAAACCCAATCTGGCACTTTGTTGGTCTGCTGTGAGATTGGCTCGTCTCAACCTCTCTAAAACTGCTCCTAGCTGCCTCATATGCTCCTCCCATATCTCAGATGCTATCAGAATGTATCCTGAAATTCACAAACACCTTCAATCCCGTCAATAACTTCCTCATCATCTGTGCCCACCCTTTGGAACGGGCGGATTGGGCCAATCAGATCAATAGCCACCCTCCTGAATGGTGTGTCATTAAAGGGGATGTTTAAGAGGCGCCTTCTCTTCACCCTCTTGTGGCTTTACCTTTGACACACATCACATGACATGCAGAAACGCTTTATTTCTGCCCTTGCCCTGGCAATGAAATCTTCAAAGATTCGGTCAGTGTTTTTGTGGTGGGCCCAGATGACCCGCCATGAGCGACTCGTGACCCCCTGACATGACAGTGTCACGATAACATCTGGTACCTCTAACTGAGTTGTCACCTTTCCTGTCTTCCCCTTGGTGAACCTCGGTACAACACCCCCCCTTTCACCAGAAAAAATTTTGTCTCACCTCCTCTAACCACCTGTTTCTCTCCACCTCTTGCCAACTCCCCAAAACTTCACGAGCAAAGGGTCTTGTTCCTGTTGCTGCCCTAAACTCTCAGGCGAACATCTATGCCTGACTCCTTGCTGGATACGACTAACGGTTTATCAACCTTTTCCCCTTCTTGCTCCGTGTTTGAACTGTGCCCCTGTAGCAGTCAACAACTCAGGATCCCCCGGATCCCCTTTCACCCGGAATATTTCCGATGATCAAATCATAAGGGGTTTCTCCATTTCCCCCGTGCAGACAACTCGCCTGAGAAGTAGGGGGACGTACTTCTATCTTAGCAACTGGGAACTCCCTCACAGTGCCATCGATAGAGTACAGGTCTGGATTTGCCCTGTCAAATCCCCTTCCTCGACCAGCGTTGTTCTTACTACACCACATGAACAACCAGTGTCTCGTAACACTTTCACCCTCTGCTGGCCAATCCACCCTTCTTCCACTGGTAACGAACCACTCAGCCTAGTGCCCTCCATCCCTGACACTGACTGCTGTCCAGTGCTAGCCATAGGCCGCACTCCACCCTCTTCAGATGGGATCCTTTTGGTTCCACTGCAGGTCGTTTCCCCTAGCGACCCTTATCAACCTCTTGCAAGGCTGCTGCCTTCTGGAACCTCATGCGACAATCCCTCACCACATGTCCCTTCTTGTGACAAATGAAACACCTATTGTCCCTTTGCCCTCCTTTCTGCCCCACCACTGGGTTTGCAGACTTTGCAGAAAACTCCCTAGTCTTCTTGCACTCTTCTCACCTGTGCCTGGCACCTGTTTCTCCTGCACCTTAGTGCCCAAACGTGCCTCCCTATACACCTCTGCTAACTTCAGCAACTCCCTGCTGTCTCTGGCTGTCTCTCTTCAAATGTATGGTTAACTCAGGGCAGAAACCTGACAAAATCTGTTCCTTCACAACCAGCTCCTTCAATTCAGCGAACTCCTTTCGCGTACCATCAACTCAAACCCACTTCTCAAAATAGTGATCTAAACGTGCACCAAACTGAGTGTACGTTTCACCTGCTTGTAATCTAGCTGATCGAAATTTCTTTCTGAACCCTTCCTCTGTGAGGTGAAATCCCTTCATCAACGAATCCTTCACAGCACCAAAATCAGATTGTTGGTCTGCTGGTAATGCAGTGAAAATCTGTATGCCTTACCCGTCAATAGCGCTGACAAAATGACTGCCCACTCTTCTGAAGGCCAACCCTAACTAGTAGCAAACGTTTCAAAACGATGATGTATGCATCAATCGAATCTGTTCCTTCAGAGAATTTTGACAACTTTGGTCGGGGGGCATAACTGCGCACAGGGTCACTGGAAACTGAGCTGCTATCATCGGTGGTCTCCCTTTGTATTTTCACTCTCTCTAACTCTAGTTGAATCCTTAATCTTTCTGTTTCCTGCGCTTCCCTTAGTCTTTCTGTTTCCTGCGTTTCCCTTAGTCTTTCTGTTTCCTGCGTTTCACGGCGTCTTTCCGCTCGCTCATCTCTTTCCATCTTTTGTTGGGTTTCAACGAATGCTCGCAACTCTTCTCCCGAGTAGCCTAAATCACGAGCGACGCTCACAAGTTGTTCAAGTGGGGTGTTCTTTTCGTCCGCCATTATATCTTTTTTTTTTTAACAAGATTTTACTACTACGACAGCCAAACTGGTGGTTACTGACACGAGTGACGTAATAGCACAATCCTATGAATGATAATATTAGCTTGGGACAACGTAATTAGTTTTTATAAGACGCCTAGCGCCTGACCCAACTATGAGAGCGAATTATAGGCAATCTGTGCGAAATAAGTACTCTGGGGCTGAAATGCCAAGCCTAGTGTTAACTATCTTGGAAGCAATGCCAAGCCTAGTATTTAACTATCTTGGGAACATACAGTAAGACACTACCTTGTCTTAGGATTACAATACTTGAATCCCACCCAGCTTCCTCTCTGAGAAGTTGAACAATTATAATAAATGGGCCAGAATATCCTGGCAAGCTCGCCAATAAATTGTCAACCTCGGGGTATGTCAGTGGAGGAAGGACTAGCGCACAGCCCGAACACACTCACAGCTTGCTTACAATCTCATTCATATATCATGCATTCGTCACATCAAACCACTAGTAAAGTCTATAACTTTACTACACATAATCATGGAAGAAACATCAATGCGCATGGAGTCAAACAAAATGAAACATTCTCTCTTTCCTTGAACTTCACAAAACCATTTATCTAAATCATCACTAACTAACCCCGGTATAACAGATTTCTACTTTACCTGGCCCGGTGATCTTAAACTATTCACGAATCACTGTCTTTTCTTTTCCTTTTTTTTCTTTGTTTCTTTTCACTGTCACTTTCACAAGCACAACACAACTGCTGGCACTGGTCAGGTTGGACTGCTGGCACTGGTCAGGTTGGGCTGCTGGCACTGGTCAGGTTAGACCGCTGGCATGGTCAGGTTGGACCGCTGATGACAGTGGCGTGGCCAAGTATGAGGTCGAACCCCGGTTCAGATCGAACAGTGACTATCAGACATCGATCTGTTCTCCTTTCTTTCTTCCTGCATTAACGCATTGCACTCTCTCTCTCTCTCTCTCTCTCTCTCTCTCTCTCTCTCTCTCTCTCTCTCTCTCTCTCTCTCTCTCTAGTCTGCTCTATCAAATGGACATGGTTGCTTTTCTTTTCTTTTTTTCTTTTCTTTTTTTTTCTCTTCATCAGTTAGCAACTCTCTCTCTCCACATCTCTCCTTAGTCTTTCCTCTGCAGACTCTATCTGGTGCTAATGCTTCAACGCAGTTCTCTTCACTCCCCCTCTCATCTCTCTGCCTTCCTCTCATGCAGAGCTTACACCCAGAACCTCTTCCTCTCTCTCTGTTTTTCGTTCTCCCCCTCTCCTCTTCTCTCACTCTCACATCTTTCTTATCCCGTTCCGATCTGTCAAAAGGGTGAGTACCATTGGTCAGAATTTTTTCCCGCCTTGTAACGAAATTACCTCCCTTCTAATTCCATTGGACGTTCAAACCGTCACAGTCACATCTACTGGCCTTGCTCTCTGTGGTGGTCAATGGGTCATTTAATTAATTAGTTTGATTTTACCCCCACCACACGATAGCTTTCCCCCTTCCTACTTCAACTGGCGACGTCCGACTTAACTTGTGGGCGCTGGTCGCAAATTGGCGGGATCAGTCTGACCCAGGCGCCGAGACCCGTCTGGCCTGACATATTGATCCGTCGGTCCAGCCACTTAGTCTGTCTGCTGGACCGGTGCTGTCTCCGTGAGCCTCTCCGCTGTGCCTAATTGGCTGATGCGACACCTTAAGTCGTCTGCCTGGACACCAGGATATTTGAGTTGGAGCTTATGTCCAAACAAACTGGCTGGCGACTGACCACGACTTCGGTTTTTCTTTTTCTGTCTGTGACAGGGTGATATTTACTAGTGATACATGCGGATAATTTGTAAACCGTTTGTTGTAAATAATTTTGCAAAAACTTGCACGTGTAGCTGTGGTGTCAGCAAATCCGGTTGTTGTTGCTTTTTTGTACCGTTGTTTTGGGACAATGCTGAGCATAGTCTTTTGCAAGGGGAAGTTGTCACGGACAAAAAAAAGAAAAACCGAATTCGTGGTCAGTCGCCAGCCAGTTCAATTGGACATAAGTCCAAACTCAAACATCCTGGTTTCCAGGCAGACGACTTCATGTGTCGCGTCAGCCAATTAGGCACGGCGAAGAGGCTATTTTTAGTCCTTCACGGAAACGCCACCGTCCCGCAGACAGACTGAGTGGCTTGAACGATGTCTCAATAGGTCTGGCCAGACGGATCTCGGCGTCTGGGTCAGACTGATGCAGCTAATTTGCAAGACCAGCGCCCACAGTTAAGCCAGACATCGCCGGTTGACGTAGGAAGGGGGAAGGTATTGTGTGGTGGGGGTGAAATCAAGCTAATTAATTAAATGACCCATTGACCACCACAGAGAGCAAGGCCGGTAGATGTGACTTTGACGATTTGCATGTCCAATTGAATTAGAGGGGAGGTAACCTCGGTACAAGGCGGGAAAAATTCTGACCAATGGTACTCACCCTCTTGACGCGTAGGAACAGGATAAGAAGCTAGGGGAGTGAAGGAGGAGAAGGAAAAAAAAGAAGAAACAGAGAGAGAGGTTCTGGGAGTAGGCTCTGCACGAGAGAAAAGCAGAGAGATGAGAGGAGGAGTGAAGAGAACCGAGTTGAAGCATTAGCACCATATAGAGTCTGCAGAGGAAGGACTAAGGAGAGATGTTGAGAGAGAGAGAGAGAGAGAGTTGCTAATTGATGAAGAGAAAAAGAAAAAAAAAAGAAAAAAAGAAAGCAACCATGTCCATTTGATAGAGCAGACTAGAAGAGAGAGAGAGAGAGTGCAATGCGTTAGTGCAGGAAGGAAGGAAGGAGAACAGATCAATGTCTGGTAGTCACTGTTCAATTTGAACCGGGGTTCGACCTCATACCTGGCAGCGCCACTTTCATCAAGCAGAACCACAGGCCAACGCCAGTAACCTGACCAGTGCCAGCAGTCTAACCTGACCAGTGCCAGTGTTCCAACCTGACCAGTGCCAGCAGTTGTGTCGTGACTGGTGTTTGTGAAAGTGACAGTGAAAAGGAAAAAAAAGAAGAAAAGGAAAGACAGTGATTCGTAAATAGTTTAAGATCACCTGGCCAGGTAAAGTAGAAAATCTATTTATACCCGGGTTAGTTATGATGATTTAGATAAATGGTTTTGTGAAGTTCAAGGAAAGAGAATGTTTTATTTTGTTTGACTCCATGCGCATTGATGTTTCTTTCCATGATTATGTGTAGTAAAGTTATAGACTTTACTAGTGGTTTGATGTGACGAATGCATGATATATGAATGAGATTGTAAGTAAGCTGTGAGTGTGTTTGGGCTGTGCGCTAGTCCTTCCTCCACTGACGTACCCCGAGGTTGACAAATAGGTATGCTTGAAGAATTTGTGAGTGATTGTATACTTGCTCTTGATGATGTTTATGTTTTATTAAGTGGTGATTTGAACAGTCGAACTTCAAACTTTTCACATGATTTAGAAGATGATGGTTTACCTATTGACGATCAGTATGTAAGTACTCCTTTATGTACAAACAGAAATTCTGAAGATAATGTATTGAATAATAATGGTAAAATGTTAATCAATATGTGCACCACTTTGAATTTGTGTATCATGGATGGTATGTGTCAGGGCGAACTAAATGGTCGCTACACATATATTTCTGAGAGAGGTAGTCGTGTAATTGATTATTTTTTAATGTCACGAGATGTGTTTTTGAGTTTCTCGAATGATTGTACATTACACGTGCTAGAAAGAATCGAGTCAGACCATATGCCTTTGTTGATGAACCTCAGTGTCCCAAATGACTGCATGAATAACACAAAAAGAAATGTTTCTAACCTTTTCATTGAAAAGTATGTTTGGAATGAGACGTATACTACTAATGTATTTAGTGATATAGTTTGCTCCCCTGAGATTCAACAGAGAGTTGAAATGGCGATCAGTGTAATTGATGTGGATATAAATGAAGCTCTGTGTATATTTAACAGTTGCTTGAAAGAAGCAGCTGATGCATGAAAAAACAGAGCAAGGTAAATGTAAAACATAGTTATGATGATGACTGGTATGATGTGGCGTGTAAGTCTGGTAAGAGAAAGGCCCGTAATTTGTTAAGTAGATATCGTCGTACTTTATTGCCACCAGATCATGTTTCTTATAGTAATGCCAGACGTGACTATAAACAGCTTCTGAAAACAAAACGTAAACAGTTTAATCGAGCTATGTTAGAAAAACTGGTATCCTCTGTAAATAACCAGAAGGAATTCTGGAATTCAATGCGGAGAATTCACAACAAAAGTAAACAACCTTCTAACAATATTAGTTTAGAGAAAAATGGTTTCAGCACTTTCAGAAATTGCTTGAAAAAGAAGTAGATATCTGTAATATTATGGACGATGAAGGTGGTAGTGATGACAACGGTAACAACGATACCAATGATAACAATATTACCAGTGATGATACATTAAATCGTCCAATTTTAAGAGATGAGATTCTGCTGGCTCTAAAGAAATTAAAGAATCGTAAAGCTAGCGGCCCTGATGGAATCATTGGTGAGATGTTAAAAAATGCATGAAAATCAGATTTGTTGTTAGATTTTATCACAAAATATTTTAATGCTCTGTTTGACAGAGGTGTGTTTCCTGAACTGTGGACTGAATCTATTGTTCTCCCTTTATACAAGAAAGGTGATGTTGATAATCCAAGCAATTACAGAGGCATTTCTTTGTGTAACATTTGTAGTAAACTATACAGTGCTGTTATCAACAGAAGGTTACAGGACTGGGTAGAAGAAAAGAACCTCACTGGTGAACTTCATATGTTTACTTTGATGGCATTTGTGCAAAAACAATTTTGTTTGAATCGCAAATTATATGTTGCTTTTATTGATTTCGAAAAAGCCTTTGATTCTGTTAATAGAAGTATTTTGTGTCATGCGTTTTCACACCTCGAAAAACCTGCCTCCTTTGTACGCATTCTTTACATTGATTTCTCATCAGCATTCAACACCATACAACCACATCTGATGGCAAAGAAACTCATTAACATGAATGTCTGTAACAAGCTCATTCTTTGGATAATAGATTTTCTAACAAAGAGGACACAGTCTGTTCGATATCAGAGTGTTGTTTCGTCTTCCAGAGTCATTTCAACTGGCGCACCTCAGGGTACTGTTTTATCTCCAGTGCTTTTTACTCTGTACACAAATGATTGTTCAGGAAGTGATTCAACTTTGTACATTAAATACTCAGATGACTCAGCACTTGAGGATCTTTCCAACTCTGACTCTGTTTACTTCAAGGAGGTTCAAAGATTTGTTGACTGGTGCGATCACAACTATCTTGATCTGAATGTAACAAAAACGAAAGAAATGTTGATTGATTTGAGAAAGAATCCAAAAGTTGTACCACCGCTTTTTATCAAAGGTGCTGAAGTAGAACGTGTTGAATCATACAAATATTTAGGAACTTTTATAGATAATAAGCTGAATTTTAAATCCCATGTTGATTATGTCCACAAAAAATGTCAAACCAGATTATATTGTCTTCGCAAGCTGCGATCATTTCATGTGAATACTGACATTCTTCGGACATTTTATTCATGCTTCTTGGAATCTGTTTTAACTTTCTCATTTATGTGTTGGTATGGTGGGCTGACTGTGAAGAGTAGGAATGTGCTTGAGAAAGTGGTGAACGTGGGAGGAAAAATTGTTGGTGGGAGACAAAAAAGTCTGAGTGAGCTGTACAAATGCCGTGTTGTCTGTAAAGCGAAGAAGATTGCGTGTGACCAGACCCACGTTCTTGCAAGTCAGTATGACCTTCTTCAGTCAGGACGAAGATATCGGTCAGTTAAATGCAGAAGTGTCAGATTTAAACAAAGTTTTATTCCCCTGTCCATTGATTTTCTTAACAGAGGTGATGTTTAATTGCTTTTTAGCTATGGATTATTGTTACATTTTGTTTTATAAAGATACATAATTTAAGCTCAGATTGAGCATACTGTTGCATTTAGATAACAAATAGTTGTGTTCTTTTAGTTTAAAATCTCATCTTAGAATTTATTGTCAAATGCGTTGTAGGACTGCAATTTTATACAGTAATATTCTTATATTATTTAGTCACCTTGAAATCCAAATTCTTTTATATGAATGTATGCCATATGTGACAAAATGGGTGATGTGACAAAATCATTGTTTATTTGCTGTGAATGTGTATGACCACAAACTAATTTCGCGAACTGAGATAATAAAGTTTACTTGACTTGACTTGACTTGACTTGACTTGACTTGTGGCATATTTTGTTTAAAAATGGAATCAAAGGGAAATTATATCGAAGTGTCATGAGCATGTATGACTCCGTCAAAGCTAGAGTGAGAAGCGGTGGGTCTTTGACTGATTGCATAAACTGCACGACTGGTGTTAAGCAAGGTGATGTGTGCAGTCCTATATTG
>CM031627.1:14541463-14543963 GCA_018398815.1 Conus ventricosus
ATAGGAGAAAACGGGGGCTCATGATTATGTTGCTGAAATTGCCATGGCCATTTCGCAGTCACAGGCTGCAAAAAATTTTTTTATAAAGATCAACAATTTTGTGTACCACTAGGGTATTTCACTTATGTAAATATGTATATATCAGATGTGGGTTTGAAAGCACTAACGTGGATGATAAGTGTGATTTTTATTTTTTTGATGGTGTCTAATATCATCTGGCGATGAAAAGACATTAAACACACCACTGAACTGAACGGGGGGAGGCGGGGGGGGGGGGGGGGGTAAAAAGAAAATAGAAGAGAGGAGGGTGATGATCAGTTTTCAGCATGTCTTGGTACAGTCGAGTTCACAATCGTTCACATACATAGGCCTACATGAACACGTGCATTCCGTGACTGTCATCTCTCTGACAAAATCAGCTCTAAACTCTTCAGCTTGTTGACATTATCTAAAGGTTCAGGGTTGTTCAGCCTTCTTCGAACGTTAACCACACTAAAGTATGTGAAATTTACAATTTGAACACAAAACTGGAATTTTCCCTTTTTCTTTCTAATCATCCATAACAATCAATTATTTACATGTAAACCTTAGCTTCACACATGACAGAGATGTTAATACCAATGAGAAAAGAAATAGTAAATACAGAATGAACACATTGAAATAATACGCTGAATATATCCATGCTCAAGTAATCTGGCTGTCGACTCCTCTCGCCATTCCTTCGTCTCGCGGTTGATCAAAATGGAGAACGACAATCAAGCACACATAATCTGATTATTAACTCTCCTTCTAGCCGTACCTTCAACATCTCTCGGGTTGTCAATTTGGGCAATTCGCACAATCTGCTTATTGACTCCGTTCTTCGCCATACCTTCGCCGTTCAGCCAACCGATATGGGGAGAGATTTATGTGTGGCTGATCCGGGCACTGACACTGTTTTATATGCCTTCGTCTCTCAGTTCATTTCTATGGTAAATAATAATCAACCTCAGAAAGTCTCATCAGTAAGCCTACCTTTTTCCCCCTTTGTAATCTTCGTCATTCAGCTGATCAACACGGGGCACGTGCACAATATTCTGCCTATTGACTCCCTCACTGCCTTTCTTTGTAAGGTTAAACTGGAGGTCAAACAAACGAACAAACAGGGGCACAAACAACAGCAACAACGACAACAACAATGATCTGGCTTTGAAACACTGTGGGAATCATTGTTTGAATGTTTCTCTGTCTGTCTGTCTCTGTTTCTCTGTCTGTCTGTCTGTATGTCTCTCTCTCTCTCTCTCTCTCTCTCTCTCTCTCTCTCTTCACAACTTTATCTCTTTCTCAGCATCACCTCATCCATAGCACCTTTATCCCTCAGCTCTACACACACACACACACACACACACACACCCCTTGTTCCCCCCACCCATGCCCATTATGTCTGACCTAATTCCATGCAAGGCTGAGTGACGACCAAAAGAGATAATAAGCTGACTTGTCCCTCTCTCTCCCCCACCTCTCCTCTCCTTCACTTTCTCCTCCAAGCTCCTCTCCTACCTCCCCGCTCCTACCTCTGTCCTTCCACCTCCTCTCCTCCTTCCCCTCTCCCTCCCCCCACTCCTCACTCCTCTCTTCCCTTTCGTGTCTCAAACTTTCATTTTTTAATTACTTGTGGACACCTACAGTCGATATGAACCAACAGAGACACTAGGATTACTGTCTCTCCTCTCTCTCTCTCTCTCTCTCTTTGAAAGAGTTTTTAACCATGTTCCCGAGGCGGCCGTAAAGAAGAAACGTTTTTGTGCCGTTTTGCATACAGGCCACTCCTTTTACACCCATTCTTATCTTTTGAAAGGTGAAAAAGCTCCGTCGTGCGTTCCACGTCATGTACCACTCACAGTGAAACATAATCAGTGCTGGGACTTGCATGATGTGAGACGTAAACACTTTACAGCAGACTCCATGAAAACCTTGTTCAGAGATGTCCCACCTGAAGTGATCTTTGACTTTCTGAAGGAGAATAACATTTTTCAATCTGATCAAAGACCTTACGGAGGAAAGATGTTTAACGAAATTCCCGGAGCGGTTTTGGAAGGTGTGCTTTAAAGAGTTGTGTGAAGGAGTTTTTTTTCTAATAACATGTGAGTTAATCTCAACGCGGTGACAGCACAGAAATGGCCCTTCGCGGTCCGTTAGACTATGGGGGCCGGAATAGCTCAGTTGGTAGAGCGCCGGACTCGTGATCCTGGGGTTGCGGGTCCGAATTTCGGTACAAGGGGATTTTTCCCTCGGAGTTAATATTGGTTCTGACTCCATTCCCCAATACAGTCCTTCGTATGAGACTATAAACCGAGGTTCCGTTTGTGAACGCACGCACAACATCTTGCACACACGTCAAATCCCATCACCAACTTTCGGAAGAGAAGGCCAGTTTGGTCGCTGGTATGGATGACACATTACACGTAGCATGCATCCCCGAAGATGGAGTATGGCTGCCATAATGGCGGGATAAAAAAAA
>CM031627.1:14546463-14548963 GCA_018398815.1 Conus ventricosus
TACATGTACTCATATAAGACATACTTACTAAACAAAATAACATACATGTGCATTTCAAGTACAAAAACACTTTCTAAATAGTCAGGTACATACATAAGGCAAAGAGGGTGGTGGTGATTGGTGGTGGATTTATGGCGGAGTATGCAAGTACTGGCACATAAGATGGTTGAAATAATGGTGTTTGAAGGTTGATATGCATTGGCGTTGTTTGGTTGATTCAGGGAGCGAGTTCCATTGACAGGAACCTGAATATGTTAAACTGGATTTGAATAAGTCAATTCTAGGAACAGGGACATGAAGTTTGGGTAGAGAGAGAGAGAGAGACAGACAGACAGACAGACAGACAGACAGAGACAGAGACAGAGAGATTAAGCAGGGGGAGAGGGGCTGAGAGACAGACAAAGATAGCAACATGTAGACCCAAAAAATTCAACGTACAGAGTCGTTTTTTGTTTGTTAGTTTGTTTGTTTTTTGCGAGAGAGACAGACAGACAGACAGACACAGAGAAAAACGAAGAGTTGGAGAGAGACAGACAGAAGGACAGAGAAAATACACAGAAACAGCAGCAGGAGGGAAAGAGAGAAGGAAACAGAGAAGGAGAGGGAGGAGAGAGAGAGAGGGGGGGGGGGGGCAGCCAGCCACAGAGGTGTGTTTGTGTGTGTGTGTGTGGGGGGTGGGGGGGGGGGGGGATGGCAGCCACAGAGAGAGAAGTGAACAGAGGAAGATGCCCAATCAGAAGGCGCTCAGGCTCAAAGCTCTCCCAGCCTTCCGAACAGGAAGCCACGGATACATCCCCCCCCCCCCCCCCCCCCTCATGATAAGAGTAATGCGCATGTGCAGGCTTTACCCACAATACCTCCGATGTCCTTCGGGCGGGGAAATATGGAATTAGATAAATTCTGGGATTGTCTGATTTATGGGCCGTTCTTTATCCTATCCGTTCTTCCACACAGGGGAAGCCGCATGTGGTAGTGGCAGCGAACGAGGAAGGGGTGGGGGGGAGGGGGGGAGGGGGTGGGGGCGGGGTAGGGGGGTAGGGGGTGTATGAGTCAGGGGTAACGAGTTGGAGGAGAGTCAGAGAATGAGGGACGGGAATCGAGCGAAGGAGGATGGGGAGAGAGAGAGAGAGAGAGAGAGAGAGAGAGAGAGAGAGAGAGAGAGAGAGAGAGAGAGAGAGAGAGAGAGAGAGAGAGAGAGAGAGAGAGAGAGAGAGAGAGAGCGTGTCAAAAACTTCTTCAACGATGACCATTTTAGGCAACCTAGTCTTCCAGTCAATCCTTGCTATTCTACACAACAAAGTTAAGTGCAAGATAATATTAACTACGCAGTAATAATGAACAATGAAACAGGTAAGTTTAAATGTTTATAATGAAATGAGAAATATAAACAACAACAGCTTCTACCGAAATTGCTGGTACTCCTCCTCCTCCTCCTCCTCCTCCTATTACTACTACTATACTGCTACTACTATTACTACTACTACTACTACTACTACTACTACTACTACTACTGCTATTACTTCTACTACTACTGCTGCTGCTACTGCTGCCGCTCCTCTTCCTCCTCCTGCCGCTACTACTTCTACTTCTCCTGCTACTGTTGCTATTGCTACTGTTGCTACTGCTACTACGTAGTAGTGGTAATGATAATAGTAACAACAACAGCAGCGGCAGCAACAACAACACCAAGAGGAAGAAAAAGAACAACAACAATCATCAACATCATCGTCATCATCATCATCAGCAGCAGCAGCAGCAGCAGCAACATTATTACAACAATGACAATGACCCGAACAATAATCAAATAATACAGTAAGAGTGAGAAATTCACGCACGTATATGCACAGAGAGAGAGGAGAGAGAGAGAGAGAGAGAGAGAGAGAGCGGGAAGGAGGGACGGAGGTGGTGGATTGGGGGAGGGGGCAATTTAGAAATGCAGTCAAGCAGGTGTTACATATTCCATTAGTTGTACTTTTTACGCTTGATTTAAATCACTGCAGTGAGAGACATGCTTTAAAGGCCACAGGAAGAGAGTTGCAAACCAAAGGTCCCAAAACAAGCCGATTTGTATCAATAGACCTGTGCACGTGGTTATATGCATCTAATCAGATTGTAACGTCCTGCTTTCGTTTGAACAAACTCAGGTATGATGGTTTAACAGTTGTGTTTGACCATAAATACCTTTCCATTGGAGGCGAGATTGTTTGTGCAGAGGTGATATTTTTTTCTGTTCTGCCAAGTTTTCTCGAGTTGATAAGGTGTTTCCAGGAATGGTCAGCTTACATTAGGAGAGAGAGGAGAGAGAGAGAGAGAGAGAGAGAGGAGAGAGAGAGAGAGTAAGCAAAGCGAGAGGAAGATAGGACGGGGGTTGTGAGTTAGCTTGAGAGAGAAGGGGGGTGTAGGGAAAGAGGGAAAGAAGGGATGGGAGAGAGAGAGAGAGAGGAGAGAGAGGAGAGAGAGGAGAAGTGGAGAGAGAGAGAGAGAGAGAGAGAGAGAGGAG
>CM031627.1:14553963-14558963 GCA_018398815.1 Conus ventricosus
CCAAAGACAATAGAAAATGTTAATACTGCAACAAACTTGAAGACGAATTTCACTTCCTCGATGATTGCACGTTATACGATGATCTATGGAGAACGTTTTATACCAGGATGGAAGCAAGGGCAAAGGTTTTAAGGGGGTCATGTCGATGTGACCACGTGTCGTTGTGACCACGTGTCGTTGTGACCAAGTGTCGGTGTGACCGAGTGTTTTTGTGGACCAAGTGTCGTTGTGACCAAGTGTCGTTGTGGCCAAGTTTCGTCGTGACCACGTGTCGTTGTGACCAAGTGTCGGTGTGACCACGTGTTGTTGTGACCATGTGTCGTTGTGACCAAGTGGTGTTGTGACCAAGTGTCGTTGTGACCAACTGTTTTTGTGGACCAAGTGTTTTTGTGGACCAAGTGTCGTTGTGACCAAGTGTCGTTGTGACCAACTGTTTTTGTGGACCAAGTGTCGTTGTGACCAACTGTTTTTGTGGACCAAGTGTCGTTGTGACTAAGTGTCGTTGTGACCAACTGTTTTTGTGGACCAAGTGTCGTTGTGACCAACTGTTTTTGTGGACCAAGTGTCGTTGTGACCAAGTGTCGTTGTGACCAAGTGTCGTTGTGACCATGTGTCGCTGTGACCAAGTGTCGCAGTGCCCATGTGTCGCTGTGACCAAGTGTCGTTGTGACCAAGCGTCGGTGTGACCACGTGTCGTTGTGACCACGTTTCGTTGCGACCACGTGTCGTTGTGACCAAGTGTCTTCGTGACCACGTGTCGTTGTGACCACGTGTCGTTGTGACCACGTGTCGTTGTGACCAGATCAAAAAGACTAGAACACTGCATTTGGTCACAACGACACGTGGTCACAACGACACGTGGTCACGACACTTGCTGACAACGACACGTGGTCACATCGGCATTTGGTTCAAAAGGTGAACAAGCTACATTATATGGAGTACACATACTGATCTCAAAGCTACATTTCTTGTGTGCCAGTGCAACGTGTGTTTAGACAAGGCAAATCAAGTTTTGGAAAAAGGAAGAAAGGAGAAAAATCTTAGTTACTCTCATAAAACCTCACGATCTTCTTTAAGATCCGAAAATAATCGGACACTATGAATGACAGAAAAGTACCAGGCGTCACCCCAGTGTTCCTCATTAATAAGGAACTCCCCGCCTTTGAAGAAAAACAGTTCACTACAGCAGAAATATGTTCTGCAGCTGAAAAGAAATGTGGATTCGAATCGATGGATGGTGGTCAACGGATTGGAGGCCTGTGGAGGATTTATCCTCGCAGTAGTGCAGCGCGTCAAAAACTCTTACTGCAAGGATTCTCACTGAGAGGGATTCAGGTGGAGGTCAAGGATAAGAATCCTTTCCTGATAACATCCCCTGATGGTTCCCAACAGGAAATACCGACCACCAAGTTGATCATAAGTAACATCCCCCTTTCGTTTTCAGATGATGAAATATTACAAGCCATCAAAAAGTTAAAAGTAAACATTCGCTCAAAGCTCATCTTAGAGAAGGATAGAGACAGCAACGGAAAACTGACAAGATGGAAAACTGGAAGAAGATTTCTGTACGTTGATGTCCCCAAAGAACCTCCCAAAACAATAGAAATAAGTCAGTTCAAAGGGTCCCTTTATCATAAAGAGCAAAAGGTTGTCGATAGACAGAAGATAAGTGAGTGCCGAAACTGCTTCCAGAAGGGCCATGACTCTTCCTCCTGCTCAAATCCAGTGAAGTGCCGGCAGTGCTTTTCGGACGGTCACAAGGCAGGTGACCCCGAGTGCGAAATGACGCCGGCTCATAGAGAGGGGCCATCAGGAAATCTTGATGGCATGAACAACAGCAAGCCATACATTCAGCCTGACAAAACACAACACAACAAATAAGACATCTGTTGACGGACAGTCACAACTAAAACCCAAATCCGACAGATGAGGCAGATCTAAGAGTCGACCGACAGGAAATAATACACAAAGCAAGTTGAAATTCGCAAGGGACACTCCCGATCTGCATCAGGGAAAACGCAGATTGGGGTCTGACGCCACCCTCCTCAACAGCCCGACAAGCAGCGCCGCCAGACAGAGAAGGAGCTTGAAGATGATCCTCCTCAAATGACGACGAGGAGGAGTGTGCCGACTCTCCGGCTTCAGTGTGGGAATGACTGGATACTCCTTGATGATTGATTGGGGTTCGGCCACGCTTGGACGTTTATGGACATTGAGCTTGGACAATGGTTTTGACGACTTTGGTTGCCCCAAACATATTTGTTAAACGAACTTATTTTTGAGCATGGATTAGATTAAGAATTTTGTCTTTAAAACACTAGAGGCTTAAGTAACAAACTTAAACGCAAAGCTTTGTTTTCACAAATTAAAAACCAGAAAATTGATATCGCATGCCTCCAGGAAACGCATATAACGGAAAAGATGCACCACTTTGGGAAAAAGAGTGGGGAGGAAAACTGCTATATCAGTCTGGGTCTAAGCACAGCCGGGGAGAAATAATCCTTACTGTAAAGCATTTCAAAGGGGAGATTAAGTTGCTGAAACAGACTGAAAGAATGATGATCGCTTCAGTTAATATATGTTCAAAATCGTTCACACTAGTAAACCTGTACGCACCAAACGACAAAAGGGATAAAATATTGTTTTTCAATAAAATGAACTCAGTTCTTACAAATTACCAGATAACCTATTATAACCGGTGATTTTAACACAGTAATGTCTAATGACATGGACATAATATCAGGGAACCCCATTGGCAGAAAGAGATAGACAAATTTAGAGAGGTAGTTGGTAAACTTGAATTGACAGACATATGGAGAGAGTTTCATAAAGAGGAAAAATCATACACGTGGTGCAGAAGAAAATCCCTTTATAGCCAGACGTCTTGATTACTTCTTTACAAACGCGGAAGTACTGAATCAGTGTGTTTCATGCGATATACTGTCGGTGCCCAACTCTGACCACAGAGCAGTTACTCTTGAAATAAATAATTCACCGTTTTTAAGGGGTCCAGGATTCTGGAAATTCAATAATTCATATTTAAAAGACAACGTCTTTATAGAGAAAATGAATAGAAATTGGAAATTATGCTGGAAAGTACGGAAATCTCAATTGCGGACAATCCAGCCACTGGGAAAACTGCAAAATGAAGATTAAAGACATTTGTGTGGAATATGGAAAATTTAAAGCGAGTCAGACGAGAAATGACATAATTCAATTGCAGGGAGAGTTACAACTGCTGGAAGAGGCAAGTGCCAGAGACCCACAAAATGCAAGGATCCACACACAAACTAAAACTATTAAACAAAAATTAGAACTGATCTCATTAGAAAAAGAAAAGAGGAGCACAGATTAGATCGAAAATAAACTGGATTGAAAAGGGGGAGAAAAACACCAAATTTTTCTTAGGTCTAGAGAAAAGTCGGGCAAAGAATAATACAATGACTCAAAATTAAAAAGGTAGTGGGGACATAATTTCAAATCAAGCAGATATTCTTAATGAACAAGTTAAATTTTACTCCGAAATGTATAGTAAGCCAACACACACAAAGGAAAACCTTAAAGAAGAACTTAATACATACCTTGCGAACGAACAATTTCCCAAATTAGACAATGAAGAGGCTAGACTATGCGAAGGTGAGATCTCGCAAAAGAAGCAGGTGTAGCTCTAAAATCAATGAAAAATGGCAAGTCCCGGGAAGAGACGGCTTGACAGTTGAGTTTTATAAGTTCTTCTGGAATAAGTTAAAAATGGTGGTTACCAAATCGTTTAATGATGCATATGACAGGGGGGAAATGAGCTATATACAAAAGCAAGGCATTTTAATATTACTACACAAAGGAGCAGAGCTAGCAAGGGATTCCTTAGTAACTGGAGACCAATAACACTACTAAATATAGATTATAAAATAATGGCAAAAGTGATTCGATGAGACTGGTCAAAGTGATTGGCAAATTAATTAATGAAGACCAAGTTGGATATCTAAGGGCAGAAACATAGCGAGTGTTATACGTACAATTGACGACGCCATCGAATATGTTAATGCAACGAATAAATCAGGATATTTGTTAGCTGTAGACTACCAAAAAGCATTTGACACCCTATCAAAAGAATTCATGATGGAAACATTCGAAATATTTGGTTTTGGAGAGCAGTTTAGACACTGGGTTAAAATTTTAGTAACAGAAACTTCCAGTAACATTTACCACGGTGGGTGGATCTCGGCCTCCTTCCCACTCGAGTGCGGAATTCGACAAGGATGTCCATTCTCTCCACTAGCCTTCGTGCTAGCAGTGGAGCTACTTGCAATCAAAATCAGAAACAGTCAAATTAAAGGTATAAAACTACCTGAAGTTGATAGCAACATGAACAACAACACAACAACGACGATGATGATGATGATGATGATGATGATGATGATGATGATGATGATGATGATAATAATAATGATAACAATAATGATTTGAAAATTAAACAACTTGCTGACGACACAACACTGTTTCTGAAGGACAGTGAAGACATGATCCTAGCCAAAGACATTATAGACACATTCACAGGTTTCTCGGGACTGAAATTGAATTGCCGTAAGACTAAAGCGATGAGATTAGGCAGTCAAAGACAAGAAACCGAAAATCTTGTATTCAAAACGGAAAACAAATTGAAGATACTAGGCATTATTTTCACAAGTGAAAAAAGCGCCGTAAATGTTGAGGACAACTGGAAAAACAGAATCGAGAAAATCGAAAAATATATAAAACTGTGGAGCCATAGAGACTTGGGAATCAATGGGAAATTAATCATTATTAAAACATTTCTGCTATCACAGTTGATTTTTGTCATGCAGAGTATTGGCTTACCAGAACATGTCATTACTGCAGTCAACAGAATGTTTTATAAATTTCTCTGGCAAGAAAAGTTAGTAATAGAAAAGCGTTTGAAAAAAATTAAAAGGAAAATTATGGAAGATGACAAATCAAATGGTGGGCTAAATATGGTTAAC
>CM031627.1:14565046-14582546 GCA_018398815.1 Conus ventricosus
TTTATTCTTGTTTTGTTTTTGTGTGTAAAGTTTTTGTTTTGTTTTTTGTGTTTTGTTTTTTTTTCAGCGCTGGTGACGAAAGTGTAATTTTACGGGGTTTTTCTGTCATGTTTTTTTTCTTTTTCTTTTTGTTGGCGGGTCTACCATCCCTTTGACGTAAACTGCACGTGATGTTCTTCGTTGACGTGACACGTAAGCACAACAAAGGATGCTGCCGCCGCAACCCCCGACACCTACCTTGCCACCGACTGGTAGAGAGGAGACCTGTCCCAGCCCACCCTCCCTCCCTTCACCACCCCTCCCCGTCACCCCTTCCGTCACTATTCCTGGCACCTCCACCACTTTCCTCTTCGTCCCTCTCTCACTCTCATTTGCGGCAGGTGGTTGGTGGTCATGTGATCAGACTCCGGTGGGGATGGGGGGGGGGGGGGGGAGAAGCTACCCTCCCTCCCTCTCATCCCCCTGTTGAATTTGAACAGCCAAGGAGAGAGGTGTGGCCAGCAGAGACAGCTCTGATGACGAAGCTCTACGGCAGTCTACAAGAGCTGGAGAAAACGGCACTAATCATTTCAAGGGCCGGACTGACCGTGTAGACCAAGGCGTTCGCAAAGAAGAAGAGATCCCCCTGTTGGAGCCACGTCTCTGCTCAGTGTGGCACTTCACCCATTCATCATCCGTGTGCCAGAGAAGGTGGGCCTGGAGGTGAGGTGAAGGTCGTTCCTTTTCCAAAGGCTCCACTACGTCACGTCTTCAGCATTCCCGTGACCCGTCTGCAGCTTACCTCCCCTGGCAAGGAGAGGGCGGATATCCGGGAAGTGACGTCACCGCCACCAGAGGTGAAAGTTGCGAAAGATGTCTTGCTACCGATGTATGATACAGTCTGTGATGCAAAAACGCCTCCACCTTCTACTGCTGCGTCTCTCCTCCCCCACCTCGCACCATAACCCCCCACCCCCTCCCCCCTTCTTTCACTCGTTTGCCGCATCCGGGGCTGCAAAAGTGCACCAGTGCCGATCCTCAGTCCGCTGCTGTGGCTGGAGCCGATCAAGGAACTTTTCTTGTGCGTCTGCTGGAACTTCTCCGGCGGGTTTTCTTACCGCCTCTGAGGAGACTGGAGCCACGCTGAGTCTCCGGAGATCCTGCCCGTCGCGTGGAGGCTCTGAACGATCGCCTAGGCGACGATCTGAACGGTGAGTTGAATGAGATCGTGGCGGGCGTCGGTGAGTGTGAGGGGCAACAGGTCTTCAGCTGGAGCGAGAAACAGATTAATATTGGCGGGGAGAGAGAGAGAGAGAGAGAGAGATGAATCGGGACTGCTGTTTATCCTTTCCCTCCCTCTATCCTGGGAAGCCCCACCCGCACGGCTCATCCACAGCAACCCTCCTCCTCACCCTCGCCACCTCATCTCCCACATCAAAAACCAAACCACCACCGTCCACCGCCTCGGCTAATCACGGCCACGGCCATCCTCTCCCACCCTCTCATTATATAGCCTCCTCCTCCTCCTCCTCCTTCTCCTCCTCCTCCCCTTCTCCCTCCTCCTTCACCTCCACGACCACAACAACTCCCCCGCTGTCTTCTGCCTCCTCACGCCCATCACCCTGACGACCCCCGGCGACGGACGCGGAGGGTTCGAATCCCGACCCTTACAACGTCGCCACTTTCGCCTAATTCGCTTCCCGACAAGTCGTCGTCCTGGCCTGACGCGCGCGCGAGATTTACGGCCCGTTTCTATGGCAACGGAGCCCATAAATACGCCCCGGGCGACAGCTCCAACGACAAGCCTCGGCCCCGCTCCCTCCAGGTCAGACCCCGTGAGTCTCGGGCAACGTCCCAGGAGGAGGAGGAGGAGGATGGTGGGTGCAGCGAAGGCTTTGGAAGAAGTACAGAGCAGGAGGAAGAGGAGGAGAAAGGGGAAGGGGTGGGGGTGGGGGGGGGGGAGGAAGCCTGAGAAAGAAGCAGACATCAAGGGAGACCACCTTGCAGCAGTTCCGGCCGGAAGGAGCAGGTGACGGCGGGAGGTGACGCTTCTTCTTCTTCTTCTTCTTCTTCTTCGCCAGGTGGCGCTGTAACTTGCGGATTTGTTCGTGGATGAGGAGGAGTGAGTGTCATGGTGGAGTGTGTTTTAGTGCAGAAGTAGTAGAAGTAGACGTCGTAGCAGCATCAGAAGCAGTAGCAGTAGCAGGACGAGTGGTTGTGGAAGCAAACAGCTCTGGTGATGACTGTAGGGACAGTAGGGACGGGTGAATGCCGCCAGTGCATAGGAATAGTAGGGGCAGATCAGCAGCAGCAACAGCAGCGGCAGCATTAGCAGCAGCAATAGTAGTAGCTGTGGTAGTAGTAGTAATAGTAGTAGTGGCAATAGTAGTAGCAGTAGTAGTACTAGTAGTAGTCGTGGTCGTAGTGACGGATAAAATTTCATGTGATAACAGAACCAGAAGCAGAGCAGCAGTAAAGACAGTCACGGTAGTTGTAGTGGTACGGATGTGTGAACGTTCATATTGATCAGCAGTAGTGGTAATCGCCGTAGTAGTAGCAGCAGCAGCAGCAGTAGCAATGTAACATCATAAATTCAAACAATAGCTGCATCGTGTCAGGTGCGACGATTCCAAATGCACACATGGACAGAACAGCGGACCATAGGCATAAATTATTTGATTTTGCACAATGTTTAACTTTTATACACACCCCATGATTATTATCTACCACTAAAACGTACAGTTCACTATCTTTTGAAAGCAAAATCGAAGGTCAAGACAAAACATAAAAAAATGAAAGAATAAGATGAATAAAGGAATCCCACACCCTAATACACACACACACACACACTCACACGCGATCGCGCGCACACACACATACACACACACACACACACACACACACTCACACGCGATCGCGCGCACACACACATACACACACACACACACACACACACACACACACGCATGCACACACACGCACACTCACACGCGTGTGCGCGCACACACACACACACACACACACACGCACACACACTCACACGCGCGCATGCGCGCACACACACACACACACACACACACACACACACACACACATTTCGCCCATGCGAACCCTATCCTATCACAGATCCAAATACACACCCCTTATACGTGAATACGTACGCTGCACACACACACACACACACACACACACTTAACATTCCCGGTGACTCATTGACGCATACACTGAGTTCACATGGGAAAATGATATAAATGTATAAAGAATCTAGGAAGTGAACTGGTCTCGGAATCAAAGTTGTCTGTGCCCTAGATTTAACATCTCATCATACTAAAACAGCATCCCGAATGTAGCAGCAGCAGAGGAGGAAGTAATAGCCAAAGCAGCGCTAGTTGAACGTGTAGGCTGTAGTAGTGGTGGTGGTGGTGCTAGTGGTATTAGTGCTAGTAGTAGGTGCAGCAGCTGCAATGGTGATAATAGAACATTCATGCAGCTGCTGCAGCAACAGACGCAGCAGAACCGGTAGTAGCAGTGGCGGGAATGGTTGAACGTTCTTGCTGGGAAAATAGTAATGGTGGCAGCAGCTCTTATGTGCAGCAGTAGCAGAAGCAGTAGTATTAATACCAGTTGAACATTTATGCTGCTTTAGTGGTAGTAGTAGTAGTAGTAGTAGTAGAAGCAGCAGCAGCAGTATGTGCTAGAATGATCATCCTCATGATCGTGGGCACCAAAGGAAAGGAAAGGACCGGATACCGTTCATGCTGTTGTAATCGTAGCAGTTGTAAAATGCGTATTTGGTGTACATTACACTGTCAGATGAATAAAATAATGTTTTAGCTCAGGAGATATGTTTTTCTTGTTACCTGTCTTCTGTCTCCACAAGGATTTCTGTCAACCTGGACAAAGTGGCGTGCCTGCCAGGATGCAAAGCGCAAATCAGTCTCAGGGTGAAAACAAAGAGAGTGCTAGAGCTGGACAAAGTGGCGTGCCTGCCAGGATGCAAGGCGCAAATCAATTTCAGGGTGGAAACAAAGAGAGCGCTAGAGTTGGTGCCGGAGTCGGGCAGAGTCCACGACAGGCAGTTACAACTAGCTCTTTCCAATTATCCCCGAATTCGCGAAAGTTATTTGTGTGCCAAGTGCTGACTTGTGTTCAGGGTTGATGTATTAACCAAGGGTCGTTCAGAGAAGCGAAGAACAAGGTTCTTGCCCTAACATTCACAGATGTTGTGCTATAAATGCTGGCTCCTTTGTGTGTGGAACACACAGAGCAGTTAACAAGTTAGCTACTCACATGTTTTCCAGGTCAATAGGCTTAATGTTCTAATGGCACCGAAACGTTTTTGAAAAGGGTTGCAGAAAGTTTTACTCCCATTGAGAGAAACTGATAAATTTAAGTGAGAAATTAGGATCTCATCTCATTCATCTCATTCTCATGACTTAAGTGGTCGTAAGGGGGAACATGAGGGTCGATCTTCTTCTCCATCGCAGCCTGTCCTCTGCCTCTCGCAGGAGTTCTGGCAGCCTGAGGTCGGTGCATTCTATCACGTTCTCCGACCAGCTCTTTCTCTGCCTGCCTCTGCGCCTTCCTCCTTCAAGCGTGCCTTGCAGGATTGTCTTTGTCAGCGAGTCGTGTCGTGCCACGTGGCCAAACCACATCAGCTTACTCCTCTTGCTGTTGACCGAAGCCAAGAGGGGTTTCTGTGGTCCTGCCAGTGTGGTCACCTGCTCTCGGACAGAGTTGCTGGTTCTGTGCTGTGTCCAGGAGATGTGGAGCAGTCTTCTATATGCCTTCATTTCAAAGGCTTGGATCCTTCTCCCCAACTCTGTTGTCAGGGTCCAGCTCTCGCATCCTTATAAGAAGACTGAGAGGACGAGAGCTTTGTACAGCTTGAGTGTTGTTAGGACGCTGATCTCGTTGCTTCTCCACAGTTCTGTGAACTTTCCCATAGCTGATGTGGCCTTGCTTTCTATTGTACAGTGACCGTCCTTCGTGGGTGTGGGGTCGAGGTATTTGAACGCTTCCACCTCTTCCAGCTTGTGTCCGTTCACTGTGATATTTGCGTCTGGTCTTCATTGCTGCTGTTGCTCTTTTCTGCGCTGATTTCCATCCTACATGCACCGGCTCGGTCTTCTGGCCTGCTGGTTAGGTCTTGGAATTCGTCATTGCTTCTGCCGAGTAGGTCTATGTCATTAGCGAAGTGTAGATTGCATATGGACCTACCCCCAACTGAGATGGTAGTGTTGAAGTTTTCGATGGCCTCACGCATGATATTCTCCAAGTACAGGTTGAAGAGGGTGGAGGAGAGCAGACAGCCCAGTCGGACGCCAACAGTTGTATGGAAGAAGTCGCCTGTTTGGCTGTTCAAGAGCACGGCGCTGGTTGCTGAGCTGCACAGTGCCTGTATGATCTGGACCAAGCCTTTCTCACGTTGAAATTTCTGAGGACCTGCCACAACTCGTCATGACAAATTCGATCGAAAGTTTTTTTAAAGTCTGTTAAGTTGTGGAAGAGGTCTGTGTGGTGTCGAAGGTGTTTCTCAACCATCAGGAGGCAGTTGAAGATTTGCTCAACTGTGCTTCTACCTTGTCGAAAGCTCGCCCGTTCGTCTGCGAGCAGTTCCTCCGCCTGTTTCTTCAGCCGGTTCAGAATGATTCTTAGCTGAACTTTGTTGGGATGACAAATCAAGCTGATCGTTCTGTGGTTCTGACACGGTCTGGTGTCGCCTTTCGTTGGGATGGTATGAATAGAGACTGTATCCATTCTCGTGGCTACACCTTGGCCTCCCAGATCTGACGACGGAGCATCTCGCCTCCATGCTGTAGCAGTTCTATGGGGATGTTGTCAATTCCTGGCGACTTCCTTCATTTCAAGCAACGAACTTCTTCCTCCATTTCTGCTCTCAGTATTGGAAGAGGGTCTGGTTCTCTGGCTGCTGGTTGGTCGGTCAACAAGCTGGTGTCGGGTCGGTGCGGGTCATTGTACAACTGCTGGCAATACTCTGTCCAGTTTTTCATGATCTCGGTGTTCTCAGTCAGTACACTGCCAACATCATCCTCAATCACTGACGACCTGTTCTCCTCAGTTTGGTGAGCATCCTGTGGGTGTTGCAGGCCGTTTCGGTTTTGCCATGCTCCGTGTCCTGCTCAATGGCCTTGCACTGGTCTGCTATTCAGTTTTCTTCTGCATTTTTTATTTTCTTGGTTCTCTGTCTGTAGTGGTTGGATGCTGCTGGGTTGAAGAACCTGGTGGCCTTTAGTGTTCTCCTTTCGTCACAAAGATCCAGGATGTCATTCGTGATCCAAGGTTGTCTTCCTTTTCTGTAAGCGAAGTGCTTCCTCAGCTGTTCCATGAAGCACGCCTTTGAGTTTCTCTGTCAGGGTGTCGACGTCCTCATGCAAAACATTTAGAGCAGCGAATCCCCCCCCCCCCCCCCCCCCCCCCTCTTCCCACTCCGCTTGAGCTTGGAAAACTGCAGCTATCCCAGGGTCTTTTAATTTCTTCAAATCGAACATGATGCGAGGGGCTGTTGTCTATGCTTTTCATTCAGCTTCAATTTGATGACCATCAGCACTGCCGATTGCCGCTCCTGAATATGTTCTAGGATATACGGGAGACCAAACAAAAGAAGTAAATATATAAGTAAAAACAAAGTGATTATGATAATGAAAGTTTTATTGTTTACCGTTCCCTGCCTCATTTAAGATTTCCTGTCAGTGATAATGATGATGATATTATTAATACAGTTAAATTGATGATTTAAAGCTCTGTATGCTTTTTTTCCACTCAGAATTTTGGGGGATCAGTGTCCTCTTCACGTGACTGATTTCAGGGTTTGAATTCAGACAGACACATGTGTGCATAGCGTGCGTCAGGTAAATACTGAAGTATTTCTGTATCATACATAATGTGTGTGTATGTGTGTGTGTGTGTGTGTCCGTGTCCTGTATATGGTATTTGGGTCTATGTGAAGATGAAAATGGCTTCTGCCTTTATCAACAAACGTAGAGTGAAAACGCCACGCCGGATGAATACAATGCCCAACAGTGTGAGGGTCCAGGAAATGTTTCTGACATCAGTAGACAATGAAGCCTGGCTGCAACGTGTCGGCCAAGACTGCTGCAGTCAGTAGACAATGAAGCCTGGCTGCAACGTGTCGGCCAAGACTGCTGCAGTCAGTAGACAATGAAGCCTGGCTGCAACGTGTCGGCCAAGACTGCTGCAGTCAGTAGACAATGAAGCCTGGCTGCAACGTGTCGGCCAAGACTGCTGCAGTCAGTAGACAATGAAGCCTGGCTGCAACGTGTCGGCCAAGACTGCTGCAGAACATTGTCACAGAAAGTATTGACTACTACCACTGCTGCGTTGTTGTGGTGAACTGCTTCACTTCATCACACTTTGATCTCACAACACCTTTGCGTGAACTTTAATGAAGGCTCACAGATAAAATCCATCTGATTTGAAGAAACTGTAGAAAACTTAGTCTCTCCGATGTCTGGTTAGAGAAAATCCTTGACATACTTTACTATACGGCTTCCTCATCTATCTCTTACCCCCCCCCCCCCCCCCCCACGGGGGCGGCCCTTTAGGTCTATTCCCTTTAGGTCTATTCCCTTTAGGTCTATTCCCTTTAAGTCTATTCCTTCCAGGTCTATTCTAGTTAAGTCTTAGTGATAGGGTTAGGGATAGGGTTAGGGTTAGGGATAGGGTTAGGGATAGGGTTAGGGTTAGGATAGGGATAGGGTTAGGGATAGGGTTAGGGATCGGGATAGGGATAGGGTTAGGGTTAGGCATAGGGATAGGGATAGGGTTAGGGATCGGGATAGGGTTAGGGATAGGGTTAGGGTTAGGGATAGGGTTAGGGATAGGGATAGGGATAGGGTTAGGGTACTAACCCTATCCCTAAGACTTAACGAGAATAGACCTGGAAGGAAGAGACTTAAAGGGAATAGACCTAAAGGGAATAGACCTAAAGGGAATAGACCTAAAGGTACCTCCCCCCCCCCCCACCCCTCCACTTCCCTCCCACCCCACCC
Source organism: Conus ventricosus (assembly GCA_018398815.1). Taxonomy (NCBI): domain Eukaryota; kingdom Metazoa; phylum Mollusca; class Gastropoda; order Neogastropoda; family Conidae; genus Conus; species Conus ventricosus. Next base: position 14,573,059 of record CM031627.1, read on the forward strand.
CCACCTTTGTCCCCGTCCCCCCTTTAGCTCTTTTCCCCCACCCCACCCTGCCGTTTGCTCTCTTTTGAAGGGGTTCACGTGTCATGTGCTATATACATTCATCAACATACTTTCTGGAGGGGGCTGGGGTGGAGTGGGATGTCTTCATTACTGTCTTCATCAATAATCAGAATACTATGCCAAAGGAGAGAAACACCCCGGGCAGTGTCCGTGTGACTCCAATTTGTAAGAAGAAAATGGCTAAAGTGATCAACTTTCAGAACGAAGAGGGCTACTATACTGATTGACGCTTAACGAGTAGGGTCATACTTTTTTTCTTTTTTTATGACTGTGGGCTGTAATAATCAACTTTCGTCTAAAGCTATACCGAGTAATTCTCATTACTGAAATGGTTATACTGAATTTTTTTTTATGAAAAAAGGCTCAACTGATTAATTTTTCCCGCTACGTATTCAGCATATAATTGTTTTGTCAGCGAATGGGCCATTGCGTTAACTGCCCCTGCCATGTAGTCAGCATGTAATTGTTTCGTCAGCCAATGGGGCATTGCATGTACTTCCCCTGCTATGTAGTAAGCGTGTAATTGTTTCGTCAGCCAATGGGGCATTGCATGTACTTCACCTGCTATGTAGTCAGCATGTAATTGTGTCGTCAGCCAATGGGGCATTGCCCCTGTTATATAAGCTTAGTCAGCATGTATTAATTGTTTCGTCAACCAGTGAAGCATCGCCTTAATTGCCCCTGCTATTTATTCAGCATAATTATAATTGATTCGTTAACCAATGGGGCATTGTGCTAACTGCCTATGGTATGTATTCAGCATAAGACTGTTCCCTTACCCAATGAAACATTGCGCTTATTGCCTCGGATATGCGTTCAGCATGTTGGGTCTTCAGCCAATAGCGTGTTGCGTTCATTTCCTCGACGTGTTCAGCAAATAACTGTTTCGTCAGCTTATAAGGCGTGGCATCATTTTAAAGATAAAAATAATGTTTTTTTTTTTTTTTTTTTTGTATTTAGACGATTTCTAGCGGTGGTCAGCACTTTAACTGACAATGCTTTGACTCGGTGGACAGAAGAGCTGACCACTCGGGAGCTGGCGCTTCTAAGCTTCCACGGCATCCCTTTAGTTTTTTTTTTTTCCTTTTTTTCTTTCAGTGCTACGGCACAGATTCAACATGTTGCTTTCATACTGATTATTGTTTCGTTCTTTTTTTTCCCCCAGCCACTTAGATCTATTTCCTTACCGCGTTTCTTCCCATTTGACTGGATGTTTCTGAACACGGTCCAGTTTTGATGTTCTACCCGGGGTGGAGGGAAAACCACAGTTTGCAGGTGATGTGTACCCTCAGTATGGTCTGTCTTTTTTTTTTCTTTTTTTCTTTTTTTTAATTTTTAATTTTGTTTGTTTTTCGTACAGACTCGGGTTTTGAAACAACGTGCCTTTAAGAGCTCACAGGTTATCAACACACACACACACACACACGCACACACACACACACCAGCGTGTGTATAAGAACGCCTTTCTTCCCACCTCAACTCTTCGTAGCCCCCCCCCCCCCCCCCCCCCTCCCAGGCGCCTCAGAAAGAGGGCGGAGCTATTGCGAGGAGGGGGAGGGGGGGGCAGGGAGCCGCCAGTCGGCCCCTGCCAGACGCCCTGTCACGCGCGGCGTTTTATGGGCGGAGGCCAACGCTGATGGCGAGAGGGCGCAGGTCGTGCGTGCGAGACGGGTGGCGGTCGTAAACCTGTCAGCGAGAGGGGGCGGGGGGAGGGGTGGGGGAGACAGAGAGAGAGAGAGAGAGAGAGAGAGAGAGAGAGGGCTTCGGTAGCTGGGTGGTGGTGGTGGAGGTTGAGGTGGGGAAGGGACAAGGCGGGGGGGGGGGGGGGGGGGGGGGGGGGGGAGAGAGAGAGAGAAGGCGAGATTGCATCAAAATGGGACAGGATCATTGGCACAGAAAGTGCCAGTTTGAAAAGCGGTTGTGTGGTTTCCAGTGTGTTAACTTGATGTCACACACATACACACACACGCGCGCACGCGCCCAATGACAGGAAAACAAAACACACACACACACACACACACACACACACACACACACACACACACAACGATAAAAAAAAATCCACGCTTACACACACACACACACACACACACACACACAAAGCGACGGGAAAAAAAAAGAAAACCACTGGTACACACACACACACACACACAGAGAGAGAGAGAGAGAGAGAGAGAGAGAGAGAGAGAGAGAGAGAGAGATCTTCCCGCCCTTGCTGGGAAAACAGTATTTCTCGCTATGAAACCGATACAGGTTGGCTACTGCCCACTTACGTCATTTCGTTCCTCGCTGAAGAGACCCGTGTTTTTCAACAGACGCCACTAAATCGTGGTTGCTCATCAACTGTAGTTGGGATCTCGTCTTTCAGTTTCAGGGCTGGACTGCTTGGAAGTTTGTCCTCTCTCTCCCTTCTCCCGCATCTCCGTGAAGTCACCGAGAGGCCGAAGTGAAGAACTGTTCATGGGATTCCTCCAGGTCGGTCGGCGGTGTGCCAAAGGCAAAGGAATTGTTTCCCTGGTCATTCTGCAATGTTGTCAGTCCGGTGCTTTTTGTTGTTGTTGTTGTTGTTCTTTTATTTTGTCTTCCCTTCACGTTCTTACTCACAGCTTAACCACCACCACACCACCCCCCCCCCCCCCCCCTCCTCAGCAGTTCCCTGGAGGATCTTTTTGACAAAGCCATTGGATCCTGGCACATAGCCATACTGGCCTAGTTTTTGGTCAGTGGGGTTTTAACGTCCTGTTGGCCGGATGCCCTTCAGGACAGGACATCATGCAGACTGAAGTCTGCATACTTTGTGGCAGTTGTTGTCGTTGGCAATAATGGGTCTGGTTCCGTGTGGGGGCGGGCCGTCGTCTGTCGCTCTCTCAGCTCTAGTTCTTGGTGAACGGGTTCATGTTCAGGTGTTCGTCGGCCGACGATGGGCGTCGGTATACTACGCCTTTTTCCCCCTCACCAGGCGGCCTTCTTCGTGCTCGGGTGGCGATGGTCCTGTGCCGCGTGAGGCCGCTTCCAAGAGGGAGCAGGACGAAAGTCGCTGGAACGCTGCACAGGTCCCTTCTATTCTGAGATCCAGGCAGACTACGGCCGACAGGGCAATTTTTTTCAGCCCAACCCCGTGAGAGGTGCCTCCATGCCCTGCTGCAAAGCATGGTATCCCAGACCACGGTAATCGCAGGCAAGCAGCGCTGCATTACTGATCGCCCCACATCTCCAGACGTCGTCCTCCGGCGACATTGGCTAGACCCGGTGCCATCCATACGGCTGGAAGGTTCGCTGCACCGCCTGACACTGACCTCTCACATCAGTGTCCCCCAAAGGAGAGCTGCCCCCTTTTACCTTGGTGTCCCCTGCTATGCCACCTCGCAGGGAACGACCTAGTTTTCGTTCACCAGATCTTTATATTGTTCAACGTGCTGCTTGACGGTTGAGCCCAGTAGTTCGTTCGTGATAAGATCAGCATGCTGCTGTTTAGCACTTCATAGTTACACCTCATGTCCATGCTTGGATTCGTCTGTCCACATCGTCAGTGATGATCTAACGTGCATTCAGCGAGATATAACACTCTCTCAGAGCACACAGGGCGCTGTCTTGTGTTTCACGGTGATGTTACTGTCCTCCCGTGCAGGTATCAGCCTGCACAGTGCTGGTGTTGCCTCTGCTGCTTTTGAGAGGATGGTAGATGTCTGGACATGTCTGACTGGTGGTAGATGTCTGGACATGTCTGACTGGTGGTAGATGTATGGACATGTCTGACTGGTGGTAGATGTCTGGACATGTCTGACTGGTGGTAGATGTCTGGACATGTCTGACTGGTGGTAGATGTCTGGACATGTCTGACTGGATGGTGGTAGATGTCTGGACATGTCTGACTGGATGGTACATGTCTGGACATGTCTGGATGGTAGATGTCTGGACATGTCTGGATGGTAGATGTCTGGACATGTCTGGATGGTAGATGTCTGGACATGTCTGACTGGATGGTAGATGTCCGGACATGTCTGACTGGATGGTAGATGTCCGGACATGTCTGACTGGATGGTAGATGTCCGGACATGTCTGACTGGATGGTAGATGTCTGGACATGTCTGACTGGATGGTAGATGTCTGGACATGACTGACTGGTGGTAGATGTCTGGACATGTCTGACTGTGGTAGATGTCTGGACATGTCTGGATGGTAGATGTCTGAACATGTATGACTGGATGGTAGATGTCTGGACATGACTGACTGGTGGTAGATGTCTGGACATGTCTGACTGGATGGTAGATGTCTAGACATGTCTGACTGGTGGTAGATGTCTGGATATGTCTGACTGGATGGTAGATGTCTGCACATGCCTGACTGGATGGTAGATGTCTGGACATGTCTGACTGGATGGTAGATGTGTGGACATGTCTGGATGGTAGATGTCTGGACATGTCTGACTGGATGGTAGATGTGTGGACATGTCTGGATGGTAGATGTCTGGACATGTCTGACTGGATGGTAGATGTCTGGACATGTCTGACTGGTGGTAGATGTCTGGACATGTCTGACTGGATGGTGGTAGATGTCTGGACATGTCTGACTGGTGGTAGATGTCTGGACATGTCTGGATGGTAGATGTCTGGACATGTCTGGATGGTAGATGTATGGACATGTCTGGCTAGATGGTAGATGTCTGGACATGTCTGACTGGATCGATGGATGGTAGATGTCTGGACATGACTGGATGGTAGATGTCTGGACATGACTGGATGGTAGATGTATGGACATGTCTGACTGGATGGTAGATGTCTGGACATGTCGGACTGGTGGTAGATGTCTGGACATGACTGCGCGTGCCTGTACCCATCGTCAACACAGCGCAGGCCTCCAAGGGTGGTACAGGACTGCTCTAAAGGCAGGTGGAGACAGTGCTTCTCTGGGTCCTCCCCAGCACCTTCGGGTGTTTCTTTTTCCTCTGGACATGTCTGACTGGTGGTAGATGTCTGGACATGTCTGACTGGATGGTAGATGTCTGGACATGTCTGACTGGATAGTAGATGTCTGGACATGACTGGATGGTAGATGTCTGGACATGTCTGACTGGATGGTAGATGTCTGGACATGTCTGACTGGTGGTAGATGTCTGGACATGTCTGACTGAATAGTAGATGTCTGGACATGACTGGATGGTAGATGTCTGGACATGTCTGACTGGTGGTAGATGTCTGGACATGTCTGACTGGTGGTAGATGTCTGGACATGTCTGCCTGGATGGTAGATGTCTGGACATGTCTAACTGGATGGCAGTTGTCTGGACATGTCTCACTGGATGGTGGTAGATGTGTGGACATGTCTGACTGGTGGTATATGTCTGGACATGTCTGACTGGTTGGTAGATGTCTGGACATGTCTGACTGGATGGTAGATGTCTGGACATGTCTAACTGGCGGTAGATGTCCGGACATGTCTGACTGGATGGTAGATGTCTAGACATGTCTGACTGGTGGTAGATGTCTGGACATGTCTGACTGGATGGTAGATGTCTGGACATGCCTGACTGGTGGTAGATGTCTGGACATGTCTGACTGGATGGTAGATGTGTGGACATGTCTGGATGGTAGATGTCTGGACATGTCTGACTGGATGGTAAATGTCTGGACATGTCTGATTGGTGGTAGATGTCTGGACATGTCTGACTGGATGGTAGATGTCTGGACATGTCTGACTGGATGGTGGTAGATGTCTGGACATGTCTGACTGGTGGTAGATGTCTGGACATGTCTGGATGGTAGATGTCTGGACATGTCTGGATGGTAGATGTCTGGACATGTCTGGATGGTAGATGTCTGGACATGTCTGGCTGGATGGTAGATGTCGGGACATGTCTGACTGGATGGTAGATGTCTGGACATGACTGGATGGTAGATGTCTGGACATGTCTGACTGGATGGTAGATGTCTGGACATGTCTGACTGGTGGTAGATGTCTGGACATGTCTGACTGGATGGTAGATGTCTGGACATGACTGGATGGTAGATGTCTGGACATGTCTGACTGTGGTAGATGTCTGGACATGTCTGACTGGATGGTAGATGTCTGGGCATGTCTGACTAGATGGTAGATGTCTGGACATGACTGGATGGTAGATGTCTGGACATGTCTGACTGGATGGTAGATGTCTGGACATGTCTGACTGGTGGTAGATGTCTGGATATGTCTGATTGGTGGTTGATGTCTGGACATGTCTGACTGGATGGTAGATGTCTGGACATGTCTGACTGGATGGTGGTAGATGTCTGGACATGTCTGACTGTTGGTAGATGTCTGGACATGTCTGACTGGATGGTAGATGTCTGGACATGTCTGACTGGATGGTTGTAGATGTGTGGACATGTCTGACTGGATGGTAGATGTCTGGACATGTCTGACTGGATGGTAGATGTCTGGACATATCTGGATGGTAGATGTCTGGACATGTCTGACTGGATGGTAGATGTCTGGACATGTCTGACTGGATGGTAAAATGTCTGGACATGTCTGGATGGTAGATGTCTGGACATGTCTGACTGGATGGTAGATGTGTGGACATGTCTGGATGGTAGATGTCTGGACATGTCTGACTGGATGGTAGATGTCTGGACATGACTGGATGGTAGGTGTCTGGACATGTCTGACTGGATGGTAGATGTCTGGACATGTCTGGATGGTAGATGTCTGGACATGTCTGACTGGATGGTAGATGTCTGGACATGTCTGACTGGTGGTAGATGTTTGGACATGTTTGACTGGATGTTAGATGTCTGGACATGTCTGACTGGTGGTAGATGTCGGGACATGTCTGACTGGATGGTAGATGTCTGGACATATCTGGATGGCAGATATCTGGACATGTCTGACTGGTGGTAGATGTCTGGACATGTCTGACTGGATGGTAGATGTCTGGACATGTCTGACTGGATGGTAGATGTCTGGACATGACTGGATGGTAGATGTCTGGACATGTCTGGATGGTAGATATCTGGCCATGTCTGACTGGATGGTAGATGTCTGGACATGTCTGGATGGTAGATGTCTGGACATGACTGGATGGTAGATGTCTGGACATGACTGGATGGTAGATGTCTGGACATCACTGGATGGATGGTAGATATCTGGACATAGCTGACTGGATGGTAGATGTCTGGACATGACTGGATGGTAGCTGTCTGGACATGTCTGGATGAATATGTCTGGACATGCATGGATGGTAATGTTCTGACATGTCTGACATGGATGTAGATGTTTGACATTGACGGAATGCAAGCGAAAAATTGAAACAGAATTCGTTGATTTTTTTTTTTAAACGATACACGATTTTCACGTAGGTCCTCACCTTTAGTTGACGTCAGCGCACCCATACTGTTATTTTTTTAATCTTTATTTCATTTCATTTATTTCTTCCCCATCTCATTCTAAATTGTAGAAATCCAAGAGAGAGCTCTTTTCAAGAGAACAAAGATCACACACACACGCACGCACGCAGGCACGCACGCACGCTCGCACGCACACACACACACACACACACACACACACACACACACACACACACACACACACATCACACACACACACACACACACACACACAACAACAACAACAACAACAACAACCACGCGCGCGCGCGCGCGCACGCACGCAAACACGTGCAAGCAAATACACACAGAACAAAGCCCCAAACTTTCTATAAAGGCGGTGTCATGTTAGGTAAAGGAAACGCACTCGGCCTTGAGAGAACAAAAGGACCTTCAGTGGCATAGACACCGGGAAAGGAGAGGGGGCTGATGGGGTGGATGAGGGGGGGGGGGGGGGGGGCATCACCACCATCGTCCTCCTCCAAGCTTGTCAAGTGCCATTGTGAGCAAACCCATTCATAGCTGGACAAAGTGTTCAAGGCATACTGTGAACAAACCCTGGCATAGCTGGACAAAGTGTTCAAGGCATACTGTGAACAAACCCTGGCATAGCTGGACAAAGTGTTCAAGGCATACTGTGAACAAACCCTGGCATTGCTGGACAAAGTGTTCAAGGCATCCTGTGTACAGACCCTGGCATAGCTGGACAAAGTGTTCAAGGCATACTATGTACAGACCCTGGCATTGCTGGACAAAGTGTTCAAGGCATACTATGTACAGACCCTGGCATAGCTGGACAAAGTGTTCAAGGCATACTGTGTACAGACCCTGGCATAGCTGGACAAAGTGTTCAAGGCATACTGTGTACAGACCCTGGCATAGCTGGACAAAGTGTTCAAGGTATACTGTGAACAAACTCTGGCATACCTGGACAAAGTGTTCAAGGCATACTGTGAACAAACCCTGGCATAGCTGGACAAAGTGTTCAAGGTATACTGTGAACAAACTCTGGCATAGCTGGACAAAGTGTTCAAGGCATACTGTGAACAAATCCTGGCATACCTGGACAAAGTGTTCAAGGTATACTGTGAACAGACCCTGGCATAGCCGGACAAAGTGTTCACGGTATACTGTGAACAAACTCTGGCATATCTGGACAAAGTGTTCAAGGCATCCTGTGAACAAACCCTGGCATACCTGGACAAAGTGTTCAAGGCATGCTGTGTACAGACCCTGGCATAAGTGGACAAAGTGTTCAAGGTATACTGTGAACAAACTCTGGCATAGCTGGACAAAGTGTTCAAGGCATACTGTGAACAAATCCTGGCATACCTGGACAAAGTGTTCAAGGTATACTGTGAACAGACCCTGGCATAGCCGGACAAAGTGTTCACGGTATACTGTGAACAAACTCTGGCATATCTGGACAAAGTGTTCAAGGCATCCTGTGAACAAACCCTGGCATACCTGGACAAAGTGTTCAAGGCATGCTGTGTACAGACCCTGGCATAAGTGGACAAAGTGTTCAAGGCATACTATGAACAAATCCTGGCATAGCTGGACAAAGTGTTCAAGGCATACTGTGAACAAACCCTGGCATAGCTGGACAAAGTGTTCAAGGCATCCTGTGAACAAATCCTGGCATACCTGGACAAAGTGTTCAAGGCATAGCTGGATAAAGTGCTCAAGGCACGCATTGACTGTGCCTATGGCAACAACAGCAGGCACAGAAAGGATCGGGCGAAGGCCTAGTTTAGCCGTTCCCCCCTTTGTCTAGACGTCAGTGATTGGCGCTCTCACGGTCAGAAACAAACAAACAGATTTACTGAGTTGAGCCATGACCCAGGGGAAACGCAAACTGACATTGCATGCTGTCCCAGGTGCGTCTGTATATGCGTGGGTCAAGGTGTACTGTAAGGCAAGAGTGAGGGGGAGGGGGGGGGGGGGCGAGAGGTGGAGACTGATGGGTCCTAACTGCCCCCCGCCCCCCCCCCCCCCATCCCCTCACCTCATCACACCTTCCCCGTGCCACCGCCCGCTTGCGACTCATTTTCTTTTAAATATAGG
>CM031627.1:14587546-14590046 GCA_018398815.1 Conus ventricosus
TACTAACTTTGCTCATTCTATATTTACTAAATTTGCTCATTCTATATTTTGTATTCTATGAAAATTCTGTATTTTGGTCAGCAGAGCATACTCTTTAGAATGAAAAAAAAATAACGTGTTAAGAATTTGACTGCTTTAAGAATCGACTATTCATGGACACATACTTTAAAACTACTTGGGGAATTTGTATTATGTCTCTTAGTTGATTCGCCTTCTTTTCTTTCATATGCCCACCAAGACACGTGCTAAGAGGGGTCAAGCTCAAAGATGGAAGTGAAAGGAATGGTGTATCTTATGAATGTCAGCATGAAAGGAATGGTGTATCTTATGAATGTCAGCATGAAAGGAATGGTGTATCTTATGAATGTCAGCATGAAACGAATGGTGTATCTTATGAATGTCACCTAGTGCACACATAGGGTAATGGGTCAGCTCCAAGGCCTAAAATGTGACGTCGGCTAAGAATTGTTTACGGCAGAGTCCAGAGTTACAGATTAGGCTCATCATGCTGAATAGTAACACTGTTCTTCTTGTCATGGAAGCAGGACGTGATGGAGCACAGGCTCATCATGCTGAATAGTAACACTGTTCTTCTTGTCATGGAAGCAGGACGTGATGGAGCACAGGCTCATCATGCTGAATAGTAACACTGTTCTTCTTGTCATGGAAGCAGGACGTGATGGAGCATAGTGCGAAAAGAATGACATTAAAGTATAGATATTGAAAAGAATGACGTTAAAATATAAGTATTGAAAAGAATGACATTAAAGTATAGATATTGAAAAGAATGACGTTAAAATATAGGCCTAAGTATTGAAAAGAATGACGTTAAAGTAGACAGAGATTCAAAAGAATGACGTTAAAATATAGGTATTGAAAAGAATGACATTAAAGTATAGATATTGAAAAGAATGACGTTAAAATATAAGTATTGAAAAGAATGACGTTAAAGTATAGATATTGAAAAGAATGACACTAAAGTATAGATATTGAAAAGAATGACGTTAAAGTATAAATATTGAAAAAGAAAGATGTTAAAGTAGACATATTGAAAAGGATAACGTTAAACAGATATTGACAAAGATCTTAAATATAGTATTGAAAAGAATCTTACTAACAGATCAATAGTTTAAATTAACGTTTGAAAAGAATTTGACTTTAAGTACTTAGAAGACTGGATAGAAGAATCAGACGACTCAAAAATAATATTGTGACACTAAGAGCATGATCGTTAAAGTACTCTATGAAAAGAAGTGTTTAATCAGCTTTGACGTAAACCACTTTTGAAAATTAATGCAGAATTCTAAAGGATTCACAGCGAAATTCTTCACTGACCACCCCCGTCACTCGTTTGCCTCATTGCACGCACCCCTCTTCCACACGGCACCCCATTTCCCCCTCCCCCCCCCAGCTCCCGCCGATCCCCCCCCCAACCCGTACCCTCCACCCCCCCCACCCCATCCCCCACCCCCCCCCCCCCCCCCACCCCCCCCCCCCCCCCCCCCCCCCCCCCCCCCCCCCCCCCCCCCCCCACCCTCCTTTCCCGCCGAGTTCTTTGCCACATCTCTTCCCATCCAGCGTTTGTTCTCCCTGACGGGTCTCATGTTCTTTTGGGTGTCCTTGGTTGGTCAACCCGTGCATTCAGGTTTTACGTGTGTTTCCAACTCAGCTGGTGTGGCAGACAGGAAACACCATCCTGAAGGGAATGCAAGGAGGGGACCTATCTAACACGACACCGGCTCCACCAGAACAACAACACGTTAAGATGGATGCAGCCAAACTACGCTTTTTGTACTCCCAGTTCTTATAGAACAGGGAGTACTTTAGAATGGGAACGAAGAAATGCTGTCTGTGTGTCTGTCTGTCTGTGTGTCTGTGTGCCCGTGGTCAAAATGTGTTCCACTCGCTCCAGACAAAACTACTGGGCCGATCTTTCTGAAAATTTGTAGGTATGTTCATTATGGGCCACGGATGATGCCCGATGTTTTAGTTTACCGCTATAGCCGTTACTAACGGCTGTAACGCCCTATAACGGTTTTTCTCCTTTATGGAATATCTCAGAAAGTACTTGGCCAAATTATAAGCGGTTTGGATGATCTTGTGACAAACGGGGCCCCCGTCCATATGTAAGTGATGTAATGCTGAAAATATTTTAAACAACTGTTAAAGAACCGTTATTCTGCCGTTATTTCTTATATATAGGTGGATTTTAATTAAATTTGGTATATAGAAAGTTTATCACACACAAATGGCACTTCTATACAGTGTTTCAAAATTTGACCGTTAAAAACCGTTATTCTTGACATATAGTCCGATTTCGATGAAATTTGATATGTACACAGGCTTTAGCCCAGTGAGGATTTAAAATACCGGTTTCAAAAGTGTATATCGGTTATATGACCGTTTAAACCGTTATTTTGCCGTTATTCTTTTTATATATTGGTGGGCTTTAATGAAATTTTGTATATAGAAAGGTTATCACACACAAATGGCACTTCCA
>CM031627.1:14595046-14620046 GCA_018398815.1 Conus ventricosus
GAAATAATAAACGAAGGGAAAATAGGAAGAGTCAAAGATGGGAGGAATGACAGAGAGGAAAAAATCCAGAAAGAAAGAATGGGGGGGGGGGGGGGGGGGGGGGGGGAGGCAGAAAAGAAAGATAAAAAAAAGGGGGCAAAGAATGAGTAATTACAAAGAAAACTGAAACAGAAAAGAAAAAGGAAAAGGTCACACACTAGAAAAAGAAGGGGGGGGGGGGGGTAATGGCATTAGAAAAGAGGGAAGGGACATACTGGAATCAACACAGAAGTTAATGACAAAGCAAACAAACCGGGGGGGGGGGGGGGGGGGGGGGGGGTAAATGAATTAAAGAACATAAAAAGAACTTTCTGCCATAGCCACGGCAACTGACGACTGTCGTCAGGGTCTAATGACTACCGAAGTAACGCGGCAGCATTGCGGGGACTCCTCTGACGGAGGCCCTCAAAGACGCTCCGCTTATTTTATTATCATCATCATCATCATCATTATGAATACTTATATAGCGCCTATCCTCGGCTAGAGACCAAGCTCGAAGCGCTTTACAATCCACACTCGTTTACACAACGGGCTGCCTACCTGGGTAGTGCCGACTGAAGAGCTGCTATCTCATTCAGTTTCATTCAGTCGTTTCCCGTGTCATCCAGTCAGAATCGTTCGAAATTGTTCACTCAGTTTCCTTACTTCCTTCATTCTTTCCATTTCTCACGCAGGGTGCATGCTATGTGTAACGTGTCATCCATACCAAACAGCCAAACTGGCCTTCTCCTCCGAAAGTTGGTGATGGGATTTGACGTGTGTGCAAGATGTTATGCGTGCGTCCACACACAGGAAACCTCAGGTTTTAGTCTCATTCGAAGGACTGTATGGGGACATGGGAGTCAGAACCAATGTTAACTCCGAGGGGAAAATCCCGCTGTACCGAAACGGCCCGGCGGAGATTCGAACCAGCAACCCCAGGATCACGAGTCCGGCGCTCTACCACCGAGTTATTCTCGGCTAGTGCTGTCGTGCTGCCAGCGACGGAAGCAGCGCGGGTGTGGCTGTGTTTGCTGCGTTTAGACTAAGTGGCAATGACATGAAATAACTAAGGTTATAATAACAGGGAAAAAATAATGTGAAATGAAATAAAAGAAACAGCGCACCTGGAAACACCTGCGCTGGCGGAGATCGAAGATAAAGAAAAACATCAAGAGATCAACATGGCATCGAAAACTCATACTCTCTCTCTCTCTCTCTCTCTCTCTCTCTCTCTCTCTCTCTCTCTCTCTCTCTCTCTCTCTCTCTCTTTCTCTCTCTCTCTCTCACACACACACTAACACACACACACACACACACACACACACACACACACACACACACACACACACACACTATACTGCAAGCTTTTGGTGACTTCATTTAAAGCTCTTTGTGTTATTCTTAGACGACTGATGATGGCACGAAAGCTTCGACGAATGCAGATTCAAACATTATTCAAATTATTACTATAAAACTTAGTTATACAAGAGAGAGAGAGAGAGAGAGAGAGAGAGAGAGAGAAGAGAGAGACAGAGAGAGGAAGAGAGAGAGAGAGAGAGAGAGAGGGGAGGGGGAGGGCAGGGAAATGTGCAATAGGAGTTAATGAACTTGAAACTCTGTGTGTGTGTGTGTGTGTGTGTGTGTGTGTGTGTGTGTGTGTGTGTGTGTGTGTGTGCGTGTGTGTGTATGTGTGTGTGCGCGCGCGCGCGCGCCTCTCTTCTTTTTTCCTCTCCCTCTCTGTGTCCATCTATCTGCTCACTTCATGACGTACACTATCAAATTTTCTTCATCTGTATTCTTCTTTTCACCACTGGCCTAGTCTTCCTTTCGTCTCTTCTTCTCCACTTTTTTGTTGTTGTCTTTTCAACTGTCCGCATTCTCTTCTGTTTCTGTCTTTCTACACAGTGTTCCTCGCCAGTAAAAAGCCAGTATTTCGTGTGGCTCAGCATCGACAAATATTGTGTAGTTTACACCAAGCGGGTTTAAGATATGTCACGAACTTGGGATACGAACAAAACGTAAGCTATAACAACAACAACAGCTACAATAGTAATGACAACAACAATAATGTTAATAATAATAATAAGTGTAGCAACAATAACAATAACATTCATAACAACAACAATAGTAATAATACATCACTTATTCAATACATGGAAACATTTTTTCCCGAATCTTTAAAAAAAAATTAATGTAAAAAACAAAGAAAGAAAACAGCGGAAAATCACGTGCAATACCGCACAGTGCATCGAAGAACGGAATGCATTAGAGTACAATTGCACTACTGAAGTGCACTATGCACTAAAGTACAGAAGGTCCTCATGAAAGGTCCCAGCCAGCCATTAAAGTAAAGTACCGTACTCTATGCGCAGCATTTAAGTACATGATACGGTAATGGACATGAGCACTAAAACACAAACTCAAAAGTATAGCACAGTGCATGGAAAAACATCTTTAAAAAAAAAAAACAACAACCTATGTCGTGGTAACAAGCAACGCACGAATGTGAAACACAAGGGAAAACGACATGCACTCCTTTCCCCCTTAAAAAAACAACCAGACAAACAAAAACAAAAAAACAGACACTTTATAGCGAACAAGCTGGTGTACCCAATTGCAGCATATGGAATGGTACAAGTGCACTAGGTACATATAATGTAATGGTACACGATGTAGTCAAGATCACAGAGCAGTCTGTACTCATAAGGCCGTTCTTCGTAAACAAACATTAGATCACGAACGTAGATCGTCCAGATTCACCAACCATCCTCGCGATCCTCCTCGTCTCATTCTTCACTGGCGCGCGATCTTTTAGTTGGCGATCCAAGATGGCCGAGCCACGCCTATCACGGCCGATAATTCCGGGTTTGTGGAAGAAAAAAAAAAAAAAAAGAAAGAAAAGAATCGCTCAACATGAGCACTGGGAACTGCTCGGAGTTGAGTTGCGCAAAGGGAAGCAACCATAAGAAAAACTCTCCTGTAGCAGAAAGCAACTTGTGACGATGTAGGGGAAAAAAATATTTTTAAAAATCTTGTGATGGAAATCAGTTTTTTGATTGGTTGGCCATTCGTAAGTGATCAACAGCCCCCCCCCCCCCCCCCCCCCCCCCCCCTCCTCCCATCCTCATCGCCAACCCCACATCTTTTCGTGTCGACGTCGCTGACTGGCGCTTTCACGGGCAAGATGGCTTTCTCTTCGTGAGGGAGATAACTCAAAGGGGGAGTTCCGCGGCTATGATATTCAAGTTCACAACGGTTTAAAATAAAAAGTTTTTTTTTTTTTTTTTTTTTTTTTTGGGGGGGGGGGGGGGGGGGTGAGTTGCGGGGAGGAGGGGGGAGGAGACGCCCGGGAGGGAGGGGGGATGGGGAGGGAGAAATTATGCTAAAAATGATTTCGCAAGCGATTTAAAACAGCTCCCAAGTTCAACTATTAGCTGTTAGTCGATCACCAACAGAGCAGTGTTTTTTTTCTTTCCGGTCTGTGTGCTCTCCCTTGACTGAGAAAGGCTCACTCCATCTTCGTTCCTTTCAGAATCAGTCTGTATGCAGTTCATCGTCGTCGTCGTCCTTCAGCGATCTCGGCGAGCCAGATCATAAATCGTGGTCTTCAAATACGACAGGAACTGTGATTCGTCATTTGCCCGCGATCTAGACCGTGAACTAATGGTTCGTCCGCATAAGAACGGCCTTTCACTGTGCACAAATCCTGTAACGGTTCGTTCTCGGTCCAACGGGTGTAGTAGATCTGGTGTCGGCCATGATATGTGATGTGCTACCCAAACACGAAGTCACCACAGACACATCATGTACAAAAGTGCAATATTTGGCTCTGAAACGGTGCAGAAACGAGCCGAAGAAGAGTGAGCAAATTCTTTGTACGAAGTGAAGTAAGGAACACCACGGACTGGTAAGGTATATATGCAGACTCGACAGGAATGAACGGCACTGCGTCCGTGTGTGTGTGTGTGTGTGTGTGTGATAGAATTCGCCATAAAAACGAACGATGAAACAAACAGAAACGAAAGAAAATAAGGATGAAAAGATTCAAAAGGAAAAAAAAAAGAATATTGTCAAAAACAGTATCATGGACTAAGTGTCATCGGTAACATTGCTAAATGAGTTTCTACATATGTTAATCAAAAGAAGCATCAGCATGATTCTGTGACAGTCCTCAAGGTAATCGACAACTCCTCATCCTCCCCCCCCCCCCTCTCTCCCTCCCCCTCCCCCCCGCCCTCTTTCCCAGCTGACTGGTTCTACAGTTGAGGACAGTACTTCTCTGGGTCCCACTGACGCCTTCGGGTGGGTCTCAGTGTGGTAAGAATTTGTCACTGCTGTTGGTATCACTATTGTGCACAATGAACTAATTTGGGCTGGTTTCATATGCACTGCGAGCTGTTTGTGAATAATAAAAATAATAGGAAGAAAGGGGGGAGGGTGGGAGAAGGACCGAGCGACTGACAGAGAAACGGAGACAGAGAAAGTGAGCAAACGAGAGAGAGAGAGAGAGAGAGAGAGAGAGAGAGAGAGTCAAAACAAAACGAAACGAAATTTTGCTTTACCAGGGTAACGAGATAAGCAAATATGAATGCTTTTCTCCAGTCCGCCCTGGAGCGAAAGCAAAAAAAAAAAAAAAAAAAAAAAAAAAAATCAAAAGTGAATCAAGGTCAATACACCTAAGAGGAAACAGAGAAAGAGAGAGAGAGAAAGAGGGAGAGGAGAAAGAGGGAGAGACACACACACAGAGAGAGAGAGAGAGAGAGAGAGAGAGAGAGAGAGAGAGAGAGAGGAAACAGAGACAAACGGATTCATGTATCTCGCATTAGTCTACGCAGTGAAAGAAGAACAAACAAACAAACAAACAAAACAAAACCACTATCAAATGCCACACGTATACACATACCACAACATGACGATCACAAATCGCTTGTTATTCCACCTAGAAAAGCAACTCTGCATGCACCAGCCAATCAGCGAGTCACACGCAGCAACTCTGCATGCAACAGCCAATCAGCGAGTCACACGCAGCAACTCTGCATGCAACAGCCAATCAGCGAGTCACACGCAGCAACTCTGCATGCAACAGCCAATCAGCGAGTCACACGCAGCAACTCTGCATGCAACAGCCAATCAGCGAGTCACACGCAGCAACTCTGCATGCAACAGCCAATCAGCGAGTCACACGCAGCAACTCTGCATGCAACAGCCAATCAGCGAGTCACACGCAGCAACTCTGTATGCAACAGCCAATCAGCGAGTCACACGCAGCAACTCTGCATGCACCAACCAATCAGCGAGTCACACGCAGCAACTCTGCATGCAACAGCCAATCAGCGAGTCACACGCCACTGGCCCAGTGTTCTATCACAACAGACAGGACGATGATGACGCTGCACGTCCCACGTGCGGTACCACTCTCTTCGACGGAACGGTGAGGACAGATTTTGGAGAGAACAACACCGAGGAAGACAAACAAAAAAAAAAAAAACAACAACGAAGAAATAAAACGTGTAATTAAATAAATGTCTTTACAGAATATAGAACAGAAAGAATAAGGGAGAGAGAGAGAGAAGGGAAAAAAAAAAAAGAAGTAACGGTGAAAGTCCCGTAGTCTAATGGCCTCAGCAAGGAATGCACCGAGGTTCACCGTCTCTACGGCAGGGTATGACGGAAGGCGGAGCCCATCCCTTGCCTTCCGCCGCCTGTAACTTTCCCTGAACTAAATCAGGCCCCCGTTTACCGTTGGATGGACAGAGAGAGGTTTCAAGCCGAAAACATCTGACCCCACGAATGGCTAGGACTGACCAATCGTCAACTCGGCATGCACACGAACTAACCACTGGCTGCAGGCCTTCTATAAAGGAACAAAAGACTCGAGGGGAGGGGGGGGGGGGGGGGGGGGGGATGTGAACGTTTTGATACAGCTGAACATGATCGGCAAAGCCTTGTGTAGAGTCGCCCAGTTCACCGCTGTGGTCGTTACCTGGGGCTAAAAGCATTCAGCCCAAATGGCTTGAAAACAGATGCATCATCCATGGTTCAAGTCCCGAGCTAAGTCACTCTGAAGGAGTGGAACTAAAGAAAGAGAAGAGGAAGAAGAAGAAAAAGAGAATGGGGAGGAGGAGGAGCAGGAGCAGGAGGGAAAGAAGGAGGAGGAGGAAGAAGACGATGACGACGACGGAGACGAATGATAATAAGACGACGACGAAGATAAAGAAGAAAAACGAGGAGGAGAAGGAGGAGAAAAATATACCCGAAAAAGATGAAGGGGGGGGTGGAGGGGGGGGGGGGGGGGCAGGAGAGGGGGGAAAAAAAACAAGCAAGAAATATGAGAAGAAAGAGAAGAAGAAAGAAAAGAAGGAGAAGAGAAAGAAAAAAGAAAAAGTAAGGAGAGGAGAGGGAACGATAACGAGTATGATGGCGAAAGAGAAAAGAAGTTGGCAAAGTGATTGCAATGATAGCGAAAATGCAACGATGATAATGAGAGAGGAGAGAGGAGAGAGAGAGAGAGAGAGAGAGAGAGAGAGAGAGAGAGAGAGAGAGAGAGAGGAATGCACACGCAAAGTACACAGAAATAAGAAAGACATCATGCTTCCACGAGGACGGCGATAAAAAATAACAACGATAATGGTAATGTGGACAAGCACATTGATGATCCTACTGACGATGATAATGACAACGGCAATAACGAGAAAGAGGATTGAGAGCAAAGAAAGGGAAATGGGAAACATTGGGAAAATGAGACAAAGACGAGACAGTTTGCATGAAATGTTGCATAAACCCGGGTCAAATGAATAATGATGATATATGGACGACAGCATTTCATAATTTTTGTTTCCCGTCAAACCAATGCACGGATAATTCTTTGATGACATGTGAAAATATATGCATTCTTCATTATTATGCATTCATGGTCGTGAACTTAAAACAACAACAAAAACAGCAACAACAACGACAACCCTCACACGAAACAAAAAGAAGACAAATTGAATATCGGTATTGTTAGATAACAATTTTTGCAAGCAAGCAAGCGTGTGCGTGTGTGTGTGTGTGTGAGAGAGAGAGAGAGAGAGAGAGAGAGAGAGAGAGAGAGAGAGAGAGAGAGAGAGAGAGAGAGAGAGAGAGGACTTCTGTTCCCATAGATTACGACATCTAATTGTTTTAAAAAAATCATACGACCTTCTACATGATCAATACATCATATCTGTGGGAGTTTGAAAAAAAGAACAACAACAAAATTCTACACGTACTTGATAAACATATGAAACAACAAATTTATTTAGCGATATAAACCTATCTAACTCCAACAGTTGAGAAAGAGGGGTGGGGGTGGGGGGGGGGGGGAACATGGGGGAGGGACGCGGTAAAGATAAGATAAGATAAGATAAGATAATGTTGCTTATAGCCCAGCCGACCGCAAAGGGCCACATCAGGGCTGGACGCGGTAAAGAGCGGAAAGGGAAAGTTAGAAAAATGACCAAAGTACGTGACATCAACATATGCAATGCAAATGAAATAGGAACAAAGAACCATATAGACCTATATCTTTTGAATTCTCTACCTAAATGAAGTTTAAAAAAAAAAGAAGAAAGAAAGAAATAGTTCCCTTGTCTTCCGTGACAACTAAAACGTATTGTTTTTTTTTTAACAACACTCGATGTTTGTAATAGCGGCGTTGTTTTGCGCTCAGCTGTATCGATATGTCTACTACTTTAATATGAAGACTGACATCATAACAAGCACTCTACATGGCAGTTTCCTTGCTTCCTCGTTTTTTGCAGGAATCCCTGAACGATGAGCTACTAACGGATGGCTTTAACAGGAACAGGTGATGCTCTGTGTACGTCAGATCAGAGCTAAAACCACAAACATAACACCACTGAAGTGCCTCAGTATCAGCAGCAGCGCGGTGTCTTCTACGGTGGGTATCCTCATACTGACATGGCGCTCCCTATGCAGATCCAGCGCGAGGACTGCGGCAGAAGTCTTGCTGGAAGCTGTAGGCTTTACTGTGACGTTAGATGGTGCGACTTCAGAATCATGCTACAAGACAGGGCACAGAAATAAAACTACAACAACAACAAAAGTTCATATCAAAAGACCTGCAAAATGGAATGACCGTCATCCAAGCCCTCCCCCCAAAACGCTTCAAGAGTCGGTTCCTTTGTGTTCACAGATACCCACAAAGATAGCCGTTCAACTGTCAGTATGTCTAATCTAAC
This sequence comes from Conus ventricosus, assembly GCA_018398815.1. Classification (NCBI taxonomy): domain Eukaryota; kingdom Metazoa; phylum Mollusca; class Gastropoda; order Neogastropoda; family Conidae; genus Conus; species Conus ventricosus. Next base: position 14,603,290 of record CM031627.1, read on the forward strand.
AATGGCCAAAAGATAGGCGTTCAACTGTCAGTAAGTATTATCTAGTCAGTCAGTCATTCCCCTGACTGCTGGGGTCGTTGGGGGGACGTGATGAGGCAGCCGCCGTTTCTCTCCAGGCTCTTCTGTTGGTGGCTTTCGTGAGGAGATCTGGCATGGTCATTTATCTAACATATTATCTAACAATGGCCCAAAGATTGGCGTTCAACTGTCAGTAAGTATTATCTAACAATGGCCAAAAGAGCCGTTATACTGTCAATAAGTATCATTTACCAACAGCCAGACAGACACTTCATGTCGTTTTTTTTTTGTTTTTTTGTGGCGGTGGTGATGGTTATGGCGCTCACGATCCGCACATGTTCCATTCGCTGTGCAGTCGAGACGACACACTGTGTGCGGTGAAGTGAGACATCTAACAACGTCACTTAGCGCCGTGGGGCCCGGCGGTGACACGATTATACATACAGTGAGAAGAAGCTAGGAACATGCAATGCAAAGCGACATCATCACAGACATAGCCACACATCCGCTTTTTGATTCCTGGGCAGACATGTTGTTAGAGCAAACAAAGTACATTCTAAAAAGATTGTGTGTGTGTGTGTGTGTGTGTGTGTGTGTGTGTGTGTGTTGCGTGCGTGCGCGAGAGCGCGTGAGAGAGAGAGGGGGAAGAGACAGAAAGAGAATCTCAGTAAAATTTCAAAACGCATTAGCAAACCATCACAAACACCATCTTGGCAGTAATTCTGTCTTTATACATCTACAGAAAAATTTGGAAACGTGGGGGAAGCGATGGTGAAATCAAGTATTAAAAAAAAAAAAAAAAAAAAAAAAAAAAAGACGGATGGACAAGCCGGCGAAAAAAAAAAAACTTCAAAAAACACTGCGGCATGGTCATATTCCAAAGAAGCAGAGAGAGAGAGAGAGAGAGAGAGAGAGAGAGAGAGAGAGAGAGAGTTCATTTCCAATGAAGAAAGACTCCACACAAAATCATGCGGCGTTGCGTTCAGTGAAAGGGGCCGCCCGCCTCGGTTCAGCTATCCCGCACAGCCAGACGCACTTTCCCTCCTGTCGCTGGCTTTCGGTCGCAGCGGGCGCCTCTCAGTCTGAAACACAGCCCAGGAAAGAGAATGTATACATACACTGCACATTGTCTTAGGATATCGTTCAAGTGTCTTTTTTTTTGTGGTGTGAAATGAAGTAAAATGAACATACACAGACGAGCGCGAGCTATGAGTGGACGCACGAACAACTGTGCATGCATGAAAGCTCAGGAAAAAAAGCGGTATGAGTCATGTTTCCTTATTACCAGTCTCGAGCGCGGAGGGGTTTATCTCCCCTCCTCCCCCCCCCCCCTTCCCTCCGCCCCCTTCCATTAGACCTTACATGGTGGTCCGAGTACTAGTGTTTGGGATGTAGCGCTGAAGCAAGGCGCCGTCATCAGCGGGCATCCAGGGCAGGGACAAGAATCCCGGGGTGAGGGGGCAGGTGGCAGCATGTTGAAAGATGACCCAATCTGACAGGTAAAGAGAAACAGACACAGGCAGACAGAAATAGGGGGGTGCCGTACCTTGATCTATGTCCGTACCTTGACCTATGGCCGTACCTTGACCTATGGCCCACTGTGACCTATGGCCGTACGTTGACCTATGGCCCACTATGACCAATGACCGTATGTTGACCTATGGCCGTACTTTGACCTATGTCCATACCTTGACCTATGGCCCACTGTGACCTATGGCCGTACCTTGACCTATGGCCCACTGTGACCTATGGCCGAACATTGACCTATGGCCCACTGTGGCCTATGGCCGAACATTGACCTTTGGCCTACTATGACCTGTGGCGCACGTTGACGTATGGCCCACTGTGACCTATGACCCACTGTGACCTATGGTCACACGTTGACCTATGGCCCACTGTGACCTATGGCCGTACGGTGACCTATGGCCCACCGTGACCTATGGCCGTACGGTGACCTATGGCCCACTGTGACCTATGGTCGTTCCTTGACCTATGGCCCACTATGGCCTATGGTCGTACCTTGACCTATGGCCCACTGTGACCTATGGCCGTGCGGTGACCTATGACCCACTCGTTCTCCGCCTGCTTGCAAAGCAGCCTGATTTCCATGCGGACTGAGCTGCTGTAGTCATGAAGTTAACCACACACACACACACACACACACACACACACACACACACACACACACACACACACACGCACGCGCGCGCGCGCTAGCGCGGACGCGCCAATACTTTTTTTTTTTTTTTTGGTGCCCTTTCTGTTTATTCAATGAAAATGATATTCGTTTTGCCAATTTCTAGGTTTATTGTCATTTTGTTTTTCACTTTTTCCAAAGTTCTTTTTTTTTTTTAATTGAACGTTTCTTTTTCACACACAGGGTAGCTTTTCAACACATCGTGCAACACCATCGCCATGAGTGATCGAACGTTTGTGTTGCAGGTTACTTCACCAACGACAGTCAGTTTCAGCCACCTCAGTGTAGAGGTTTCCAATGAGATCATGACACGCTGACCGACGTAGTCACCCGAGGTCGAGGGTGAGACAGGAACGCCCGACACTGAAGGTCTACAATACATAACCACGGCAGCTCTCAGCAGACGATGAATCAGAGGCACACAACGTTAGAGCGGGCCTGCGTGAAACAGCTACGGTGCCCTCAGTCCAGCACGAGAATGGAGGGCACACCTTGGGAATGTCAGAAAAGAAAAAAAAAAACCCACCCACAACACCTTCCATTGACTGACAGGAACAACTTCAGAAAACGAACAAGAAAAAAACATCGGTAAACCTCACTCCATTGCAAGACAGGGCACGCAACTTCAGAAAGCGTACAAGTAAAAACACAGGTAAACCTCACTCCATTGCAAGACAGGGCACGCAACTTCAGAAAGCGTACAAGTAAAAACATAGGCAAACCTCACTCCATTGCAAGACAGCGCACGCAACTTCAGAAAGCGTACAAGTAAAAACATAGGCAAACCTCACTCCATTGCAAGACAGGGCACGCAACTTCAGAAAGCGTACAAGTAAAAACATAGGCAAACCTCACTCCATTGCAAGACAGGGCACGCAACTTCAGAAAGCGTACAAGTAAAAACACAGGCAAACCTCACTCCATTGCAAGACAGCGCACGCAACTTCAGAAAGCGTACAAGTAAAAACACAGGTAAATCTCACTCCATTGCAAGACAGGGCACGCAACTTCAGAAAGCGTACAAGTAAAAACATAGGCAAACCTCACTCCATTGCAATACAGGGCACGCAACTTCAGAAAGCGTACAAGTAAAATCCCAGGTAAACCTCACTCCACTGCAAGACAGGCCACGCAACTTCAGAAAGCGTACAAGAAACAAGTCAGTAACTCAAATCCACCGTGAGTTAAGGGCACACAACTTCAGCACATAAAAAAAGCAACCACAATAACCATAACACCAGTATGAGATAGGGGCATGTAGCTTCAGAGCTTCAACCAGAAACAACCAGAATATGGAACAGGGACATACAATTTTAGGTGTTCAGAAAAAAAAAAACCTGCAGCAAAGCCCTCACTCTAATATGAAACACGAGCAAACAACTTAAGGTCAACAAGAACCACCCACATAAACTAGCACTCCAGTGTGAGTGTGAGGACTAAGAAGAGTCTAACGCCTGTTCCTTCACATCTCAGGGGGCTTGGAATGACTTCCAGGTAACAGCTGGTTCTGATCTCTCATCGAATCCATTCGGGCGCCGAAATGGTTGACTCTTTCATTACAGTAGATGCTTCACAAATCAATACTCAAATGCCATCACAACGGTCCCAAAACAAACAATAAGAGGGGGAAAAAAAGGTGTCCTCAAACACTCATTTTCGATTCCCTTTCTACCCTTTCTCGGCTGTTCGTAGATCATCAAATCGAAAGTTCAAGAATCACGGGAGAGAGAAAACCTGTCAATAAACATGGCAGTGTTGTAGAATGATTGAGAATTAGGACATAGCACAGCCCGTTGCGCGTGGCCCTTATTTTGTTCCCAAACGGGTTATTTGGAAAACAGCATCATTCAAACGCGCCGTTTGAGGACAGCGACTGCGGTCCCAGTGGCGGCCGTTTGCAGAGTGCTTTGATTCGACTTGTTAAGTTTGAAAAGCCTTTTTTCCCCAGCTCGTGCTGACTGTGACTGTGAACACAGTGTAAAGAAATGTCTGCTCAACACGATTGAGGACAACAGCGGCCCACTCGCCGGCGAGTCGATAATGATGGCTCAACAGTATGGTCGACTCTATGGTACCCATAGCGTACCATCAACCCTATGGTACCCATAGTGTATCGTCAACTCTATGATACCCATAGCGTACCGTCAACTCTATGGTACCCATAGCGTACCGTCAACTCTATGGTACCCATAGCGTACCGTCAACTCTATGGTACTCATAGCGTACCGTCTGCGCGGTTCAACTTTCAGTGGCACTGTGAGAATGGATTCCGGATTTTTGGAGTGAAACTGAGTTAACATAATACTCAATCGTAAATATCAATAACACAAAACAAGCAGCAATAGCTGGCTATCTCAATTACTACATTTCATACCACATTTGGTGTGATTAAACTTGCAGGTTTGCTTTCTAAGTAACCGAGTTTCAACAGTTCAATCCACGATAGTTCGACGTTCTGAAAAGTTACCATGTTTGTTCCGGGTATGTCAGTTAAAGTAGAAAGAAACTCGTGGAGAGCGTGGCAGCAGAGAGTCCTCAGAAGAGAAGCCCCCCTTTAAGCAAGTGTTTCGGCCCTTATCTCCTGACACTCTAGGGGGGTTGGGCCACACCCGGTTCATGACTCCGGATGTCCCTCTGCTGCCCATTTTTTCCCCATCTTGGGACGAGCCATGGCTGGGATTCGAACCCATGACCCTCTGGACATGCTCATTTTCCACTTAATGACTCGCACTCTAACCACTGAGCCACTGGGGCACCTGATATTTGTAGGGAAATTTAAGCCTTATGAAGTTCACTTTTGTTCCTCCTTGACCAGATCCAACTTGAACACCTCTCTGCCGCTTCTGCCATTGCTTTCAGGGCTCTGGTTGTTTTCCCTCCCTGCAACTGAGAGCTGTTTCATGAGGCTGTATGCAGACGTTCCTCACCTCTAGCTAAAGGGTAAATCCCGTGGTATCCATGATTCAGTTTATTGCTGCTGCAACATGTAAATAAAAGTTTTATTCAAACCAAGCGAAGCGTCTCAATGCTGGAGGTTTTGGATCCCGTAGAAGCCCCGAAGGGTCGAAACGCGATGTTTCTGTATTGTCATTCGTTCAGTTCATTTATCTAGCAACCCGGCTTATCCTCTCTGACTGCAGGAGCCTCCACTCCTGTATGAGACATCGTGGGCCGGAACAGCTCAGTGGGTAGAGCGCCGGATTCATAATTTTGGTGATCCTGGCGTTGCGGGTTCGAATCTCCGTCGGGCCGTTTCGTTACAGGGGGATTTTTCCCTCGGAGTAACATTGGTTCTGACTCCATTTCCCATACAGTCCTTCGAATGAGACAACCGAGATTCCGTGTGTGAACGCACGCACAACATCTTGCACACACGTACAATCCCATCACCAACTTTCGGAAGAGAATGCCAGTTTGGCCGTTGGTGTGGATGACACGTTATACATAGCATACACCCTGCGTGAGAAATGGAAAGAGTGAAGGAAGTAAGGAAACTGAGTGAACGAAATGGAACGATGTTGACTGGATGACACGGGAAACGACTGAATGAAGCGCCAGCTGGCAGCTCTTCATTCGGCACTACCCAGGTAGGCAGCCCGTTGTGCAAACGAGTGTGGATTGTAAAGCGCTTAGAGCTTGACCTCTAGCCGAGGATAGGCGCTATATAAGTAGTCATAATTATTATTATCATACAACTTCAGAAGGCAGTGTTTCAGTTTAAGCCGATGTCTCTCAACAGTTGTCAATCTATGTCAAGTGCTCCCGGCTGTGGATGAGCGGATAATGAAAAAAACAACAACACACACAGACACTGACAGACAGGCAATGAACAGATGTGACAAACAGAAATATAAACAGGCCGGCGAAAAAGCTCACAGACTGTGAGAGAGAGAGAGAGAGAGAGAGAGAGAGAGAGAGAGAGAGAGAGAGAGAGAGAGAGAGAGAGAAAGAGAGACAGACAGAGACAGACAGACAGACTCGCTGACTGAGAGACAGACAGAAAGAAATAGGTGAATAGAGACAGACAGGGAGACAGATAAACAGTTACACCTGAATACATCTGGCATGACAAGTATTACAAGAAGATAAAGGGAGAGAGAGAGAGAGAGAGAGAGAGAGAGAGAGAGAGAGAGAGAGAGAGAGAGAGAGAGACAGACAGACAGACAGACAGACAGACACAATAAGGAAGAAACAGAGATAACAGAAAAGGAACATACACACACACACACACACACACACACACACACACACACACACGCACACACACACACACGTGTTCAGGCCAAATCCTCACAGGAGTCCAACGATTCCAGGGACCCCAGATTCCTCCTGGGCGGCTTGGTGTCCACCTTGGGCTGCGCCACTCTGTCCCACCGGACGTGGTTGTCGGTGATGGTCACCACCCCGCCACCCGGCTTGTGGTGGATGTTGGCCAGCGACCCCACCCGGGCCCTCCCCTCCCAGTCCACCCTGTTGTTCTGGATCCGAACCTGGCCCCCACCCGGGGCATGGTGAACGTTCGCCAGAGACCCCACCCTGGACTTGGTCTGCCACTGGAGGCGTTCGTTCATGATGCTCACGTCCCCTCCTCCCGGGGCGTGCTTGGCGTTGTCCAGGGACCCCACCTTGGACTCGGCTTTCCACTTGGTCCGGTGGTTCTCCACCAGCACGTCGCCGCCCCCGGGCACGTGGCGGATGTTCTCCAGGGAGCCCACGCGGGAGCGCACGTGCTCGTAGCGGCGAGGCTTCACTATGATCTCGGCGGCCCCCGGGGTGTAGTGGAGATTGGAGCCCAGAGATCCCGCGTTGGCCAGAGCCCCGTAGCGCGGACTGGCCTCGAAGGGTGCCGTGGACGACAGCCTTCGCGAGGACAGCGGGTCGCTCTGAGAAGTGTCGATCCGATATGGGGACTTGTAGTGAACGTTGTCCAGAGAGCCCACCTTGGGCCGCGCGTCCCATCTGACGTTCCGTCTCGGGATGTGCTTATTCCCACCGCCTGGTTCGTGGTGCATGTTGTCGAGAGACCCCACCACGGCCTGGGCTTTCTTTCTCCATCCCAGATCTATGGGAGGCAGCGACACCCCCGAGGTATCCTTTCGGTCTTCGTCTCGGACCTTAGGGGTGGGTTTCCAGTCGGGTTTCAACGAGTTGAGCCTCACCTCTCTCTCCACGTACGACTGTGGGAGCACGGGTGCCGCTCCGTTCTTTGAGCGGTGATGTACAGGGAGTCTTTCGATGACCACGTACTGCCCGTTTTTGCGTTGTTTGAGCTGGATGTAAGGGTCCTTGAGGTCACTCACGTAGTGGATGTCTCTCACGGCAGAGGGGCCGTATTTGTGGGCAGGAGGCTGCTGGGAGGACGTCGTGGTCGTGGAGACCGGGTTGCTGTCGCTGGTGGGCGCCATGGTGCGGAGAAAGGTGGAGATGCAGCTGTGATGTGTTTCTTTCTATCAATTCTGTCTTTGCGTTTCTCTGTGATGTTATGGGTGGTGCAGTTGTTGCTGATCTAGTTCTTGTAGCTGCTTATTCGTGCTTTCCCTTCTCTCTTTCTTTTATTTTCCTGTAAGAATATCTCCGCCGTTGTTGTGCTTTACCTCTTTTGTTGTTCTTGATTGTTCGTTGTTACAGCAGCTGTTTCTACTGCTGCTGGAGTCGCTGCCAGAAATGTTCGCCTTGGTATCCAGCAAAACACGCACTTGTCCCGTCAACCACCAACGAAATGCAGGACGACTTTCATACTTTCAGAGTACTAAGCTTTCTCCGTGTCTTCCCTCCGAGTCGCGTTTGTGATTTTCATGTTCCTGAATTTCCAACACACATGTCCACGGTATCTTTCTATCTTTCACGCGAAAACTGTTTTAGATTCGTCATGCTGCTGATAAGAAAAACCCCGTTTTCCAAACGATCACTTTCGGTGGAACACGCGGTTTTCGTGGTCAAAACAAGACAGACAGACAAACAATGAAGAGATGACACGCCTTTTCCAGTCGAGTCACCACCGTCCCTCAAAATTTCCAATTTCTCTTCGAATGTGTGCGCACTCAAGCGAGAGCCAAGTTACTTCAGAGTTTGCGTCAACACAGACCAGGTGTGAATGACGTTATACAAACACCTGACCCCAACTACAACCAGCTCTCACGTCGCTCGGAAGCCTCAAGGAAGAAAAGAAAAACGCAGGCAGTGTCCCGTTAAAAAACGAGTGAACGGCCGATTGACTGGCGCCACACAAAAGAGCATTTCTCCGACTCGAAAACCCGGTGGCTGAAGACGAATCTCGGAACCACTTTCTTCCAGACTGGTCTGAGGCAGGCTGTATGAGTGTGTATGTTTCTGTTGTACGCCACCCTCAAACCGATTTCTTGGGCGGGCGACCTATTGACTTGGCACACCTACAACCGGTGCAGTCAATCTGAACGTATCCCCATTACCTTTGCCCCCCCCCCCCCCCCCGGACCACACACACACACACACACACACACATATATATATACATGCATGTATATAAATACATGTGTGCACGCGCGCGCGTGTGTGTGTGTGTGTGTGTGTGTTAGTGTGCGTGTGTATGGAGACAGATAGATGGATAGATAGATATAAATATCTACCTATCTCACTAGAAATGCATAAGTGTAAGTTTCTTTCTGTTCATGTAGATATCTAGATAGATATACCGACAGATGGATATATAGATTTACAGAGAGACAGACAGACAGACAGGCAGACAGACAGACACATAAGCAGACAGACAGACAGAACAGACGGGGAGAGAGAGAGAGAGAGAGAGAGAGAGAGAGAGAGAGAGAGAGAAGAGAGAGAGAGATTTGTAGAGTGGGAAAACAAGCGCAGGTTTGCAATTCCTCCGTCACCACAACAAAGATGGGGGAAGATTGAGTGAGAAAAGAAAAATGAGGAGCGAGTTGTAAGAGAAGCAAACTAACAAGCAAATTAGCGCGACAGATCGTAAATATAAAATCCTTCATTCACAGCACGTGGGGACTATCGCAGTCCATCTTGAACACAGAACCATTCTTATCGCCTGCTCAGGGGCCTTTCGTCCGCTGATTCACACTCATCAGTGAGACACGGCTGGGTGTGTGTGTGTGTGTGTGTGTGTGTGTGTGTGTGTGTGTGTGTGTGTGTGTGTGTGTGTGTGTGTGTGAGTGTGACCGCAGTGGAACTCCACGGTATCCTCTCATTCATCCTCACTGCCTTGAGCATCACAAGAAGTCTCAGCTGCTTTTTTTTTTTTTTTTGAGGGGGGGGGGGGGGGGGGTGGCGGGGGGCGGGGGGGGGCAAGGGGGGGGGGGGGGGGCACTTGCTCTCGAAGTGACCTTAGTTTGGGTTTCCTCTCTGTGACCCTGGTATCAAAACTCTTCGGTGCTGGGCAATTCACGGGGGCTGTCGTGAGAGGGACGTCGTGACGCCCGCCTCTCGGAAGTGGACGCTTCTGTCACGCGTGTTCCGTGACTAAGCGACGGTCGTCAGCATGGGGCGAAAGTAGGCGGTATCCTGCCTATGCTGGCTCGGACCAGGCGCTGCCGAGTACTCCAGGAGGTAATTCCGCGGCAGTACAGAGCCTCCCCTGATAACTGGGCGACCTGCCGATTTACGCAGGCTGATACTCCTGCGGACACTCCCTGTAGAGACTGGTAAAGATGAATCCCATTTACCCAATATAGGGAGTGGAGTTTTGTGTGTATGACCGTTGTTGTTGTTTTTTCATCCCGCCATTGAGGCAGCCATACGCCAACTTCGGGGAAGGTGCATGCTATGTGTAACGTGTCATCCATACCAACGGCCAAACTGGCCTTCTCTTCCGAAAGTTGGTGATGGGATTTTACGTGTGTGCAAGATGTTATGCGTGCGTTCACATACGGAACCTCGGTTTATAGTCTCATTCGGAGGACTGTATGGGAAATGGAGTCAGAACTAATGTTAACTCCGAGCTGAAAAATCGCCCTTTTCCGAAACGGCCCGCGCGGAGATTCGGGCCCGCACGTGCCGATGTAGTATAGATAGCTTCCTGTGGACTGCTGTCGCTTGGAGTTGATGGGATGAGGCCGGGTGTGGCTATGGGTGATAGCGAGACGGACAGCACTTCCAGTTTGTACTGACGCCACTCTGTATGTCAATGGGGAAATGAAAACCAAATGCAATGCGGTAGATTCTCTCATTACTTCAAGTCTCTTTATCACACACACACACGCACGCACGCACGCACGCACGCACGCATGCACGCACGCACGCACGCACCCCCCCCCCCCTCCACGGCTTGTACTGCTTGTAAAAAGCCAACCCTCCGCCTTCCCTCCCGCCTTGTTCGTCTTGTGTATGAATAATTATATTTGCCGCTAAATATCATTTGCTACTTTCAGTGCTTTAGTATTATCATTATTCTGTCTGTCACTGGTTTTATTATTGGTATCATTCGTGCTTGATTTCATTTCTTGTTTGGAGGGCTTCGTTGAAAGTATGACTGGTTTTGCGATTTTTTAAGTGAAAAAAAAATCCGGTTTAATGAACTAAGTACGTTAGTACGATCAATCTTGCTTAATATTGACTTTGAGAGAGAGAGAGACAGAGAGAGAAGAGAGAGAGAGAGAGAGAGAGAGAGAGAGAGAGCGAGAGACAGAGACAGAGACAGAGAGAGACAGAGAGAGACAAAGAGACAGAGAGAGAGAGAGAGGGGGGGGGGGGATGAGGGATGGAGCAAGAAATGGAGGTACAAGGACGAAAGACAAACCAGAAATGAACGAACAGCTAAACAAACATTTCAGCACGAAAGAAACGAAGAGAGAAGGAAAAAAAGACAAACAAGAAATAAACGAACAGCTAAACAAACAAACATTCCAGCACGACCGCGTTAAATCATGCCGATAGCAGGTAAGTCGAAATTTTCTCCGGTGGAAAAGGAGAGGAGATAGGGGGCACTGTTCGTTTACGACATCGCCCAACAAATCCACCAGACGCGCGACACCGCTGGGTCCTTTTCTTCTCGTGAGGCATATGGCTTTACTCTTGTGAGGAATTGATTAGGTGTACAGGAATCGTGCTCGTTTACAGACGGATAACACTGATATGATCAGAGCTGCCGTGTCGAGAGGCAAGTGATTTGAACCGTTTCACTGACGGGGTCAGTTGATTTTGATCTGATTTGACTGACTGACTGACTGACTGCCTGTCAGTGGCTGACTGCCTGCCTGAATAACGCAATAAATGATCGGTTGATTTGATTCTATCCGACTGGGCAACTGACTGATCGATTGATGACGTGACTGATTGATTTTCTCAGCAAATGTAGAATGCTCCATGTTCAACTGAGGGGTAAAAATGTTCAGAAGAAAGAAACAAAATAATCGAGAAATGAGTGGTCTGTGGACAAGAAGAAAGCTGAAAAAGGCGGAAGAAAAGAAAAAAACAACAACAACAACTAGAAATAGAGAAGATGTTAGAGCAGAACATTCGGAGATGTGGAGACAGGATGATGGGAATGTTAGAGAGGAGGTGGGGGCGGGTGGTGGTGGTGCAGGAAAAAGTGGGAAGGTACAGAGAGAATGACAAAGACAGACTTTCAGGGACAGAGAGAGAGAGAGAGAGAGAGAGAGAGAGAGAGAGAGAGAGAGAGAGAGAGAGAACACACAAGAAGAACGAACTGAATTTTGTCCCCAAATTCTCGGCAAGGACATCCGGCCTTCTACACAGAACTCCACTAGCATAAAAGCTCTAAATGTATGCATGTTCATGTAATCCATTATGTACATATGACACACACACACACACACACACACACACACACACACACACACACATATAATATATATATATATATATTGTTCAGCATATATATATATATATATATATATATATATATATATATATATATATATATATATATATATATATATAAGCTCTAAATGTATGCATGTTCATGTAATCCATTACGTACATATGATACACACACACACACACACACACACACACACACACACACACACACATACGCCGCGCGCGCACACACACACACACACACACACACACACACACACACACACACACACACACACATTTACATATATATACACACACACACACATATATATATGTACACACACAAATCTCTCTCTCTCTCTCTCTCTCTCTCTCTCTCTCTCTATCTATATATATATATATATATATATATATATATATATATATATATATATATATATGTGTGTGTGTGTGTGGTGTGTGTGTGTGTGTGTGTGTGTGTGTGTGTGTGTGTTCGTGCGTGCGTGCGCGTGCGTGCGTGTGTGCGTGCGTGCGTGTGCGTGCGTGTGTGTGTGTGGAAAACAGGACATATGGTATGATGCCAGACAATCCAAATATATATTTCAGTAAGTGGAGGCCTTGGCACCCTCAAGTTCAGAAACAGAGTTTAAAAAATAATAATTAAAAAAAGGGAAAGAAAGAAGCAGAAACTGCTATTGCATAAATATATCACCTTCAAGCACACACGTACCCTGAGGCAGAGGATGAAAAGGTAGAAAACGGTGCAGGGTCAAGGGGGTGTGGTGGAAGTGGAGGACAGTGGGAGGGTAAGGCGGAGGGGGAGGCGGGGGAGCGATAACAAAAATACTGCGGCGAGTGTTACCATAACTCAGTTTTGTCTTCTGTGTTTCGCTCTCCAAGGCAGAAAGCGGATCGCCACACAGTTACAAGGCAAAACAACAACACCAACGTCCTCCGCACCCATCCACCCACCGCCTCCTCCCGACTAACTCTGCCCCCCACCCCCACCCCCCACCCCCCGCCCCCCCCTTAAAAAAAATGATTGAGTTCACACAAAGATCAGTTTAACACACAAAACTGAACGCACGGGAGCCGCGCTTAGCGAAAAGCGAGATTGAAAGAAATGGTCACGGCTCCTGTGATCTTCTTCTTCTTTTTTTTTTTTTTTTTTTTTTTTTTTTCAAAAGCCATTTCTAAGCCTCAAACGTCTACTCCGGGCCTTGACAACACCCATTTAAGTGGCTTTCTCCTGTCACTGACCCACAAAAAACGTCGTCGATTATTACCTTGTCATGGAAAGATCTCAACCGGTATCCTGTCAATACCAATGCTGACGTATGGCACAACGCTACCTGTCCTCTTTCAATTTCTTGCCTTTTTATTTTTTTCGTCTTATCTGTTTGAATCTTATGTATTTATATTTGCAGACTCGGCCCGTGGAATGGATTTCGGATAGGAGGAGGGGGGGGGGGGGGGGGGGGGGAGGGTGGAGTATGAAGAAAAAAAAAATTAAAAAACCAAACAACTTCCAAGTCGTATTTTAATGTACGCAGGCTAAATTTGGGATCGCTTGCAACGTGCGATTACAGCAGTTAGCGAACCGTTTTTGATCTATGACTTTATGTGGGATATGGAAAAGTGGTAGATGGAGGGCTTGAGGAGGAGAGATGGGTGGAGGGGAGTGGGGGGGGGGCTGGAAGACAGGGGGGAGAAGAGTAGGGGGAAAATGAGATTGGAGGAGCGGAATATGGAGTTGGTCTGTTTGGGAATATTAGTTTGTAAAAGGGAACTATGGGTGGTTTCCATTCTTTTTTTCTTTTCTTTTTTCCGGATCACTGCCGATAGCATTAGTCATGTCGCACGTCTCTCTGTCTCTGTCTCTCTCTTTCTCTGTTTCTGTTGTCTGTCTTTCTGTCTGTCTGCCTCTCTCTTCTCTCTCTCTCTCTCTCTCTCTCTTCTCTCTCTCTCTCTCTCTTCTCTCTCCTCCCCCTCTCTCTCTCTCTCTCGCTCTCTCTCTCTCTCGCTCTCTTCCTTTCCCATCGCTATTTTCATTCCATCAAATTCGTTTCTTATCTCCCCTTCCTCCCTTCTGTCTATCTTTCTTTCGTCTTCCTTCTTTTTATCACTTCGTTCCCTCTCTTCCTTTGTTTCTTTCTCTCTTCCCTTTCCTTCTTTCCATACGTCTTTTCCTTCTATCCTTTCTTCCCCCTTCCTTAATTCTTTCTATCTTTCTGCCCCTTCACTTCCAGCTTACCCCCCCCCCCCCCTTTCCTTTTTCCTCTTCTTTCTTTCTTTCCCTTCCTTCTTTCTATTCTTCCTTTGTGGGTTTTTTTTTTTCTGCCTTCTCTGTCATCTAGCTTTCTTTACCTCTCCCTCCTGCCATATTTTCTTTCTCTCTCTTTTTCTTTTCCCTTTCAATCCTTCTCCGTGTCTTCCTTTATTCCGCCCTCCCTAAGATTGGAATGATGTGAAGAACAAGAAGAACTCGAGTACGGAGCCACAAGTCGGACCTTAAGAAGTCTCTCCTTCTCTTTACTTTCTTTCTTTCTTTCTTTCTTTCTTTCTTTCTTTGTTCCTAAATCCAGTTTCTTTTTGTCTTTTTTTGTGTTTCTTTGTCTTTCTTTCTTTCTTTGATTTTTTTTTATCATTCCCTCACTTTCAAATTTCTTTCATTTTAATTCCTTTCTCATCTTCCGTTTGTTTCCTCGCTGCTTTCGTTCTTTCATTATTTCCGGGCTTGGGTTTTGAATACGAAACAACTACAACGTGGCAAGAAACGGGACAGAGTGGGTCACACAACGTGAGTGGCAATGTGTGGAATATGACTGGATCCACACAGATCAAATGTACTTCCATTAAAAGAGGAAGTTTATCTCGAAAATGGAACACATCAGATCTCTCTCTCTCTCTCTCTCTCTCTCTCTCTCTCTCTCTCTCTCTCTCTCTTCTCTTTCTCTCTCTCCCTCCCTCCCTGTGTGTGTGTGTGTGTGTGTGTGTGTGTGTGTGTGTGTGTGTGTGTGTGTGTGTTTCTCCGTCTGTCTGTCTACGTCTGCCTCTGTGTGTGTGTGTGTGTGTGTGTGTGTGTGTGTGTGTGTGTGTGTGTGTGTGTGTGTGTGTGTGTGTGTGTGTGTGTGAGAGAGAGAAAGAGAGAGAGAAAGAGAGAGACAGGTACACTGTCTGTCTTATCTCCCTGTCTGTCTCTCTGTCTGTGTGTATGTGTCTGTGTAAATCAAGTCCTTATCTTGGTTTTCATGCTTCAAAGACAGGCCTAACTAATCTTGAAATGAATCAGTTTGTTTCACATGTGTTCACTGTGAGATCCTTCCATGAACTCCTCCCCTCGATTTAGTTGAATTTTAAACGAACATTCCTTAGGTCTGAGCCAAAATCAAACCAAATTCTAGACAATTTATTTTTTCTAAGCCAATCTCACAAGTTCTACAAATTCTATTTTAGATCAATTCGATATTGTTTTCTTCTTCTAAGTCAATCTCACAAGTTCTACAAATTCTATTTCAGTTCAGTTCCATATCTGCCGGCTCCTTTATTTTATCCCCGTCGTGAAAGTAAAGGTCGAAGCTGATTGTCCTGTATAATACAGTCGATTAAAGCAGGAGTGGGTGAACACCTCAACAGTGACTCCGCAGCCGTGCGTACCGTCTCCCCCGATGAGCTGCTTCTCTGATACCGACTGCTGTGTGCTGCTGGCTCTGGCAGTAATGCCAGGTTGGTCCATGAGAAAGAACAAGAAACAACAGCGTGAGGGTAACGCCATGGAGGATGATAGCACGGAAGACTGAGAGGAAAAATAATGTTCCAAACAAAAACAATGAAACTTCTTCGTTCGAAACAGGAGTTACACCGCCCATTGAAACTCCAGTTCTGCTTTCTTCACATTCTGCTGGACTTGACTTTACGGTGCTGCTAACTTTCCCTCTCCTGGCTTCTCTTTGAGTCGTCGGCCGCTGCTGACCAAATCCCTCACCGATAACGGATTAACCGGCTTTGGGCTGCCACCACCCTGGCTTACACAGGGCCCCGTTACAAATCCGTTAAGTGGTAAATTCCAGAGCAGACCACACGCTTTTTTTTTTTTTTTTTTTTTTTTTTTTTTTTTTACTTCTCTGGCACAAATCTGGGTTATCCCATGCGTAATAGTGATTTTTCTTTCCGTTCACTTCTGTTCGTTTGTCCATTTCCGGTCAGTATGCAAAGTAGTTGTCACCACACAGACAAGCGGATTGTTTTGACCATCAGGAGGATTTTTTGTTGAACTGAACTGCACAGAGGGGAGGGGGGGGGGGAGGGGACTACAAACACTGATAAGCGGGTGGTTAAAGGTCTACTTTAGAGGTTTTCGATAATTGGTCAGCTTATGCAGAAATATGAAATGTTTGATAAATTGGTAAAATAAACATCCAATTCGCTCCCGATCACACGAAATCGATCCGCGAAAGTGGGCATTTTCACCTGTAATCAAGAAAACGGGAGGTAATCAACTAAATCTTGGCATGGCTTAACTGCTCTTGGATGTGACGTCACATGATGGACAGCGACGGCGACAGAAAGCGATTCTGATGGTTCTTGCGCATCTCGCTCGGTATTTAATTTATCATGTAAAAGCAGTGACTATGATTGCGACAGCCAATGTGACTCTGGGGATGTTTCTGCAAGGCCTGTACCTTATCAGTTTGAACGCTAAGTTCTTTTTACCACGTCAGTTCAGTTCCAGCTGGACGCCCGAACACAGCATCCGAAGGCGTACGGACTTTAC
>CM031627.1:14635046-14657546 GCA_018398815.1 Conus ventricosus
CGGAGTGTGGCTGCCCACGTGGCGGGGTAATCAAAAAACGGTCACACACGTAATGTTTTCATCCCCAGCTGATGCACTTGTACCATAGTGTTCAAGTACTTCAGCTGTTCGGATGATCCCTGGAGTCTTTTAGCCAGGGTACGACAACAACAACAACAACAAAGAGGTTTTATGATATATCAAGATGGGCTGCAGGGAAGGAGGGTCAGGGCCATTAAAGTGTGAAAGATCAGACCGTTCACTGGCAGCACATAGAGCCATGAATTCTAAAAGATCAGACCGTTCACTGGCAGCATATAGAGCCATGAATTCTAAAAGATCAGACCGTTCACTGGCAGCATATACAGCCATGAATTCTAAAAGATCAGACCGTTCACTGGCAGCATATAGAGCCATGAATTCTAAAAGATCAGACCGTTCACTGGCAGCATATAGAGCCATGAATTCTGCCGTGTAAGCACACCCTTCTGTTACGCCTCTTACGCGTTAACCTTCATCATCAATAATTCAGGCCTGACCGAGTTATTCCGCCTGTACTTCTAAGGTATTCTCATTTTTCAAAGGGGAAACAAATCAAAGTTCAGTGCAAGCGGATGCCCAATGCAGCCAACGAGGGACACAGCATAACATTGGATTTCATTTCATTCCATACAGATTTATTATCCCATCAGACCGCAGGGGGGGGGGGGGGGGGGGGCATATTGTGGATGTATCCGTATCAAAGTCCATTCCATAGCTGTCTTTTCAAAAACCCCAGTTCATTCAAAAACGTAAAAAACCGCGTAAAACCAGACTTATATTCCATAATGTCTGAGACCAAATCACAACCAAAAAAATGTATCCTCTGTGAGAAAGTCGAAATCACATGCGGAGGAATATTTTTTAACATGTTTGGTTGTTGTTTTTTTTCATGGCGTAAACTGTTTGTGTCTCATATCATGCACATAGCAACATTCTGTAGGAACATGGTTCACGCCATCGTTTAACACATCAACATTAATGCATCAACAGATCAATGATCGATCAAGTTAATCTCATTTCTATCAATCTTCTAGCTACCGATGCCACGCAATTTTGCTCCGCTGCGCAAAATGCGACTGATCAATAATCGATCAAGTCCGTCTTATTTCTATCAATCTCCTAGCTACTAACGTCATGCAATTTTGCTCCGCTGCGCTAGATGGGACCGATCAATGATCGATCAAGTCAGTCTCATTTCCATCAATCTCCTAGCAACCAATGCCACGCAATTTTGCTCCGCTGCGCAGGATGCGACGATCAACGACCAGATCAAGTCAGTCTCATTTCCATCAATCTCCTAGCTACCAACGCCATGCACTTTTGCTCCGCTGCTCCAGATCCGATGAGCATGCTTAAGTAGTCACACTGCCTCTTGTGCATGCAGTTTAGTTCTCGCACCCAAGAGCCAACCACAGCCACCGACAGGTTACCTGTGTGTCCGAGCCCGCTGGCGAAGATTGCGCCTGGGGACGGGAGCCAATTTTGGACTCGGCATTCCATTCAAGTTTACGGTTCTCTATCTGCCGACAACACGCAGCAAGAAGGAAAACTCCGTTCACATCAAGGATGGAAAAGGAAGGAACGTAGAAAGAAACAAAGACAGAAGGGAAGGGAGGAATGAAAGGAGAAAGAAGTGATGGGCAGAAGAAAAGAAAATGAAAAGAATCCAGCGACGGGCCACAAGAAAGAGAAGATGGACATATTTCAAATCAGGGGCTGAAAAAGAGAAAGAAAGAAAGAACAAAGGAATGAAAGAAAGAAAGAAGAAGGGAAGGAAGAAAGGAAGAAAGGAAGAAAGAAAGAAAGAAAGAAAGAAAGAAAGAGAAGAAAGCTCGGAATGGATCTATCCGTGGTCTGCAAGACAGAAACACGAGCACAGCTCATATCATTACGTATAAGCAGCAAGGAAGAAGACTGTCACCGTTCGTATATGGATTTGAAAAAAAAAAAGAAAGAAAGAAAGAAAGAAAAAGGAAAGCGAGACAGGAGGAAGGAAGGAATGGATCTACTGATGACCAGTAAAAGAAAGAGTGAATGTGCACCATTTCTAACATGGACTGAAAGAAAAGAAGGAAGAAAGGAAGGAAGAAATGAACACAGAAGGAAGGAGGAATCTATCGATGTGCTGCAAGGAAAAACAGAAAGGGGATCGTTCATTCAAAGTACTGAAGAAAGTATAAAAAACAACAACAAAAAACGGAAAAAAGAGAGAGAAAGCAGAAAGAGAAGAAGGCAAGAAAGAAAGAACTAAAAGACTTTACCCATTTGCACCAAGAAAAATAACTTTCGTTCCAATGAATCAGGAAGAAAAAAAACTGAACGAAAGACAAGAAGAAATAGAAATAAAAACAAGAGAAGTGATGGAAAGAAGGGCAAGAATGGATCTGCAAACAGCAGAAAGGAAAGAAGACAGCAGTGCAAAAATGTCAAGTACAACACACACACACACACACACACACACTGTCGCTAGAAGACTGGTTTCCATGGTTACCTTTTTAGTACCACCGCCGGCCACGTGCTGGGCGTTGTCCATAGAGCCCACCTTAGACTCCGCTTTCCAGTCCAGCTTCTGCTGTTCGATCTGTGAAGACAAACACACCCAGTGCAACATTAAAAGAACAAAAACCAACAGGCCGGCTTGGTTGACTGGTGGCCAAGGTGACGCATTCTTCTTCCAGGGTCTGGGGCTCGATACCCAGCCGAGATGTCTGGGTTCGGGAGATACTTTTTCTTTGGAGTTAACATGAAAGCAAATTCAAATTCACCCCCGCACCCATCCCCTCGCGTCCTCCAGCGCAGACTTGTTCCAAATAGTTATCATCAGCTCACTTCGCCTTTAAATACGAACGAGATTTTTTTTTCTTCTGATGCATCAATACTGGAAATCCGCTTTTCTTGGCGTAATCCTTTTTTTCCCCTTGCTTCCCGGTAAATGTGTCATGTACTGGAAAGTGTTTGGTGACTGTTATTGTGGGGCAAAAAAAAAAGGTGTGGCTGTTTAATTTGCTGCTTCCCTGTGTCTTCCCTTGCTTGATTCAAGCCATTAAGAATACGCTCTTGACGTCTTTATTTGTTATGACTTGGCAACATACATTTGTAAGTGATCAGTCTGTGTTAGGGTAAGTTAGATGCTTATCTCTACCCGCTCCCCTGGACTTTCCTAACCCCTGAACATTTCCCGAGGAACACGGGGCTGCGGCACCCCCCCTTCCCCCCCCCCCCCCCCCCCCCTCCTTCTGGTGGGCTCCGTTCTGGGCTGACCGTTTGCCGCAATGGCCAAGTCATTCCGGTCGCCTTCACTCTGGAATCCATTCACCCACACCATGTCTGTCGAGGTCGCCCCGCCTTCCTTTTCCCCGTCTGGGTTCCAGTGAAGAGCCTGTCTTGTGATGCAGATAGGAGGTGATCAGTCCTGCCTGCCCCATGTCCTTTTCTTCGTCTGTATATCTGTGGAATTTCATGCGGTACTCTCCTACAGGCTTTCCCTCGATATGACCTCCGGTCATCTGATGTTGAGGAGTACCTGAGGCACTTACGGATGAAAACCTGACGATGTTAGCTCTTGTAGGTCTCCAAGCTTCTAAGCCGTTTAACGGGTCAGGAACCACAATGATGTTGAACATTCTTCACTTGTTGAGGAGCTTCAGAGATGTGGAAACCCATATTGGTCGCAGGGTTTTGAAAACGCACCTGGCCTTACTGACACGACTTCTGATGTCTCGGTCTGCTCCCACATTTTGCTTATGACATTGCCCCAGTAGACACTGCTCTAACCTTTGTTTTGTTCTATGTATTTGCATTTTAGCTGAATCAGGTCTTGCTGTTTGCTGTGTGCCTTCATTTCTTCAGTGTTCCCTATGTTATAACGTGAGGCCTGTTTTTTTTTTCTTGTCCTTTCTCGGCAGTACTTGCAATCTTTGTCACCGATGCATGATGGCAACACCAACATCTCTAAGAAAAAATTAAATGTTGAAAATATTGCTGAAAGCGTCAAAACGGATTTACGGCTTTGCGATTTGATGTCTTTTTTTTTTTTTTTCCTTCTTTGCGAGGGATAGCTGGAAAGGTGTTGTCGACATTTTCTGGTTTACCAAGAGTTGTTGTCCTGGCACTTGTAGCTGCAGACAAAATGTCGACGTTGATTTTTTTAAAATTTTTGTTTTTTCACCGTCAGCCAGTAGATCTTTTGCTATGTCTGTGGTCTTGTATGTTTGAGATATTATGTATGTGCTTACATGCTTTTATCAAGCCGGTGATATTAATCTCTTATGTGTGTGTAGAAAAAAATTGAATTTTTTTTTCATAACAACATTTACATGTCTCTGCCAATGAAGTAATAAAGTAATCTGTATTATGTATGTGTAAGATTATTTGAAGTTTTCTTTAACAACAGATACATTTCTCTGCCAATGACGTAATAAAGTGATCTGTATTCTTTACCCCGGACACACACAAGCACACGCACACACACATACACACACACACACACACACACACGCGCGCGCTCGCGCGCGCACACACACACACACTCACACACACACACACACACACACACACACACACACATACTCTCTCTCTCTCTCTTAGTTTCTGCACCATGTATGCGGACGTATTCATAACTACACACCTGCCAAGCTATCTGGCCAGCGAGCGTGGAATTACAGCCAAACAAAGGAACAAGTGAAGAGACAAAGAAAGAAAGTAGTTAGGGGGTGCAACTCATGGACGAGACAAACCAGATGACTGACCTGTGCTCTGACCCGACGTACTGGTGGCAGCTTGAACGTGGGTATCATGGTCTGCACTATATATAGCTACTATGGTGTGTGTGTGTGTGTGTGTGTGTGTGTGTGTGTGTGTGTGTGTGTGTGTAACAATGTGTGCATATGCTTGTCAAGTCAAGTCAAAATTATCTTTATTGAGGGTTAAAGAATAAGCTTTCCAGCTTTTTTACATCCTGCCCTCATAAACAAGAAAAACTAATTGAACATATAACCACAAGCTCAAAAAACATTTTTAAAACACACAATTTCTTTCATGCAAATACATAACTCTCATATGAAATCTGAAACAATCATGAAACTATTGTTGGAACTTCAAGTTCAAGCACAAAGAGAGAGAGAGAGAGAGAGAGAGAGAGAGAGAGAGAGAGAGAGAGAGAGAGAGAGAGAGACGGGGATAAGGGGATTGTATTAATGGAAATGACTTCAATTGAAGCGCAGAGTTTCTATCAAATGCATTTTTAGTGCTTTTTTAAATGTATATTTTGAGTGACATGATTTTATGGAGGAAGGCAAATTATTCCACGCGGTCCCTCCAGAGTACAGAAAACTTGATTTATAAAGATTACATCGAGGTCTGGGAAGAGACAGTTTATGTGTATGTCTGTAACTATTGAAGACAAAGCTCTCAAAGATTATCTTCGGGCTGATCCATTCACTACATTGTACATGCTCAAGCATTTGTTGAAGTAGAGTCTGTCTTTAAATGGAAGAATATATAAAGTTTTGTAATCACTCTTTGTCAAGGTATTGGATTTCAACTGAATTAATTAATGGCCCTTTTATGCAGACGACTTACTAGTTTCAGATTAGTTTCACTGGCATTATCCCATAACGTGGATGCATATTGATAAGAGAAAGAATGTGCGCATGAAAGAATATTTTTCTGGAGTGAAGATTTAGAAATTTTTTTATCTTTGAAAGTTGATATATTCTCTTAGAAATACGTTTTCCAAGATCCGCAATGTGGTAAGACCAAGATAAATCGTTGTCAATGATAACACCTAAAACTTTATGCGATGTAACCTCTTCAATCTTTTGTCCTTGGGCATGTAATGGCGCAAATGAGGATGTCATTTTCTGTCGTTTCTGGCGTGTAGTGACATACATGCATTTGGTTTTACTAGCATTGAGGGACATATGATTCATTTCTGTCCATGTAATTAGCTTGTTGATATTTTTCTGCAGGTTATTTACCAGTTCAGTAGGGTTACTACTGTGAGATTGTAATGAGGTATCATCAGCAAACATTTCACAACAACATTCTATAAACAGGGGTAAGTCATTTATATAAATAGAAAAGAGTAGGGGTCCCAATACTGACCCCTGAGGGACACCAAATTGTAAAGGGAGTAACTTTGACCTTTTGGAGTTGATTTCAACAAGCTGTTGACGATCAGTGAGAAACGAGGTAAAGAATTTAAGGCTGTATTCGATACTTTATAACACATAAGCTTTTTTATTAGAAGGGAGTGGTTTATAACGTCAAACGCTTTTGCAAAATCTACAAAAAGAATTCCAGTAAGGTCATTATTGTTAATATTCGTAAGACATCTATCGATAAGTTGTACAAGAGCAGTGTGACAAGAGTGATTTTCTCGAAAACCTGATTGATTTTCATGAATCAGATCGTAATATTTAAGATGAGAATATAGGTGTGTTTGAACATGTTTTTCGAGTGGTTTAGACAACAGGATAATATTGAGATAGGTCTATAGTTTGAGAGATTGTGGGCTCACCTTTTTTATATAAAGGTATAACTTTTGCTTGTTTAAATCTTAAGGGAAAGTGGCTTTTATCAATACACAAATTATAAACGTAAGTGAGTGTCTCAGCAATGGTCAATGAAGCGATTTTAGTATCTTGCCATCAATTCCATCTAAGTCCCTTGTCCCTGACTGTTTTAAGTGTGTTAAATAATCAAATACTTCATGTAATGACAATGGTGGTATGTCAAAACACGAAGAAATATTTTACATCGACAGTATTTTTCTAACATACATAGATCATTGTACTTTGTTTTATCATTTACAATAACATCCTTAGTTATATTTGCAAAATGAAAGTTGAAGTCTTCTGGTGATATTTCTTTTATTGGATTTTGCATTCTTGAATTATTGTTAGTCAAGAGATTGATAGCTTTCCAAATTAAGTTTGAATTTTGAGAAGACGAGACTAAATTTTGAAAATATTGTTTCTTTGCTTTTCTCTTCATGGAATTTACTTTATTCCTTTGTTTTCTGAACGACACTTTATCCTTTGACTTGAGGATAAGCTCTCTTTTGTATATCTCATTGTCTATCTCCTTTGTTAACCATGGGGGTTTAATGACATGTTTCACTCTTTTTCTTACAAACGGCGCGTGTTTATCATATACTGAATTGAATGTACTGATCCAAAAGTTCACAGCATCGTCAGGGTTCCTAATCTGATAAATGTAATCTAATTCAGAGTGAAGCAAATCATTTAGGAAGGCATTTTTATCAAAATGCGTAAAGCGTCTATAAAAAATTTCCTTATGTCCAGACTTAGGAATTTTGACACCTTTCTTTGACCATGTTAGACAAACTGAACAATGGTCGCTACAGCCTGTCTGTACAGAACACATTTCCACTATGTTATCTTTAGTGTTGACGTAAATGTGATCAATAAGAGTTTCCGTTGTTCAGTGATTCGAGTAGGACGATCGATTATTTGTTCCAACCCATACATTGCATAAGTATGACTCCATTTAGTCCCAGGCACAGTTAAGTCTATGTTAAAGTCTCCAAAAAGAATAATTTCCTTTGATTCCAGTATTGCGGCATCCATCATTAAATTAAACCTATCGAACCAATCAGTGGTTTCTGCTGGGTTTCTGTATAGGAATCCTACCATTACTGGCTTACAGTGTTTAAGATTTAATTCTATCCAGACGGATTCTACGTTGTATTTTTCAAGATACTCTTTTCTTTTGAAGGTTAATGATTTAGCAAGGAAAAGAAGTAAACCTGTTGTTCTAGGTGCTTTTGGGTCTAATCGGATTGCATCATAATTTGGCATGCACATATCAGAATCTGGAATCATATCGGTTAGCCAAGACTCTGCAATACAAAACACATGAAAGCTATTACCATTGTTGTGAAGTATTGCAGCGATTTCATCTGTCTTGTTTCTAGCACTGTTTATATTTAAATAACCGATGCGAAGTCCCTCTTTTGAAGGCCATGTATCTAAAGTAGATGACATGATGACTATTTAAGTGCACTGCGTATACTAACAAAAAGGCGCATTACACGCAGTTCTTACGATCGCAAATCAAAGGCGGTTAATACATCAGATCATGTAGTTGTAAGTCCAGAAATTGCCGGTGAAAAAGATATTCACAAAAAAAAGGAAAACTATAGTGGTAACAATATAAAATTATGATCAAACCATGAACACAACAGAAAGCGTGAAACCCTTGTCAGATATGGACAGGCTGTCCGCCCAAAAAATGTTTTTTCCTGCTCCCTGAAAGGAGAAAATTAAAAAAAAAATTTTTTTGTATATAATTGAAAAAAAAACAACAACAAAAAACAAACAAAAAACAACAACAAAAAAACCCTGTAGAAAACGGGACTTTGTTCAACCAACGCAACAACAGTAATTTAGAATACCATAAAATACAAAAGAACACTTTTACTTGTAATTAGGAGAAAAAGTATATGCACGCACACGTGACTTATGACACGCTAACGCAATAAAAAAATTTTTTTTAAAGCGTCAGTACAAATCCAGCAAAAAATCGAATGAGGAGTCTGCAAAAGAATGATGGGCTCCATTCAAGTCCAGCAACTGCAATATTCATACACACACGCACGTGCACATATACACGATCACGCACGCACGAACACACACACACACACGCGCATGTATATGCATTGTGTGTGCGTGTGTGTGTCTCTCTCTGCATATGTGTGTTTCCGTGTGTGTGGTGTGTATGTGTGTGTGTGTGTGTGTGTGTGTGTGTGTGTGTGTGTGTGTGTGTGTGTGTGTGTGTGTGTGCCCACACGCGAGTTTGTACTCCTGTGAATACATGTGTAAGTACGCACAGGTTTGTATATTTCCATGTGCAAACATCTTCCATGCACGTATCAGGCAATTCTATGTATTGACACCTGTATGGTATGATATTAGGGTGTGTTTTTTTTCTTATCGAAAACAAATCACACAAAACAATAGATAGATTTCAAAGAAAAAACACGTAGCAACATAGAAATTAAATCAACCCACACATCCCCAGGCGCGTACATACACTCTCTCCAACACCTTGCAAGATCCCAATGCATACTGACACAGACACGCCATCCAACCTCCCAGTGACAAATACAACCGTTGTGAACAAGTGGCCAGAAGTACAGGAATCGATTAGAACAATTCGACAGAGGGTTCCACCCATCCCTTAAAATACCCTTGCATTTGGCATGGCGCGCACGCACGCACGCACACACACACACACACACACACACACACACGCACACACACACACACACACACACCGCACACGCACGCACACACACGCACACACGCACACACACACACACACACACACACACACACACACACACACACACACACACACACACACGCACACACACACACACACTTTCTCCTCATCCTTGACCCCCCCACCTCCCCCCCCCCCCCCCCCCGAAACACACACACACACACAAACACGCGTAATTATGCACCTGCGCAATTCCTCCTTCCTCCCTCCCCCCAACAGAGGCACGCACACGACATTGCAGTGCTATGCTACACCAGTCTGGGGTCCTGACGGCTTCCATATCTTTGATGTCAGTTCGCATGTTTGTTCTGTCTCAGTGTAATGACACCTCTGTGTGTCCCATGTATAGCTGCTGTATTTTATTATTTGCCACCAAGTGGAAAAAGTACTGCTACAAAGTACCTTGGGACATTAAATATAAACTCATGTAAGAGACCACACACGCACACACATACTCTCTGTCTTTGTCTCTGTCTCTGTCTCTGTCTCTCTCTCTCTCTCTCTCTCTCTCTCTCTCTCTCTCTCTCACACACACACACACACACACACACACACACACACACACACACACACACACGCGCGCGCGCGCGCGCACATTTTCCCCTCACCCTTCACTCCCCCATCCCACACACACCCTTCTCTCTCTCAAACACACACACACACACACACACACACACACACACACACACACACACACACACACACACGCTCGTACGCACGCATGCACGCACACGCACGCACGCACGCACGCACGCACGCACGCACGCACGCACGCACACACACACACACACACACACACACACACACATTTTTCAATAAATGTCAAATTTTCGGCCAAAGATGTTAGCAGTCTTTACAGAAGCGGATGTCTGTACCAAGCTGGCATTCAAAGGCCAAGGCTGTGCACCTCCGCCTTCAGCTGAGCACTCGTTAACTTGAGTATCATCTACTGTACGTCAGCAGCGAGCTGTCTGAACATCAATAATAATAATAATAATAATAATAATGAATACTTATATAGCGCCTATTCTCGGCTAGAGGCCAAGCTCTAAGCGCTTTACAATCAACACTCGTTTACACAACGGGCTGCCTACCTGGATAGTGCCGACTGAAGAGCTGCCAGCTGGCGCTTCATTCAGTCGTTTCCCGTGTCATCCAGTCAGTATCGTTCAATATCGATCACTCATTTTCCTTACTTCTCATTCTTTCCATTTCTCACGCAGAGTGCATGCTATGTGTAACGTGTCATCCATACCAACGGCCAAACTGGCCTACTCTTCCGAAAGTTGTGTGATGGGATTTTACGTGTGTGCAAGATGTTATGCGTTCACACACGGAACGTCGGTTTATAGTCTCATTCGAAGGACTGTATGGGAAATGGAGTCAGAACCAATGTTAACTCCGAGGGAAAAATCCCCCTGCACCGAAACGCCCCGGCGGAGGTTCGAACCCGCAACCCCAGGATCACCAAGATTACGAGCCAGGCGCTCTACCAACTGAGCTATTCCGGCTCCCGCACACATCAACACTCTGTATTTAGAGCGGTCTAGCCAAGGTACAGGTGAATCACTCTGAATCACACATCGGTAACTGGAGTCGGCTGGCTGGCTTCTCGTGCGTCACGTGCGGTCATGGTGTTCACCTTCTCCCCCTCGCCCTACCATAAAGTTCCTCTAGAAGGAGATGGGCTTATGACCCCCACCCCCACCCCCCTCCCATCCTGAAATACACGACTGTTTTTCAGCCTGGCACTGGCACATGTCTGGAGCTTTGGCCGGTCTTCTACAGGCTCAGCAAAATGCAGAACAGTGTTGGGACTTCTTACACCAAGCAATACAGCCGCTCAGAAGATGATAGCTGAAAGTCTTTTTTTTTTTAACACATTCTTTTCTTGGACGTTCCAAGGATGGACCATCAATGCCATTCACGATGACTACATCATAAAACAAAACACAAAATAACAAATACCGTCACCAAGAACATGGTGGCTGAACGTCTTCAGCGCGTTTCTCAAACGGTCTGTGTAACAGACTCTGTCCCGATTCATGTTCCACAATTTTACGACAAAGTTCTAACAGCCTATCAGCTGTAAGGGCAGTAAACTGTCAGAGGTTAACCGTGTTTAGGACATGGCATGAAAGAAGGTGGCGCCCATTCTTCTCATTCTGCCGCATGTAACCTTCCCTGTACAGAATCAGGCACCCATTACCGCTGCGTGGACACAGAGAGCTTTCAAGCCGAAAAAGATCCGACTCAAAGTGTGGTTCTAACGCACGGGGGCCGTTAGTTCCGCAGGAAAATGCTCTCACCATTTGACCACGGTCCGTAAGCCCACCGTACTATTCCATGATAAGCTATATGAATAAAGCACTTCGAATGATCAAAGATGATTGAATATGTAATTATATTCCATTTTGACTGTAGTATTAATTGTGATGATTAATGATAGTTACAAAGGCAATATGTTGTTTTATCATGTTCTTAATGAGAAGATGAGTGGTTCTTGTTTACGAAGGTCACTGATCAGGTAAATGATCCGCTCAATTCTTTGACATAGTCTCTTGTTATTTTTCGGTGTTTGTTACTTGCACGTTTCTGTAATTTGCAAAGTTGGATCGCAGCAGCCTTCTCCCACCCCCACCCCATCTCCCAACCCCCCACCATTCCCCTCTCTTCACTTTGCTCCCGCTCCTCCATCGTCCCCGTGCTTTGCATGAAGGCGTATGGCCGGTGTGCAGTAACAAACCGCCAGAACCTCGCCACTGGAACACACAGCTTTCATTAACTTTGTAGTACCGCCACCAGGTACGTGCTGAGCGTTTTGCCGAGAGCCCACTTTAGACTCTGCTTTCCAATCGATTTATGCTGCTCAGTCTGTGACAGGTATGGTGGAATTAGTTCAGTCACTTTTCCGCCGACGATGTCACTTTCCTGTCGACTACTCCACAATGTCTTCTGACTCATCTGAAGTGTTGCAAGACTGTTTGTGACAGCTTGAAGCTTACGTTTAATGAGGTAAAGCAAAAACTGTGGTATTTCTACAAACGTTCTGGGTTAAAGAGGTAGATGGCTTTATGATGGCGTGCCACTAGAAGTTGTGGAAGATTATCACCTTGTATCAATTATAGCCGGACCGTATTCTCAAGCGGCTCACTAACCTTTTGATAGCACCACTTAATTACAATACATGTAGATCCAAGCCTTTGAACATTTGAGACATGAGTCTGAATACTTTCGTGAACATATTCAGTGTGACACAAAGCCAGTTTTACTACCTTCATCTAATACATAAATTTTGTTCTGCAACATTCAGAGGATACGGGAAAAGAGGGATCCAAATAGCACAGCTGAGAAAAACGGTGTACGGCGATTATAACGTTAAGCACTTAATGTGACTTCTTACACACAGTATCCTAATTACTGGATTAAAATCACACGCAACGGAATAACAACGACTATGGTATAAAGCTTATGAGCTGCTATTGTATCTGAGCGAAAAAAGGAAAGAATTGGTAGGTTAAACAAAGAATGCGGATTTTTATGTTCATGTGGTTATGAAGCTCTGTGGCTGCAATTAAGGCAAAGAGGATCTAAAAATGTCATTGAACAGTTATTCCAACAGCAACTGGCCGCTAACTTCCGATTCATATTCCGCAGTGCGTGGCATAAAAACGATCACTTATGATCAACTACGAGTACATATGTATGTACAAATAATTACAAAGATTGCAGGGGTTTTCGTGTTGATTACTATTGTCAAGATTAAGGGACTTATGGTGTGTTCTGTAACGATGAGCATAACACATTTCTTTATATCAGGGTCGTTGACTAAACAATGATCCCCGGACTACTTTTTGCATTATATTTTTGCATTTCTCATTCGCATATTCTTTCATTTACATTTAAGAAAACGAATTACAACTCACCCCATTCCTTTCTTCCTCTAGTTCCTTGGATTTGAATAGACGCCCATCACCCATATACAACAAACAATCTGAACCTGACACTGGAACATACGGTTTCCATGGTTACCTTTGTAGTACCACCACCTGCTACGTGACCAGCGTTGTCCTTAGAGCCCACTTTGGACTCTGCTTTCCAAGTCGGTTTTTGATCAAGAATCTGTGGAATGTATAATGGACTTAGTTTGGACACTGTCAGCTGACGATGTTGTTATGCTGTCATCTGCCCCATTATGTCTTCACACACACCTGAGCTGTTTAACCCTTTCATCGCCAGCTATCCCCAAACCACGATTATCTGAAAACCAGCTGTGCAGCAGACCTACCATGGCTTACTTCCGTTACATGGCTGTAACTTTTGAACCACTAGATCATTTGTTATCATTTATTCATCTCACATATAATACAGCTCAGACTTATTCCATGCATTATTGAAATATAAGAATAAAACTAAAAAGAAAATATACACACAAACAAAAACAGAATCACAGCATGCTCGTAGTATCAAGCAGCGACTGTGGAATCCTGACTGCAGTAGCTACTGTGCTGATGAAATGCTCTGAAACTGTTAAGTTTCCAGCGAATGTAACCAAAAAGAGTACTTAGAAACGATGAGAGAAGTGGTTCTGTGAAGCTGTACCAACGGAAATTGTCAGCGAATATGACCTTGGTTTTCATTGTACAATCAACATTTGATTCAAGAGGGACACAAATCATTTGGTAACAAGACTGGTCAGCCTAGGTGTCATTTTTACATCTGTGAACGCTCGATTCTGTTCTCAGTAACAAAGCTGCAATGACTGTGTAATGACATATACATGTGCCCCCGATCCCCTTCCCCATCCCTGCCCTCATTTCATTATCACCCCGTGACCTTCTCACCTCCTTCATTCTCTCCCCACCGCC
The DNA here is from genome assembly GCA_018398815.1 of Conus ventricosus. Lineage (NCBI taxonomy): Eukaryota > Metazoa > Mollusca > Gastropoda > Neogastropoda > Conidae > Conus > Conus ventricosus. The sequence goes on from CM031627.1 coordinate 14,649,245, forward strand.
ACCACTCTCTTTCACATCAACCCTCAGCTCCCCACCCTGCAGCACATACTCTCCCTCTCTATCTTTCTCTCATACACACACACACTCTCTCTCTTTCTCTCGCTCTCGCTCTCTCTCTCTCTCTCCTCGCTCTCTCTCTCTCTTCTCTCTCTCTCTCTCTCTCTCTCTCTCCTCTCTCTCTCTCCCTCTCTCTCAAACACACACACACACACACACACACACACACACACACACACACTTAAATAATGAGAAACACAAAGACAGACTGACAGACAAACAGACCAACTGAAAGGAGAGAGAGAGAGAGAGAGAGAGAGAGAGAGAGAGAGAGAGAGAGAGAAAGAAAGAGAGAGTGAAACAGATTGACAGACGAGAGAGAGAGAGAGAGAGAGAGAGAGAGAGAGAGAGGAGAGAGAGGAGAGAGAGAGAGAGAGAGTAGTGTGTGTGTGTGTGTTGTTGTGTGATTTACGAAACATTAGAAGGAAACAAAATTGTACGTAATCAGTTCTTCATTCTTGAAATTTTTGACAAAGTTAAGGAAATTGCCTGTGCTATAAGAGAGAGAGCGAGAGAGAGAGAGAGAGACTAAGAGAGAGAGAGAGAGAGAGAGAGAGACGAGAGAGAGAGAGAGAGAGAGAGAGAGAGAGAGGTATAAATCTAGCCGGTTTGTTTTGCAAGAGAGAGAGAGAGAGAGAAGAGAGAAGAGAGAGAGAGAGAGAGAGAGAGAGAGGTATAAATCTAGCCGGTTTGTTTTGTAAGAGAGAGAGAGAGAGAGAGAGAGAGAGAGAGAGAGAGAGAGAGAGAGAGAGAGAGGTATAAATCTAGACGTTTGTTATGTAATATTTTAGGGAGAAAATCCCATGACTTTTGGAGACTGACAGTTCTCTCAGAGCCTACCACACAGTTCCCCCTGGAGAATTACATATTCATAGGCTCTTGAAGCCCCCCATTCTGAAACACACGACTGTTTCAGCCTAGCATTGACGCATGTTTGGAGCTTTGGCTGGTCTTCTATACAAAGAAGGCGGATTTCACGTTTATCTGGTTATGATGTTCTCTGGATGCAACTGTGTATCTGAAAATGGTATCGAATAGTTTTCAAGAGGGAATGAATGGCTGCTAACCTCAGATTCATATTTCGCAGTGCATGGCATAAAAATGATCGCGTATGATCAACTACGATTACATATATATGTATACGTAACCACAAACATCTTAGGATTTTTCGTGATGATTGCTATTGTGATGATTAAGGAACTCATGGTGTGCCCTCACAAAAATATCTTTATATCAGGGTCGTTGACTAAACAGTGATCCCCAGACTACTTTGCTGTATATTCTTGCAGACTTTAATGCATTTCTCATTCGCATATTCTCTTATTTGCATTTTAAAGAAAGCGATTTACATCCCACCAGTCTCCCATTTTTCCTCTAGTGCCTTGGATTTGAATAGAAGCTCATCACCCCCGTACAACAAACAATCTGAGTCTGACACTGGAACATACGGTTTCCATGGTTACCTTTGTAGTACCACCACCTGCTACGTGACCAGCGTTGTCCTTAGAGCCCACTTTGGACTCTGCTTTCCAAGTCGGTTTTGATCATGAATCTGTGGAATGTATAATGGACTTAGTTTGGACGCTGTCAGCTGACGATGTTGTTATGCTGTCATCTGCCCCATTATGTCTTCACACACACCTGAGCTGTTTAACCCTTTCATTGTCAGCTATCCCCAAACCACGATTATCTGAAAACCAGCTGTGCAGCAGACCTACCATGGCTTACTTCAATTACATGGCTGTCACTTTTGAACCACTAGATCATTTGTTATCATGTATTTATCTCACATATAATACAGCTCAGAGACGTATTCCATGCATTATTGAAATATAAGAATAAAACTAAAAAGAAAATATGCACACAAACAAAACCAGAATCATAGCATGCTCGGAGTGTCAAGCAGTGACTGTGGAATCCTGACTACAGTTGTAACTGTGCTGATGAAATGCTCTGAAACTGTAAGTTTACAGCGAATGTAACCAAAAAGATGTACTTAGAAACGATGAGAGAAGTGGTTCTGCGAAGCTGTACCAACGGAAATTGTCAGCGAATATGAGCTTGGTTTTCATTGTACAATCAACATTTGACTCAAGAGGGATACAAATCATTTGGTAACAAGACTGGTGAGCCTAGGTGTCATTTTTACATCTGTGAACGCTCGATTCTGTTCTCAGTAACAAAGCTGCAATGATCGTGTGAAGACATTTTCATGTGCCCCCAATCCCCTACCCATCCCTGCCCTCATTTCATCTCACCTGTGACCTCACACCCTCCTTCATTCCCCCCCCCACCCTCTCTTTCACATCAACCCCTTAGCTCCCCACCCTGCAAGCACATTCTCTCCCTCTTTCTCTTTCTCTCATACACTCTCTCTCTCTCTCTCTCTCTCTCTCTCTCTCTCTCTCTCACACACACACACACACACACACATCACACACACACACACACACACACACACACACACACACACACTTAAATAATGAGAAACACAAAGACAGACTGACAGACAAACAGACCAACAGAGAGAGAGAGAGAGAGAGAGAGAGAGAGAGAGAGAGAGAGAGAGAGAGAGAGAGAGAGAGAGAGAGAAGAAACAGATTGACAAAGAGAAGAGAGTGTGAAACAGATTGACACAGAGAGAGAGAGAGAGAGAGAGAGAGAGAGAGAGAGAGAGAGAGAGGTGTGTGTGTGTGTGTGTGTGTGTGTGTGTGTGTGTGTGTGTGTGTGGTGTGTGTGTGTGTGTGTGTGATTTACGGAACATTAGAAGGAAACAAAATTGTACGTAATCAGTTCTTCATTCTTGAAATTTTTGACAAAGTTAAGGAAATTGCCTGTGCTATAAGAGAGAGAGAGAGAGAGAGAGAGAGAGAGAGGAGAGAGAAGAGAGAGAGAGAGAGAGAGGTATAAATCTAGCGGTTTGTTTTGTAAGAGAGAGAGAGAGAGAGAGAGAGAGGAGAGAGAGAGAGAGAGAGAGAGAGAGAGGTATAAATCTAGCGGGTTTGTTTTGTAAGAGAGAGAGAGAGAGAGAGGTATAAATCTAGACGGTTTGTTATGTAATACCTTAGGGAGAAAATCCCATGACTTTTGGAGACTGACAGTTCTCTCAGAGCCTACCACACAGTTCCCCTTGGAGAATTACATATTCATAGGCTCTTGAAGCCACCCATTCTGAAACACACGACTGTTTCAGCCTAGCATTGACGCATGTTTGGAGCTTTGGCTGGTCTTTTATACAAAGAAGGCGGATTTCACGTTTATCTGGTTATGATGTTCTCTGGATGCAACTGTGTATCTGAAAATGTCATCGAATAGTTTTTCAAGAGGGAATGAATGGCTGCTAACCTCAGATTCATATTTCGCAGTGCATGGCATAAAAATGATCGCGTATGATCAACTACGATTACATATATATGTATACGTAACCACAAACATCTTAGGATTTTTCGTGATGATTGCTATTGTGATGATTAAGGAACTCATGGTGTGCCCTCACAAAAATATCTTTATATTCGGGGCGTTGACTAAACAGGGATCCCCAGACTACTTTGCTGTATATTCTTGCAGACTTTAATGCATTTCTCATTCGCATATTCTCTTATTTGCATTTTAAAGAAAGCAATTTACATCCCACCTGTCTCCCATTTTTCCTCTAGTGCCTTGGATTTGAATAGAAGCTCATCACCCACGTACAACAAACAATCTGAACCTGACACTGGAACATACGGTTTCCATGGTTACCTTTGTAGTACCACCACCTGCTACGTGACCAGCGTTGTCCTTAGAGCCCACTTTGGACTCTGCATTCCAAGTCGGTTTTTGATCATGAATCTGTGGAATGTATAATGGACTTAGTTTGGACACTGTCAGCTGACGATGTTGTTATGCTGTCATCTGCCCATTATGTCTTCACACACACCTGAGCTGTTTAACCCTTTCATTGTCAGCTATCCCCAAACCACGATTATCTGAAAACCAGCTGTGCAGCAGACCTACCATGGCTTACTTCAATTACATGGCTGTCTTTTTTGAACCACAAAATCATTTGTTATCATTTTTTTATTCAATATAATCAGCTCAGCGTACCCCCAGCATTATAAAATATAAAAAAAAAATAAAAAGAAAATATCACCAAAAAAAAAAGAATCATGATGCTGTAGGTAAACAGTGATGTGGAATTTTAACAGTATTACTGGGGCTGTTAAAATGCTCTAAAAACTGTTAAGTTTACAGCGAATGAAAACCAAAAAGATGTACTTAAAACGATGAGAGAAGGGGTTTGCGAAGCTGTCCCAACGGAAATTGTCAGCAATAGCCCTTGTTTTTATTGTAAATAAAAATTTTGAAAAAGAGGGATACAAATCATTTGGGGAAAAAGATGGTGACCCTAGGTGTCATTTTTACATCAAAAACCCCTCGATTCGTTCCATAAAAAAGCGCAATGACGTGAAAGACATATACATGTCCCCCCAATCCCTACCCCCCCCTGCCCTCTTTCTCTCCCCCGGACCTCACACCCCCTTCATTCCCCCCCCCCCCCCCCCCCCACCCCCCCTTTCCACAACCCTTCAGCTCCCCACCCTGCACATCTCCCCCCTCTATCTTTTCCTTACACCTCTCTCTCTCTCTCTCTCTCCTCTTCTCCTCTCACACACACAACCCACACACACACACACACCCACACACACACACACACACAAAACACCCTTAAATTTTGAAAAACACAAAGACAGACGACAGACAAAGACCAAAGGAGAGAGAGAGAGAGAGAGAAGGGGAGGGGAAAGAGGTGTTGTGGGTGTGGTGGTGTGTGTTGTGTGGTGTGTGGGGGTGTGTGTTTGTGTGTGTGTGTTTTTAGGGAAACATTAAAAGGAAACAAATTTGTACATAATCATTCTTTTTTCTTGAAATTTGTGCAAATTTAAAGGAAAATTCCGTGGTATAAGAGAGGAGGAGAGAGAGAGGGAGGGGAGATGGGAAGACAAAAGGGGGAAAGGAGAGAGAAAGAGAGGTGAGAGAAAAAGGGGTAAAAAATCAAGCGGGTTTTGTTTTGAAAGAGAAAAAGGAGACAGACAGCAAAAGACGACAACGGGTTTAAATACCCTTTTTTTTGGGTTATTTAGGGGGAAGCCCCCCAAGACTTTTGGAGACGGACGTTCTCCAGAGCCTACCACCATTTCCCCCCTGGAGAATTACATTCATGGGCTCTTGAAGCCCCCCTTCTGAAAACACGACTGTTTCAGTTAGCATTGAAAAATGTTTGGGTTTTGGTGGTTTTCCCATAAAAAAAGGCGGTTTTCACGTTTATTCTTTGATTTCTCTGGATGAAACAAGGCACGGTTTTTCAAAAATGTTATCGAACATTTTTTCAACAGCGAATGATGTAACCAGTTCATATTTCGCAGTACGGATAAAAAAATGATCGCGTACGATAAAATACTTTTAAAATTTATAGGGAAAGAACCCCTAAACACGTGGCTCTCACAAAATCTTATTTAGGGTCGTTTACTAAACAGTGATCCCCAGACTACTTTGCTGTACATTCTTGAAGACTTTAATGCTTTCTCATTCGCATTTCTCATATTGCTTTTTAAAGAAAGTTTATTTACATTCCCACCTGTCTCCCATTTTCCTCTAGTGCCTTGGATTTGAATAGAAGCTCATCACCCAGTACAACAAACAATCTGAGCCTGACACTGGAACATTACGGTTTCCAGGGTTTTACCTTTGTAGTACCACCCCCTGCTACGTGACCAGCGTTGTCCTTAGAGCCCATTTTGGACTCTGCATTCCAAGTCGGTTTTTGATCATGAATTGTGGAATGTATCATGGACTTAGTTTGGACGCTGTCAGCTGATGATGTTGTTATGCTGTCATCTGCCCCCATTATGTCTTCACACACCCCTGAGCTTTTTACTCTTTCATCGCTAGCTATCCCCAAACCACGATTATCTGAAAACCGCTGGTGCGGGCAGCCTACCATGGCTTACTTCAATTACATGGCTGTAACCTTTGAACCACTAGATCATTTGTTATCATGTATTCATCTCACATAAAATACGCTCAGACTTATTCCATGCTTTATTGAAATATAAGAAAAAAAACTAAAAAGAAAAATATACACACAAACAAACGGAATCATAGCATCTCGTAGTGTCAAGCAGTGACTGTGGAATCCTGACTGCGTAGCTACTGTGCGGGATGAAATGCTGTAAAAAATGTTTACAGTGAATGTAACCAAACATTGTACTTAGAAACGATAGAGAAGTGGTTCTGCGAAACTGTACCAAAGGAAATTGTCAGCGAATATGACCTTGGTTTTCATTGTACGATTAACCCTTTGATTCAAGAGGGATACAAATCATTTGGTAACAAGACTGGTGAGCCTAGGTGTCATTTTTGCATCTGTGAACGCTCGATTCTGTTCTCAGTAACAAAGCTGCAATGACCGTGTGATGACATATACATGTGCCCCTGATCCCCTTTCCCATCCCGCCCTCATTCCATCTCACCCGTGACCTCTCACCTCCTTCCCCCCCTCTTTCACATCAACCCTTCAGCCCCCCAAACCCTGCAACACACGCACACATACCCCTCCTGCTCTCTCTCTCTCTCTCTCTCCTCTACTCTCTCCTCTCTCTCTCTCTCTCTACTCCTCTCCTCTCTCACACACACACACACACACACACACACACACACACACACACACACCACACACACACACACATACACACACACACTTAATTAATGAGAAACAGACAGACAGACAGACAAGAAGTCAAACAGAAAGAGAGAGAGAGAGAGAGAGAGAGAGAGAGAGAGAGAGAGAGAGAGAGAGAAAGTGTGTGTGTGTGTGTGTGTGTGTGTGTGTGGTGTGTGTGTGGTGTGTGTGTGTGTGTGTGTGTGGTGTGCGCGCGATTTACTGAACATTAGAAGGAAACAAAATTGTACATAATCAGTTCTTCGTTCTTCATTTTTTTTACAAAGTTAAGGAAGTTGCCTGTGCTATAAGAGAGAGAGAGAGAGGGGAGAGAGAGAGAGAGAGAGAGAGAGAGAGAGAGAGAGACAGACAGACAGACAGACAGACAGGCATAAATCTAGCCAGTTTGTTTTGTAATACTTTAGGGAGAATATCCATGACTTTTGGAGACTGACAGTTCTCTCAGAGCCTACCACACAGTTCCCCCTGGAGAATTACATATTCATAGGCTCTTGAAGCCCCCCATTCTGAAACACACGACTGTTTCAGCCTAGCATCAACGCATGTTTGGAGCTTTGGCTGGTCTTCCATACAAAGAAGGCGGATTTCACGTTTATTCTGGTTATGATGTTCTCTGGATGCAACAAAGGCACCGTGTATCTGAAAATGTTATCGAACAGTTTTTCAACAGCGAATGACTGCTAACCTCAGATTCATATTTCGCAGTACATGGCATAAAAATGATCGCGTACAAATCAAATACGATTACATATATGTATACGTAACCACAAACATCGTGTGCTCTCACAAAAATATCTTTATATCAGGGTCGTTGACTAAACAGTGATCCCCAGACTACTTTGCTGTACATTCCTGCAGACTTTAATGCATTTCTCATTCGCATATTCTCTTATTTGCTTTTTAAAGAAAGCTATTTACATCCCACCTGTCTCCCATTTTTCCTCTAGTGCCTTGGATTTGAATAGAAGCTCATCACCCCTGTACAACAAAGAATCAGAGCCTGACACATGGAACATACGGTTTCCATGGTTACCTTTGTAGTACCACCACCTGCTTTCGTGACCAGCGTTGTCCTTAGAGCCCACTTTGGACTCTGCTTTCCAAGTCGGTTTTGATCAAGAATCTGTGGAATGTATAATGGATTTAGTTTGGACGCTGTCAGCTGACGATGTTTTTATGCTGTCATCTGCCCATTATGTCTTCACACACACCTGAGCTGTTTAAACTCTTTCATCGCTAGCTATCCCCAAACCACGATTATCTGAAACCCAGCTGTGCAGCAGACCTACCATGGCTGACTTCAATTACATTGCTGTAACCTTTGAACCACTAGATCATTTGTTATCATGTATTCATCTCACATATAATACAGCTCAGACTTATTCCATGCATTATTGAAATATAAGAATAAACTAAAAGAAAATATACACACAAACAAAAAAGGAATCATAGCATGCTCGTAGTGTCAAGCAGTGACTGTGGAATCCTGACTGCAGTAGCTACTGTGCTGATGAAATGCTGTGA
>CM031627.1:14660046-14665046 GCA_018398815.1 Conus ventricosus
ACAAACACACACACACACACACACACACACACACACACACACACACACTTAAATAATGAGAAACACAAAGACAGACAGACAAACAGACCAACAGAGAGAGAGAGTGAAACAGACTGAGAGAGAGAGAGAGAGAGAGAGGCGAGAGAGAGAGAGAGAGAGAGAGAGAGAGAGAGAGAGAGAGAGAGAGAGAGAGAGAGAGAGAGAGAGAGAGAGTGTGTGTTTGATTTACTAAACATTAGAAGGAAACAAAATTGTACGTAATGAATTCTTCATTCTTGATATTTTTGACAAATTTAAGGAAATTGACTGTGCTATAAAAGAGAGAGAGAGAGAGAGAGAGAGAGAGAGAGAGAGAGAGAGAGAGAGAGAGAGAGAGAGAGAGAGAAATCTAGCCAGTTTGTTTTTTAAGAGAGAGAGAGAGAGAGAGAGAGAGAGAGAGGGAGAGAGAGAGAGAGAGAGAGAGAGAGAGAGAGAGAGAGAGAGAGAGAGAGAGAGAGAGAGGTATAAATCTAGCCAGTTTGTTTTGTAATACTTTAGGGAGAAGATCCCATGACTTTTGGAGACAGACAGTTCTCTCAGAGCCTACCACACAGTTCCCCTTGGAGAATTACATATTCATAGGCTCTTGAAGCCCCCCATTCTAAAACACACGAGTGTTTCAGCATAGCATTGACGCATGTTTGGAGCTTTGACTGGTCTTCTATACAAAGAAGGCGGATTTCACGTTTATCTGGTTATGATGTTCTCTGGATGCAACAAAGGCACTGTGTATCTGAAAATGTTATCGAACAGTTTTTCAACAGCGAATGACTGCTAACCTCAGATTCATATTTCGCAGTGCATGGCATAAAAATGATTGCGTATGATCAACTACGATTACATATATATGTATACGTAACCACAAACATCATAGGAGTTTTCGTGATGATTGCTATTGTGATGATTAAGGAACTGATGGTGTGCTCTCATAGACATATCTTTATATCAGGGTCGTTGACTAAACAGTGATCCCCAGACTACTTTGCTGTATATTCTTGCAGACTTTAATGCATTTCTCATTCGCATATTCTCTCTTTTGCTTTTTAAAGAAAGCGATTTACATACCACCTGTCTCCCATTTTTCCTCTAGTGCCTTGATTTGAATAGAAGCCCATCACCCACATACAACAAACAGTCTGAGCCTGACACTGGAACATACGGTTTCCATGGTTACCTTTGTAGTACCACCACCTGCTACGTGACCAGCGTTGTCCTTAGAGCCCACTTTGGACTCTGCTTTCCAAGTCGGTTTTTGATCAAGAATCTGTGGAATGTATAATGGACTTAGTTTGGACACTGTCAGCTGACGATGTTGTTATGCTGTCATCTGCCCCATCATGTCTTCACACACACCTGAGCTGTTTAACTCTTTCATCGCCAGCTATCCCCAAACCACGATTATCTGAAAACCAGCTGTGCAGCAGACCTACCATGGCTTACTTCAGTTACATGGCTGTCACTTTTGAACCACTAGATCATTTGTTATCATTCATTCACCATCTTGCATATAACACGTATGCCCCCTCCCCTCCCTTTCCCAGTCCTCATTCATCCCACCCCGCGACCTCACACCTCCTCCTTTTTCTTCCCCCTCTTCCACATCAACTCTTCAGCTCCACATCTTGCAGCACGCATGCACATATTCTCTTTCTATCTCTGCCTCACTGTGGCTGTCTCTCTCTCTCTCTCTCTCTCTCTCTCTCTCTCTCTCTCCTCTCTCTCCTCTCTCTCTCTCCTCTCACACATACTCCCCCACCTCTCTCTCTTTCTCCCCCCCTCTCTCTCTCTCTCTCTTACACACACACACACACACACACACACACACACACACACACACACACACACACACAACTTAAATAGAGAAACATAAAGACAGACAGACAAACAGAAAGACAAACAAGAGAGAGACAGACGGACAGACAGTGGAAAGAGAGAGCGATAGATAAAGAGAGAGAGAGAGAGAGAGAGAGAGAGAGAGAGAGAGAGAGAGAGAGAGAGTGTGTTGTGTGTGTGTGTGTGTGTGTGTGTGTGTGTGTGTGTGTGTGTGTGTGTGTGTGCGAGTGCACGCTCGCACGCGTGTAATTAACTGAATATTAGAAGAAAACTAAATGTATGTAATCATTCCTTCAATCTAGAAAATTTCGACAAAGTTAAGGAAATCACTTGTGCATAAGAGAGAGAGAGAGAGAGAGAGAGAGAGAGAGAGAGAGAGAGAGAGAGAGAGAGAGAGAGAGAGAGCCTTTTCGCTTTATTTTTCTTGTTTTTCTTTTATTTTTTTGTTTGTTGTTTTTTTAATGTTTTTTTAGGAAAACATCACATGTCCTTTGGAGATGGACGTTTCTCTCAGAACCTATCACGCAGTTTCCCTTAGAGGAGGACATATTCATAGGCTGTTGAAAACTATCAACCTGGAATACACGACTGTTACAGCCTAGCATGGCACATGTTTTTTGCCGGTCTTCTGCAGGCTCCACAAAATGCAGAAAAGTGTTGGGATCACTTAGACCAAGCAATACAACCACCAAGGAGATGACGGCTGTCAATCTTAGTTCTTTTTGTTGGACGTTCTATTGACGTTCCATTTATGCCATCCACGATGAATGAATAATAACAAATACAAAATGACAAATCCAGTCACCATGAACATGGTGGCTTGAAGTCTTCAACGCTCTTCTGAAACGGTCTCAGTAATAGACTTTGCCCTGATTCATGTTCTACTATTAACAGCTTAAAGTTTCAATAGCTAGGGCATGGCGTAATAGAGGGCAGAACCTATTCCTCTCTTTCCGCCGCCTTCAGCCTTTCCTGAATTGAATCAGGTACCCATTTACCATTGGGTGATAGAATCCGACCTCACGAGTGGTTCAAACTCACGACCGTCTGCTCTGCAGGCAAATGCTCTAACCGTTAGACTCCAGGCAGATAAACCCATGATATGGTTCTCTGAGAAGCGGCATAAATTTAAGATTTCGTATCATCGAAGAAGATTAAATATATATTGATATCAGCCTATAACTGTAGCATTCAATGTGTTGGTAATTAATGATGACTGCAGTGGTAATATGTTCTTTGACGTGTTCTTAATGATGAGTGATTCACGTTTATCAAGGTTATTGATCACGTAATTACCCCCTCTATTCTTAGACACTTACTCCCTTGCTTTTTTAGGTGTTTATTACTTGCACTTTTTAAATTTGCAAATCTGGATTGCTGCAGCCCTCCCCTAGTCCACCCACACCCCCATCCCAGTCTCTTCAGGATTGCTGCAGCCCTCCCCCAGTCCACCCACATCCCCATCCCAGTCTCTTCAGGATTGCTGCAGCCCTCCCCCAGTCCACCCACATCCCCATCCCAGTCTCTTCAGGATTGCTGCAGCCCTCCCCCAGTCCACCCACATCCCCATCCCAGTCTCTTCAGGATTGCTGCAGCCCTCCCCCAGTCCACCCACACCCCCCTCCCAGTCTCTTCAGGATTGCTGCAGCCCTCCCCCAGTCCACCCACATCCCCTCCCAGTCTCTTCAGGATTGCTGCAGCCCTCCCCCAGTCCACCCACATCCCCATCCCAGTCTCTTCAGGATTGCTGCAGCCCTCCCCCAGTCCACCCACATCCCCATCCCAGTCTCTTCAGGATTGCTGCAGCCCTCCCCCAGTCCACCCACATCCCCATCCCAGTCTCTTCCGTCGTCCGCTTGGTTTGTACTGAGGCTCGTGGCCCGTGTGCAATAATGAACCACGAGAACCTCGACACTGGAAATCATTTTATTACCTTTGTAGTACCACCTACAAGTACGTGCTGAGCGTTTTGCAGAGAGCCCACTTTAGACTCTGCTTTCCAGTTCGTTTTCTGCTGTTCAATCTGTGGCAGGTATGGTGGAATTAGTTTGGGTTTTTTCTGTCGTCTACTCCACAATGTCTTCAGACTCATCTGAACTATTTCAAGACTTTCTGTGATAGCTTGAAGCTTATATTCAATTAGATAAAGAAAAATTATGGCATTTCTAAAGGTGTTCTCTAGGGTAAAGAGGTAAGTGATTTATAAGAATGTACCACCGGAAGTTGTGAAAAATATTATTTTGGTACCAGTTTTACAACGAACTTTTATACTAAAGGACTTGCAAATCTTTTGGTGGCAATGCATGATTAACTAAAACACTTTTACGTGGATTTAATCTTCAAGGACTTGCAAATTTGTTGGTGGCAACAATTAACTAAAACACTTTTAGGCCTAGGGTTTGAAAGTTAGAGACATAAGTCACCAAATACGTTCAATAAAATATTCAGTACTAAACAAAGCCTATCTTACAATTCTTATCTGAAACATTTGGACTGCAATATTTAGAGGATATGGAAAAGAGATTTCCAATTCGAACCGCTGAAAAGACAGGTGTACGGTGATAGATGATGTTAAGCACTTAATGTGAATTCATACTCTGAGCATCCGAGATATTGGACTGAATCATAAATAATGATTGCTGAACAAGGCTGCTGTTGAATTTGGATTTTAAAAAAAAGGACAACTGGTAGGGTATAAAGAGAAAGTGCTAAAGGTATGTTCTGCAATGATGAGCATAAAAAAATCTTTATATCAGGGTCGTTGACTAAACAGTGATCCCCAGACTACTTTGCTGTACATTCTTGCAGACTTGAATGCATTTCTCATTCGCATATCCTCTCGTTTGCATTAAAAAAAAGCGGTTTACATCCCACCTGTCTCCCATTTTTCCTCTAGTGCCTTGGATTTGAATAGAAGCCCATCGCCAACATACAACAAACAATCTGAACCTGACACTGGAACATACGGTTTCCATGGTTACCTTTGTAGTACCACCACCTGCTACGTGACCAGCGTTGTCCTTAGAGCCCACTTTGGACTCTGCTTTCCAAGTCGGTTTTTGATCATGAATCTGTGGAATGTATAATGGACTTAGTTTGGACGCTGTCAGCTGACGATGTTGTTATGC
>CM031627.1:14667546-14715046 GCA_018398815.1 Conus ventricosus
AGAGAGAGAGAGAGAGAGAGAGAGAGAGAGAGAGAGAGAGAGAGAGAGAGAGAGTGTGAGTGAGATAGAGAGTGAGAGAGTCGTGTTGTGTGCGTGTTTGAGCGCGCGCGCGCGTGTGTGACTACGTACGTGCATGTGGGGGAAGGGGTAGGTGGGATAGCTATCATTACGGACTGGTGCGACCGGAGATGTGAGAATGCTATGAAGACTTTCGCAGTTTTATTGTTTCCCTGACGTCAGCCCTGAACCATGACCTATTTCATCAGCAACTTAATCGTCTTGCAGAAGAGGTTGTAGGAACTACAGCTGTCTTACGTTCATCCCTCCTAGCCCCCGCTCTCCGTCCTCCTGTTGCCTTTATGTTTCCTATGTGAATCACACGGGCATTTTCACTTTTTGTAGGGCTGCTCTACCTTAAGTCAGAAGGCCTTGGTAAATCTAGCCATGGTGGCGGAAAGCTTTAGTTCTCCTCAGTGAAAAGAATCTCTCCTCTTCTGTACGTTAAAGAGAGAACAGGGCACATTCCTGTTTGGTTGTCCAGTACATTCACTTGCAGAAACGCGATGGACCTGTTTCGGAAGGAAAATGGGTGGAAGATGACGCCTGTCTTTCCATTGTAAATCTTTTGTCAGTTTACAGGTGAAACAGATACTGAGTTACAATTTTGATGATACGTACGACAAAATAACGGGATATGGACTGTCTGTGTTACAGGCGCACTGTTTTTCATCCATGTTTTGCCATTTTCTCTCTCTGATTGTTCGACAAGCTGACAGGCTGATGGAGCAACAGTGTTTCGTGCGTGCCAGTCAGCGGCATCTATGCCTTGAACACGGCGGGGTCTCTCTCGCTGTTCGCGAGCTCTTACACGAATTGTCTCCCTTTCAGATTCCTGAACATCGTCCATTTCAAAATCATTCAGTAGCGTGCTCTTAAGGAACAGTGTTTCATGTAGGAGATGATTGGCATCAACAAAACCTGTTCCAGTTCATATTCTTGAGTGTTCGGTACGACTGTATAAAATAAAAAGGAAAAAAAAAAAAAACGAACAACAAAACCGCATGATCGGTGGTGATTAAATCTTATATTAAATCCATCACTATGATTACAAAAGATTCATTAATGGATTTGTTGCGAAATAGGTATTGAGATCTTACAATTAAGCGTCGTAAGCTTTGCGAAACTGGCGTTTGAAGGCGCCAGTTCTGCCAAACGATATCCTTAAAAAGTACTTTACATTAAAAGTGGTTTAGATTCACTGGAAATCTGAAATCAAGTTCTACCACTCCAGCCATGAAAAAGGACATAAATAAAACCAAACAAGTCACTAAATGACTGCCCGGAGATTCTGCCTGCCTTGTCAATGTGTTTGTTAAGGACACCCATTGGCTTTATGACTCTGACCTAGTCTCCACCAAAGTCATTAGCCAATTCACACACCTCTGCTAAGTGCTCATGCCCGTATACATCAGAGGTCTTCGCGTGGACACGCACATTATCTGTCTCTTCGAGCACTCGTGAACTGTCAAAAGAATTGTTATCTTTTGCTCCGTGTTCAACATGTCTGAAAATGTTCGTGTCTAGTTTTAATCCTTCTGCTGTTCAGCCTCATCCAGCTACATGCTGCGGTCAGCACATCAGCATGTGGTGACGCGTGGAGGGTCATCTCCCGAATCGTAGGTTACACATCAGCGTTATCAAGGCCCCGCTAAATCACTTCCAAGGGAAGACAACTACAAGGGTTTTGAATAGGAGGACCCCGGTCGGACCCCCCACGATAACTTCCCTTTGAACAACAGCTGTTTTGGTGTTAGATATTCAGGTCAGAGTCGGTTGAACAACAAATGTGCCAACTTGCGAGTTTGCATGGCATTTACACATAATACACATCTCCTTCCACGCCTCTCACCCCCCACCCCCCGCTGTTTCCCCCCCCCCCCCTCTCCCTACCTTTCCCATCCCCTTTCCCCGCCTCCTAAGCCCCCTTTCCTTTTTCCAACCTCGCTGACACCCGTCTCCCACCCCACCCTCATCCCCGTCCTTCCGCCCTCCCCACTGCATGCCCCCGCCCGTCTCTCTATTCGCATCCCTTGCCTTAGACCTGAGGCGAATTCCTTGAAATAAAATAAAATACAATTAAATAAACAAATGAATAAATAAAATAGCACCGGAACTCGGAATCAAAGCAAGGAGCTTTAGATCGTCAGATAATGTACTCTTAATTAACGGAGCCATTCTCGATGACAGTAAACACGGTGGTTTTCAATCTTTATGAACGTAAACGGTGAAGCGTGTTTGGCTCGCTTCAAATCCCAACATCACTTCGCTTCACCATAATCTATGGTTGCATTAAAGATGCAACTAACGCAACATTTCAGCGCAAAAGTGGTTCTTTGCTTTTCAAAATCTGCCTAGTATGCTAGTGAGTCACCTCAACAACACCATACTAGAGCTGAAGAAGATCCGATAAAAAAAACAACTGTAGATGTGTATAAGGAACAAGACACACAGGCATAGAGACAGACTGACAGACACACAGACAGAACGTGCTTTGTGTACTAGCTTCAAATATTTTGTGATTTAAATTCACTTTTATCTTCTTCAGAAAAAAAAACAAAAAAAGAACAACTAAAACCATTAACAGAGAGAAATCATTGTGTAAAGGGAATGAGCGGAGGTTCATCCTGCTGCTGACGTCACACCAAATGCTGGCACACACGGCAGAGTGGGGGCTGCTTGCAACCACTGTCAACCAGCAGAATGCAACAGGCAGCAGTATTACTGAAATTAAGGCGAAACACGAATGGACGCACACAACGAGGGACAAAGCAACGCTAAATTTATTCACAATACGGAACAGGCAATACAAAAGAACACACACAACGAGGACGAAAAGCAACGCTGAATTAATACACCGTACGAAACAGACAATACAAAAGAACACACATGACGAGGACGAAAAGCAACGCTGAATTAATACACATTACGAAACAGGCGATTGAATATTAGACAAAATATGTCGACACAGAATACGCACAACACCACGTTTCTGAGAGCGCTTCCTGTATGCCCTGTTTTATTAAAGCTGTTATTAATTTTTGTAAAACGGGCATTTATCCCTCAGTATTGGTGCTACTGTGACAGTTTCGTAATTGATCGATTGTGGCTGTTTATTAATGGTCTCACATAACAACTACGTACTTGTATATTGGTTCTCCGCTGTTCACATTTTATACTGTTTCGCTGCTAATCTTCAACCGAGGCTTTTTCTTTGTATTTCATGTCAGTTGCAGCGGTGCTACGTCTGCGGACGTGTTGAAACTCTTGGATGTTCGCATCACACGTTCGTCATGTTGTAAATACCTACGTTTACTTCCCGGGGTTTTGCTAGGCAAATGTTTCAGATATGTCAGTTCACTCTGACTAATCCTCTTGACACAGCCTAATCCAAGCAAAATGTTGAAGTATCTTTGTTCTTATAACTACATGAATAAAGCCAGAATAAAGCTGCAGAATGAACTGTGTGGTTTGATATACGTAAAAGGTTGCCGCACACGCAGTCATTGGTTTTGTGAACTGTTGCTCTCTCTCTCTCTCTCTCTCTCTCTCTCTCTCTCTCTCTCTCTCTCTCTCTCTCTTCCTCCACTGCCACCCCCCTCCCTACACACACACACACACACACACACACACTCACCCACATGTACAAACACAAAATACTGAGACTGAAAGGCCTGATTGCCGCAGTTACCTTTTTCGCGCCTCCCCCTGGCACGTGACGAGCATTATCCATGGACCCCACTTTAGACTCGGCTTTCCAGTCCAGTTTCTGCTGATCGATCTGCCACAGAGCACATCCAGGCCAGCATTTAATCCAACTGCTTTATCACACAAGCCACCTTCCACACCTCCGCTCTCCTCTCCAATCATCTCTGTTTGATCTGTGCTTAAAACAGCATCCTTTCCAATACTATAATACAAGATATATATATGTAAAGCCCAAAGAGACTCTGCTAAAGCTGCCATGAATCATATGTATGACTTTCGCGACTGTTTAAGGTCACAGCGACCTAGTGCTGGTTCAAATGACCCCAGGCTTCAGGCGAGGT
The DNA here is from genome assembly GCA_018398815.1 of Conus ventricosus. Lineage (NCBI taxonomy): Eukaryota > Metazoa > Mollusca > Gastropoda > Neogastropoda > Conidae > Conus > Conus ventricosus. The sequence continues at coordinate 14,671,653 of CM031627.1, forward strand.
CACCAGACCCTAATTTTGGATCGCTCGGTCTTTAATCTGTGTACGGGTCTTAATTACCAAGTTTGGGGATCTGATCTTTAACTGCGCTCCATGTCATCGAGACCAAATTCTAGGCTGTCTTAACCTTTCAAGGAAACATAAATGCCGGGACCACCAGTTCGGGACTACGTAGACACTGTGCAGAACGACTAGACTGGGAAATACTTACAGTTGTGACTGACGCAGAAAATGTGACTTTCTTGTTCGGCGCGTAAGTGTTGTTATAATCCACCAATGAAATGATTACTGAAACATTGAAACCTATGGAATACTTCTATTTTTTTCCCCCGTATTGAAGCGTAGCCATCGACTATTCAGCGAAACAACTGTCGAATAAAAATTGTCCACATTAATGCTTGGAGCTTCAAATCTCTCTCTCTCTCTCTCTCTCTCTCTCTCTCTCTCTCTCTCTCTCTCTCTGTGTGTGTGTGTGTGTGTGTGTGTGTGTGTGTGTGTGTGTGTGTGTGTGTGTGTGTGTGTGTGTGTGCGAGACTGGCTCTACTTTTGCTCAGACCTTGGTGTATCGGTCTGTTCGTCACCCTTTACTCTAACCATAGTCACAGCAGCTATGAGAACGTCTTGATGTGGGTCACTATGTGGGTCCAGTTGGCCCATCTGCCCTTCAAGCTGCAAATAATTCACATGACCAAGCCTGAGACTCAATGATGTTTCAATTCAGTCTGAGTTATTTGCACCTGTTTTATGTAGCCTTGACCTTACATTTCAATGCGAGTCTACATCACTCATTTACATCGTTTGGTATTTAACACCAATTTGGGTCACCATGGTCTGATTAAGTTACAGAATTTTAATCTCCATCTTGGTAAATTTGGTATTTAACACTAATTTGGGTCACCATGATCTGATTATGTTACTGAAACTTTACTTCCATCTTAGAACCTTTGACCCAATAAAGGTCATCAGAATTTTTCATCTGGATCCGGGTCACCATAATATTTGACCTCAGTCTGACTGACCAAGACTGGTTTGTGTAACATTGATTTTACACTTTGATGCAAGTCAGTATGGCCGATTTAGGACGTTTTATCTTTGAGGTTGTTCGGCCATTCAACGAAAGACACACAAGTACAGAAGCGAAGAGGCATAGGAGTACGTTGGTTTGGAGACATACAGGTGCAGGGACACACAGATATAAAGACATGTAGGCACACATTATGCGGGACACATGAACACATGGACACACATGTATATCGACACAGATGTAAGTGGACACAGGTCAGGTAGGGTACTGAGATACATAGCTGAACACGTTGGTCAGAAGGCGTATGGGTACAGGAACACATGTACATGGACAGATTATGTACTGGGAAACGGGGTCGGGCACAGGGATATGCAAGAATGGGAATGTGTAGGTACGAAGGAACATAAGGATTGGAATAGGTTGGTCGCAAGACATACAGGTAAAGGGGCACATGTACAGGGACATATAGGTACTGGGAAATATTAGCTACAGGAACACTGAGGTTCTGGGAACACATGAGTACAAGGATATATGGAAAGGGGAATACACGTAATTCTTCAGCACGGGACACAGGGTGGTGAGACACATAGAACAGGACAGAGTTGCAGAGATACAATCAGGTATGTGGCGACACTTAAGTATGGAGACATAGGTACGTAGACTCCAGGTATAGTACAGGGACACACCTAGGCACGGACACATATAGGGACAGAGACACATAAGTACTGTAATTCACACAGTTAAATGGACACAGCTATGAAGACAAGAAGGAAAAACACGCGAATACAGGTTACAAGAACACATAGGTATGAGTGCACACGGGGATGGGAACATACAGGTATGGGGACATCATGTTACACAGATATGAAGACAAAATGACATGGGAACGCAGGTACTGGGACACACAGGTATGAAGACATGTAGGTACGGGAACGCACAGATACGGTGACAAGTAGTAACAGAGACGCATTAGTATGAAGACACACAGGTGTAAGAACACACACGTACAAGGACACACAGTCACAGGGACACACAGATATGAGAACACACAGATACTGGGACACATAGGTATGACGACATATAGATTTTGAAACACACAGTACACAGGTATGGGGAGACATGTACGTGGAAGACACATGGACACGGCGACACACAGGTAAACGGACACAGGGCTGTATAGCTATCAGAACACATCGGCACCGAAACACAGATATGGAGAAATGGGAATACGGAGACAGATACGTACAGTGACATGTAAATACAGAAACACGTAGAAACCGGAGTTCATTGGTACGGGAATTTATTGATAAAACACTCAAAAAATAATATTTATGGCTTTTTCTGGATATCTCTCTTATATACATATCCATACATACATACATAATACATAGTACAAAACAGTACAGGAGAAAGGGCAGGAGCATTGATCTCATGGGCTTAAAAACGGCGAACTTTTGAATCACAATTTATGTGATAAAAAAGACGACATTTTGAACTGTAACCTATGAGATTGAGATTTAAAAACAAAACAAAACAAAACAAAAGACTGGCGACGTTTTGAATCATAAACTATGGTTCAAAACGTCGCCATTTTACATCCTGTGGGATCGATGTTCCTACTTTTCCATCGGTCTTTGAAGAACCTATGGTCCAAAACGCCACCATTGTTCGTTCCATAGGATCAATGTCCCTGCCTTTTCATCGGTCTCTGAAGAACCTAGGATTCAAAACGTCACCATTTTTCGTTCCATAGGACTGATTTTTCCTACCTTTTCTTCAGTAACATTTTCCCTTGTTCTTTCCTTCATTGTCACGAAAATACAAACAAACAAGCAGGACACTCTCAAAAAAAAAAAAAAAAAAAGCCAAGGAAGTTAATGAGAAAATTCTGAACTACTGCTTTCGTCATAGACTGCATACGATAACCACCAGCCTTTGCAATGGTCAGACGACCAATGTAATTTCACTAGAGCTAAGCCTCGTATGCTTTGGAGCATTTTAAGCATGATTTAATCAACTGAGAAAAAAAAAGGGAAGAGGGATTAATCTTTCATAGCTAAGTCGCAAGAGTAAACCATTTCACAAGTCAGTAGTAGCTCTACACAGTCGTCCAAGAGGAGACGTTTACCCACTATTACACCCTCCACTCATGGGGGAAAACCATCCTGAGTGTTACCTTTTTGTGTCCTCCGCCAGGCACATGGTTGGCATTGTCCAGTGACCCCACCCTGGAGCTGACCCTCCACTCCAACTTCTCAGAGTGAATCTGTGTTCCACGGCCCAGCCCAGCCCCAGCCACCAAGCAAGCAATCGAGCCAGCGCAAACAACATACAAGCAAGCAAGCCAGCAAATAAACAAACAAATTTGAAAAAAAAATAACAAATAACAAAAAAGTAACCTGAAAGTTTCAACAACAACAACAAAATAGTATACTCAACAAGACAAAAATGAAGTGACCACGTTCAGATTTTCTTATTATTTAAGAAACAAAAAAAGATAGTGTGTTCGACATTTTTGGTGCGGGTGAAATTGTTGGTGCTGGAGACATTTGAGACTGTTGTCGATTGCCATAGGGCTGCCAGTACTGCTTTTCACGATTTTGTGTCTAGTAGTTCCAGCCACCGCGCCTCTTCAGCGGCACTGCTCCCTCAGCCAGTCATGGTGCTTACCCCATGCACAGCCACACCTTGGCTGGTCCTGTCACCGCCTCAGCGAAGGAAGTTCACAGGATGCAGTCAATGTCAGATGATCGAGAAGCGACCTACCAAAGAAAACACCGTACTGTTGCAGAGTCATTTGGATGGTAATCCATCTTGGGAATTTTTTTTTCTGCCCCATCTTCGGTGCCACTTCAGTGGCAGTGCACCCACGCCGCTCATTCCGACACCCTGGCCACAGCCACAGCCCGGCCCGGCCCGCCGCAGCTCGGCACCGGCAATCCACAGAACAGTCAATGTCAAGTCGTCAAGAGACAACCCACGGGAGCAGACACTGCACAGCTGCCGAGTCACCTCGGTGGTGTTCAGTGGTGCCTGTTCTGATCCAACATACGCAGGACAGCTCCTACTAAGCATCCATCTTGTGAAGATTTACTTCCATTTGCTTTGTGATGAGGTTCTTTGAGGATCAAATGACTGCATTTGATTAGAAACAAAAATCACAGCAACGAAAAAGCCTGGTCACTTGCATTTCGAGTTCAGCATATAAAAACCTGGTCACTTACTTTTTGTGTTCAGTATTTAAATAAACAGTGTGAACATAAACATTACAGCAAGCATTTTTTTTTTCAGTCAGCATAACAGAACAACCATTTCAAAAATAATGTAACCAACAAAGGCTGACAGAGACATGTTTTGGGCCCAGTTTCTTCATCTACTCCAAAAAGATTCTTTGACAGAAAAATCACCTCCCTTTTATATTGTCCATTCCATTTCGGTCTTGTTATTTGATTTTTGTTTGTGAGTTAATTTGTTAAAACAAACTTTTAAAAAGGAAAGAAAACAGCAGAAAAGGCGTATGCATCGCCAACCTCAAGCTGCAACAGAAAGTTTATGCTTTCTCTTGGTCATAACTTTAATTAATATATTAATTTCCCTTTTGCGACACTCAGCATGAAAAGTGTATGATAAATTTGAAATATCAAAGTTGTACTTTTCCCTTTCTTTGTGCAAAGGTTGTAATTGTAATGCCACGCAGATGGTATTGATAAGCTTGGAACATCCTGTATCTTTGTGCAAAGGTTGTAATTGTAATGCCACGCAGATGGTATTGATAAGCTTGGAACATCCTGTATCGGGGATGTCTTCTTGTTTGCTCAGTGTAGTTTTTTGTCAGAACGTGTGCTGGGCGAGCTGGCGCCGTCACTGTCTCAACATGAGAGCTAGAGTTATCTTTCATGTTGACTATTTACTGTTACTATTCATAATAATTTTGAGTAACGTGCTTCAACGCTAATTTGACTCTGAAACAAAACTCAACATTAAAAGAAAATAAAGTATGGTGTATCAAAAACGGCAAAGGTGTACGTTTTTACTTTCCCTGGTAACATTTAAAATATGAAGAAAAAAAAAGGTTGTCATACTAAGTTGGTGCAAAAAAAAAATATGAGAGAGAGAAAAAGAAAACAACACACAAAATGTATTCAGGGTGCACGTAAAACAAAAAAAATGGACATTTTATCACCTGCACGTAAACTTAAGCATATATCTAACAGCTGCCTTCATGTTTGATACTTATCATCACCACTTTATCATCGCTCATTTATTAGCTAGCAGAAAGCATGACGTGAAAGGTGCGAGTAGATTTACAACAACAAAACGACAGTTTTAGATAAAAACCGTAACACGCAAGTGATGTTTACTCGCACAGCCGTTTCCAGCTTAGCCACGCTGTTGTGAGTTCTTTGTTTTGGATGGTCGCTTCGTTTCTCTTGCCTGCAGAAGGCCTAGGGGTCAAAACGCGTTGCTTTGACAATGTCATTGATTTGCTCCATTCGTTTGGCAGTCTAGTGACCTATGTTTTGTCTTTGTTTATTTTCATTTTGTGTTCTCGATGTACATGTTAGACCTGCGCGCTAGATCTCTGCTGTGGTGATTATAATGACCGTACTATTATTGCTCACTTCCTAGCGCGGAGACAGGAGCCTTGGCGTTACAACACACACACACACACACACACACACACATCTGAAACGTGGCCCGGACGCTAAGCATTAGGACCAAGGCGTATACTTTCTGTGGTAGAATCATTTTATCTCTTCATGAAAGGAAACAGGAACAGTCAAGATAGAATAATTCAAGGGGGATAATCAGTAACTCTCGGTTACAAGGAAAGGAATTTCCTCTGAGCGAGAGAGAGAGAGAGAGAGAGAGGGAAAGACTGATCGGTGTTTGTTTTTGTGGATGCTATACGTTCTGATGTCAGTTCTAGCATATGCAAATATAGATGTAAACAAATCTTAAACAAGAAACAACAGTTGTAAGAACCAAATGATGATAACGATGATGATAATAGCAATACCAATAATTACATGAAAATGTAGAAGTCCTATGGTGTAATGACCATTGGGGACAGTGAACAGGTAGAGGTTTACCGTGTCTTAAGATGAAAGCGCTTCAATCAGCGAATCAACAGTATCAATTTTTTTCCACGGTTAATTCTATACATTTTTTTAAAAAAGTAATTCAAGATGCATACGTTCTCAATCTTGGTCATGTGGAACTCTTTCTCCCCTGGTCTCGTTCAGAGAAATTTCTCTGGTCTCGTTTAATCTTTTAAGGGCAACAATGATGCATACGTTCTCAATCTTGGTCATGTGGAACTTTCTCCCCGGTCTCGTTCAGAGAAATTTCTCTGGTCTCGTTTAATCTTTTAAGGGCAACAATTCTTTCGAATGGCTTGTGAGACAGAGACAGAGAGAGAGAGAGACAGAGAGAGAGAGAGACAGAGAGAGAGAGAGAGAGAGAGAGAGAGAGAGAGAGAGAGAGAGAGAGAGAGAGAGAGAGGTCTTTGTTTTGTTTCGTTTTTGTTTTTTGTTTGTTTTTATTCTTTTCCTCCCCATTGCTTTTCTCCTTCTTTGTCTTCACCCCCATCGTCTTCGTCCAAGGTCTTTGTTGTCGGAGCAGGAATGGGTTACCTAACCTTGCACATGAGCCACAGGGACGGGGGAAGGAGGGCAGTGCAGGGGCTACATGTAGGGGAAGGGAGAGAGACTGTGGAGATACTTAGAGTCTGATCTGAAAATCAGACTTTGACAAAAACTATCAGGTGCATGCCTGAAGTGCCGTCAACAGAGGAAGGCGTATATGTAGGTGTGGATGTGTAGGGCTTGGAGGCTGGCGGAGATGGGGGTGGTGTGTATGTGTGTGTGTGGGGGGGGGGGGGGGAGGGAGGGAGGGAGGCGGTGTCGGGTGACAGCCCTGATATGGCCTCACAGGGACGTCTGGATATCAATAACAAGGGCTGAATTGAGAAATGGGAGAGTAATCACAGCAGATAAATGCCGTTTCAAGTGTCCACCAATCGCTAGAGTGTTTCATGTATCCAGCGAATTACACACACACACACACACACGCACACGCACACACACACACATGCGCGCGCATAGAGAGAGAGAGAGACAGACAGACAGACTGACAGACGGACAGACAGACAGAGAGACAGAGACAGCGACAGAGACAGAGAGACTGAGAGAGACAGGAAAACGAAAAGATCAATTCTGCTCAAAAGTCGATCTTCACGGACCAAAACGCTACAAAAGAAAAAAATGTTGGAGCTGTAGCTCTTTAATTAGATAACAGTGGCACACACACACACACACACACACACACACACACACACACACACACACACACACATGATTAAGACTGAGAATGTATGCACCTTTATACATTTTTTTCCCAACTATCGCATTTATTTAAAACAAAACAAAAAAGATGGCCAAATATTATACAAACGGACATAAACAGATGTTATATTAGAAAGTTTGAAACTACCCAGTTCTAAACCACTCTCTATCTCTATAATTCACTTTCGGTGTCTTTCTACTAAATATCGTAGTCGACGGTTGGAGGTTCACATAAAACAAAAGTATTCTCGTCGATTACCGGTCTTTTCTTTTTTCTTTTCTTTTCTTTTCTCCTTTGTCCTAGTTTGCCAGGATTAGCAACTGCCTGGGATTCGCACACTTTGTTCACGAAATGTTCACTCTTCTAACTCACACACACACACACACGACCTCATCAGAGAAAAAAAGACTAATTAGAAAAAGGAAGAGATGACAGGGCGACCTCTTAAGATTAAATGGACAGAGGTATTGTGTGTGTGTGTGGGGGGGGGGGGGGGGGGGGGGGGGGGGAACAAACATTCGGGCAATTTCCTTACAAAAATGGTATACACCCTAGATGCCAACCCCCTCTCTCTCTCTCTCTCTCTCTCTCTCTCTCTTCTCTCTCCTTCTCTCTCTCTCTCTGTCCAAGCACACACACACACACACACACACACACACACACACACACACACACACACACACACTTTCTTTTATCTGTTTAAAGAAAATAAAAGGAGGCGAAAAATAGTGGTCAGGAAGAAGTTCCGAAATTCATGCCCCCACCCCAACTCTCCCAGCAACACCCCGCTTTCCCTGTTCCACCAATCACACGAACCCTTCTCCCTCTGCATTCATCAAACCACCCTGTAGTAGTCTCCAACCCTTCTCCCTCTGCATTCATCAAACCACCCTGTAGTAGTCTCCAACCCTTCTCCCTCTGCATTCATCAAACCACCCTGTAGTAGTCACCAACCCTTCTCCCTCTGCATTCATCAAACCACCCTGTAGTAGTCTCCAACCCTTCTCCTCTGCATTCATCAAACCACCCTGTAGTAGTCTCCAACCCTTCTCCCTCTGCATTCATCAAACCACCCTGTAGTAGTCTCCAACCCTTCTCCCTCTGCATTCATCAAACCACCCTGTAGTAGTCTCCAACCCTTCTCCCTCTGCATTCATCAAACCACCCTGTAGTAGTCTCCAACCCTTCTCCCTCTGCATTCATCAAACCACCCTGTAGTAGTCTCCAACCCTTCTCCCTCTGCATTCATCAAACCACCCTGTAGTAGTCTCCAACCCTTCTCCCTCTGCATTCATCAAACCACCCTGTAGTAGTCTCCAACCCTTCTCCCTCTGCATTCATCAAACCACCCTGTAGTAGTCTCCAACCCTTCTCCCTCTGCATTCATCAAACCACCCTGTAGTAGTCTCCAACCCTTCTCCCTCTGCATTCATCAAACCACCCTGTAGTAGTCACCAACCCTTCTCCCTCTGCATTCATCAAACCACCCTGTAGTAGTCTCCAACCCTTCTCCCTCTGCATTCATCAAACCACCCTGTAGTAGTCTCCAACCCTTCTCCCTCTGCATTCATCAAACCACCCTGTAGTAGTCTCCAACCCTTCTCCCTCTGCATTCATCAAACCACCCTGTAGTAGTCTCCAACCCTTCTCCCTCTGCATTCATCAAACCACCCTGTAGTAGTCTCCAACCCTTCTCCCTCTGCATTCATCAAACCACCCTGTAGTAGTCTCCAACCCTTCTCCCTCTGCATTCATCAAACCACCCTGTAGTAGTCTCCAACCCTTCTCCCTCTGCATTCATCAAATCACCCTGTAGTAGTCTCCAACCCTTCTCCCTCTGCATTCATCAAACCACCCTGTAGTAGTCTCCAACCCTTCTCCCTCTGCATTCATCAAACCACCCTGTAGTAGTCTCCAACCCTTCTCGCTCTGCATTCATCAAACCACCCTGTAGTAGTCTCCAAGCAGGCCAGTCAAGAATAACTCGTTCACCACTAACATCAAAACTATCATTATCGTTATCATCGCCGCTGTCATCATTATTACCATTACCTTCAATACCATCATTTTTGTTATTCATGGGCTGGAGTGACGCTGGCACAAAGCAGAAACAAAATATCACAGAGTGACACATCTCTTTGTGTTCTCTTTGCAAGTGCAAGTTACGAAGCGTACAAATTCATCGACTGTGCAAAAGCTAGCATGCTCTATTAATTGGTATCTTTACACAGATAAAGGGGTCAACAAATGAATCAGTCAGTAAAGAAATAAGTGGATAAATAAATGGGTCGCAACGAATCATATCGCATAAGCAAAAAACGTCTGTTTCAAGGTGAATATTTTCTTTTTCATCAACTTTTTTTTTCAAAACATGGTCTTTAAAGAAATATATTACAGACAGCAAAGTCAAGATTTGAATTCAGACGCATGACGTATGCTTTACGCAGATAAGACAAATCATTGTGTAATATTCAGAACATGGATGATGCCATTCGTATGTGAATGTCCGTAGGAAATCCAGCCATCATCATTTTTCTGATTACCTCCCCTCTCTTTCGCCATCCCCCCGGCTGCCTCCCTCTCAACCCCACCCACTCTCACCCATCGCCTCATCTGCATTTGTATCTCCCCTCGGACCAATACTACACTGCAGTTTTTCAATGTTTTCAAGAACTGAAACTGTGTCTTAAAAAAAGAAAAATACAGAAGTATCATAGCAGAGTTGTTACGCTGTTGCTGTTGTTCTTTTTATTTGCTTGTTTGTTTGTTTTAGCGTTATCTTTTTTGTGTGTGTGGTAAAGGTCGAATACCAATCTGTAGGTAATATGAGATGCAAATTTGGGCAATTCCTCTGACGTCAAAAATTCAGTCTTTTGTTCCTTTTTTTTTCTCCCTTTGGTTCTGTTTTGTTCGCTTGTCCAGATTACAAAAATCAACACGTATATACGTACTTGTCTCTCGGACGTTGTCCAAAGGTTTGCGTTGGTAAAGAAAGAGAATGAGATGAGATGAAAACGGCTAGCGGGCATAAAGCATGAGAAAGACCTGGAACCTTTGACATCCAGAAACATCTAGTGAGAGGACCAGCTCTCTCTTCTGGAAGGCTTTTACCACCAAGAGCCCGTCAAACATTGTATACTTGATTTGTTTCACGAAACGCACTATTACTGTTTCCACGTAAAAAGGTTATAAACACTGATGTAGTTGCTCCGTCATCATCATTATTCGCATTCATGCCCTTTAGTTTCACATCATGGTCAAAAGTGTTCACTATGAAAACTATAATCATGAAGCGTGAACAGGTGATGATGACCTCACGAAGGCTGTTACGACTCAAGAAGCTGACAGGTCTAACTCATGTCGGCCTACATGCCCGCTGATGTGCAAGCTATCATTGTAAGGACACTGGCTCTTCTAAATTCTGCTCCGGAAAGGAGCGAAACGCTGACGCCGGACATATAGAAACCATGATGACGGATTTTCGTACTAACCGCTAATAAAAGTCCGTTGTCGTTTTCTTTCTACTACCCATTTATGACGTCTGAACACTTCAGCGTCCAAAGTAACAGTAACATTTAGGTGAAATGAACCGTTTCTATGTCAGTGTTACCATTTTCCTGCGTTCAAAATGACTGCATTCGTCACGTGAAAACCTTAATGATCAATGTTTTTCTGACGAGAAATTTCATCTTGAAACAGTATTAATGCTTTTTTTTCAGGCTGGTAAGCGTCCGTACAATCTCTCTCTCTCTCTCTCTCTCTCTCTCTCTCTCTCTCGAATTTCATTCGTAAAACACTGCATGCATCAACGAAAACTCAAAATGTGTTGTGGAAGGCATGTCAAGATATTTGTATGCATTGACCAAAAGCTTTACGTCACCTCCATTGCTGAGTGACCTCCATTCCGTTCTGCTCAATATCCTAATGTTGTTGGTTTTTTGTTGTTGCCTTTCTTGTTATTACGTAATGTTCCTTCGAGCATCAGCACAGACCTGTAGCGAACACTGTTGCTTACCTTTTTGGAGCCACCCCCCGGCGTGTGTTTGGCGTTGTCAAGGGAACCCACTTTGGATTTCACAGCACTGAACTCTATTTTCTTGGACTCGATTTTCACATTGCCGCCTCCTGCACACAAACACACGCGCGAGCACGCGCGCACGCACGCATGCGCCCACATGCGCGCGCACGCACCCCCCCCCCCCCCCCCCCCACACACACACACACACACGCACGCACACACACAGATTACGCAGTGCGATCGTAAGAAGATATACACACGTCAGTAAGCGTGTACATGGTCATATTCACGTGCATTTGAAACACATCACGCACCTTCACGTATGGTCTTTACACACACACACACACACACACACGTACACACACACAACCGCGAACGTGCGCGTTACTTGATGTCTATCGTTTATTCATACCACAAAAAAAGTCCGTCCTATTCATACTTACTTTATTTCCTAATTACCAAGCTCGTAGTGTGCTACTTGATGTCTATCGTTCATTCATACCCACCCACCCCCCACCCCAAAAAAAATCCGTCCTGTTCATGCTTACTTTATTCCCTAATTACCAAGCACTTAGCGAGTCACCACCCATTGTCCTGGCCCGGTCAGATGGAAGAGAAGATAACTGTTGTCTTTATGGGGGTAGAGGAGGTCCGACAGGAAAATCGCTTTATGTTTATGGAGGACATTAACACTTCAGTGGTTATCGACCTCCTTTTACTCCACCCTCCCCCCCCCCCCCCCCTCCAACCCCTCCCCCCTCTCAGCTTGTAAGCGTTGTTAACCGAAGACATTCATTGTCAGTTGGCATGCCTCGGATGCTTCTTCTAGCACACACCCCGAGCAGAATGCGACTCTCCAGGGCAGCTCTGATTCTTTCGCGCCATACGTGTCGATGACGGCACGACTGGGACTGTAAGCCTTTGTCCTGACGTATCTGTCATGTGAGTGGAGATGCGTTGTGTTGCCGTTATGCCCCTGACAAGTCAGGACCAGCATATCCGACTTTGGCTTGTTTTTATATCAGAGTGAACGCTCTCCCAGGCTGGTTGCTTTACTGGGCTGACGAGTCCAATCTACCCGGCTGTTTGTCCACAGCTGGAGATGGTTTGTTCACTGGTGTGTCCTTCCCCAGGGCTAAGCGCTTCTAGCGCGGCTCTTGATCGCATGATGCTCCGGTCATTGGATTTACGAGGTATTTCAATGGAGATAATAGTGCCACCTATTATCCCGCCCCATCCTGCTAGGAACATCGCCATTTGGTCCGGGACTGCTCATTCGACCAGACAAGCCTGACTTACATCGAAGCTAACCCTCATATCTGGGGGCATCTCCGAATCCGCCACCCAGCGATCCGCCTGGTTGGTCCAGGCCCCAATCACTGTATGTGGAACACTTCCTGCAGGACTGTCCCACACATCCAAAGCTAAGAGCAGAGACCTGGCCTGCCGACACATCGACGAGGGAGAAACTCTATGGATCTCTGGAGGGCCTCCGCCGTACAGCAGCCTTCGTCAGAGAAAAAGAAGGAGCAAATTGAAACACGGAAAATTTACTGAACAATCCCTTAGATTTATCCTCTTGTGATTTAATCCAAATTATGGAAAAATGTCTGCATAAGCAGAATTCTAGTTTTTAAAAAAATGGCTACTTTACCATCGTGCCCAAGGCACATTGTTAGATTAATTCATAAATTAGGGCTGAACACTAAATATTCTCATGGCATTACTTGTGTCTGCAGAGAAAACATTTCTGTACATCATCTTTTGTTTGAATGCTCAGTGTTGACCCCACTCTATGAGGAGAAAGGTATTCAGATGAATAACTTTGATAATGTCAATACTGTCTTATATGGTTCATATGTTGCTGAAATTGCCATGATTATTTCGCAGACACAGGTTGCAAAGTTTGTTTTTTTTTTATAAAGATCAACAATTTTGTGTACCACTAGAGTATTTCACTTATGTAAATATGCATGTATCAGATGTGGGTTTGAAAGTACTAACGCGGAGTTAAGTGTGGAGTGTTTTTTTTTAGGTTTTTTTTTTTTAAATTTTTATAAAAGTGTCTGGTATCATCTGGCGATGAAAAGACATTAAATAAACCACTGAACTGAAGCCTTCGTCAGTGCCTCTGGGGTTCCTGTCTGAGTGTACGGAGCAGAAGTTCAGACGTATGCCTCATTTCTTGCACAGCCCGTGCTCTACCATGCACTCTTTTTTCCTACAGTGTGGGGTAGGAACACAGACTGTCAAGCAGTTGTAACCCCTTTCCTTTTGCCCCGGGAACACACACATACACACACACACACACACACACCGTCTGGCTTCCCGTTTCCACCCAACAACGAAGGAACGTTTCCCCCACTTAACCACTTGAACACTCTTTCATTGAGAGACTCCTTCCCTCTCTAGCTTCTCTTTGACCAACACATCCCATTCACCGGTCAAATCACTCTTCCGCCCATTCTCATTCAATTCCACACTCATTCAGTTATGAACACGGTACCCCTACTCACTTGCCTCTCCAACCCACACACCCGACCCGTTTCACTCTTACTTGACTTGACTTGACTTGATCCCTTAGACGTCGGTCCCTGGGGGCACCCCTGAAGCAGTGACAACCATCCTTCTCCATTCCTCTCTGTTCTCTGCCCTCCGCAATGTATTTCTCAGCCGCAGGCCTGTCCACTCCGTGATGTTATCCTCCCATCTTTTCCTTTGTCGACCTCTTCGCCTTTGTCCTGGTACTGTGCCCTGCATGATTGTCTTGGCAAGGCCTGTTGATCGTGTGATGTGTCCATACCATTTCAATTTGCGTCTTTTTACTGAGGTTAGGAGATCGACATATGGACCAATTTCATTCTCGATGCGCTTTTTAACTTCCACATTGCTGATGTGATCTCTGTATGAGATGCCAAGGAATCGTCTGAAGCACCTCATTTCCATTGTTTGGATCTTTTTCTCAAGGTCTGATTTCAACGTCCATGACTCACAAGCATATAAGAATATCGCCATGACTAAGGATCGCATCAGTCTAATCTTTGAGCTGATGGAGATGTTTTTGTTTCTCCAAAGAGGCGTTAGCTTAGATAGCGTGGCTGTGGTCTGAGCGACTCTTGAGATGATTTCAGGTCTTGATCCTTCATCTGAGATTGTTGCCCCCAAGTACTTAAATGTGTTGACTGGCTCAAGCTTTTTGCTGTTGATGGTAATGTCTTGGTAAAGCCGATTGGGTTATTAGTCATGACCTTTGTCTTTTCCGCACTTATTTCCATGCCATAATCAGCAGAGGTGTTGTTGAGTCTGTTGATCAGGTGCACTAGCTCTTGTTCGTTACCAGCTAGTCCATCTATGTCGTCGGCAAAACGGAGGTTGGTGATGGTTCTCCCTCCAATATTTACAGTTCCTTCATGATCTTCTAGCGCATCGGTCATAATTCTCTCAAGGAAGACATTGAAAAGTGTGGGGGAGAGTAGACAGCCCTGTCGCACTCCAACGGTAGTTCGGAACCACTCGCCTATGTTGTTACCAAGGAAAACGGCACTGGTGGCTTTATTGTAGAGGCTTTCAATAATTCTAATGAGGTTGGCATTGATGTTGAAGAGCTTCATTGTTGCCCATAATGCTTCGTGCCACACTCGGTCGAAGGCCTTCTTGAAGTCTATGAATACATGGTACAGATGTTGTTGGTGTTGGTTGTACTTCTCACACAGTATTCTTAGATTGAATATCTGCTCTATAGTACTTCGTCCTGGCCTGAACCCCGCCTGTTCTTCAGCGATGATCTTTTCTGCTTGTGGGTTCAGTCTATTCAGGATTACTTTCAGCATAACTTTGCTTGGGTGGCTGATGAGGCTAATCGTGCGATAATTTTGGCATTGCTGTAGGTTGCCTTTCTTTGGTAGCGTGATGATAAGTGACTGCGTCCAGGAGTAGGCAATTCCCCGGTTTCCCAGATTCTGTTGCATATTGCAAGTAACATGTCCACCATTGGATCTCCTCCTGCCTTGATCAATTCTGCCGGTATGTTGTCAACACCGGGCGATTTTCCTGCTTTCATTGATGATAAGGCTCTAATGATTTCATCACGTGTTATATTATCCTTGCTGTTATTTGTTGGTTTCGGCGCGACAAGGATTGATGGATTTCCCTCAGCGTTGTGCGAGTAAAGCTCAGAACAGTATTCTGTCCATCGTTGTAGTATCTTTTCATTATCGTTGAGACATTTACCGTTTTTGTCATGGATCGTTGTTGTCTTGGCTTGTTTCTTTCCCGTTAGGTCCTTGACAATTTTGTAGGCTGCTTTGCTGTTGTTGTTTTTCAGATTATTATCAATCTCTTGGCATTGGTTGTCAATCCAAGTTTCCATTACTGCCTTCATCTCAGTTTTAACCTTCTTGTTAGCATCATTGTACTCTCTTTTTCCTTCTGGGTTGTTCTTTTTGTTTTTCAATTCCCGACGTTTGTCACAAAGTTCCAGAATTTCGTCGGTGACCCATGGATTCTTCTTCGGCCGATGTTTACCAAGCACTTCTGCTGCTGTTTCTGTGACAGCTTTGTTGAAGGAGTCGGTGAAGGATTCTTTGTTGATGTCTTCGTTTGCCAGGACAAGTAGAGGTGCAAATTTTCCTCCAATATTCACTCTTACACTCGCACCAAACTTTCCCACAAGACCACTGGCATATCCACCCCCTCAAATTTGACCTACCCAAACCACGTCCTCACAAGATCCATATTCCAGAGGGCACCCAGTCATTCAGTTATGAACTCAGTATCCCAACTCACTTGCCTCTCCCACCCCCACACCCGACTCGTTCACTCTTACACGCACATCAGTTTTCGTGCTGAACCACTGGCCGATCCACCCGCTCAGATTCCACCTACCCAAACCACGTCCTCACCCCCCACCCACCCACCCCCACCCCCAACTGACCGCCTGACTGACTCACAACTGACCGCCTGACTGACTCACAACTGACCGCCTGACTGACTCACAACTGACCGCCTGACTGACTCACAACTGACCGCCTGACTGACTCACAACTGACCGCCTGACTGACTCACAACTGACCGCCTGACTGACTCACAACTGACCGCCTGACTGACTCACAACTGACCGCCTGACTGACTCACCAGGCTTGTAGGTTATCTTGTCCCTGGATCCTATGCGGCTCTGAACGTTGGAGAGGTCGGGTTTCTTGGACACGATCTTCACCTGTGGGCATGAAGGGAGATAAACTGAGGCGAGACAGATCGGGAACTACGAACACGTATACATATGTTTCATTCAGATGAAGGCCATAGCCCCATACTGAAGGGATGGTACCTGCAATACACATCGCGTCAATATTATCATGAAAGAAGGTGAACAGAGAAAACTAGTACACGTGCACCATACAACAAGATTAGGAATATATGTTATGAAACCTTTTTTGCTTCATAAAAGTACATTACAAGATTGAAGAGGATGTGTTCATTTCTTGATGCTAGAGGTAAGCTTAATCTGAAAACGCAAGGGTCAGAATAATACTTTGCCTTTAAAGGGGACTACAATTATCGGAGAGCCATAAACACACACACACACACACACACACACACACACACACACACACACACACACACACACACACATACACACAGGGGTGGAGGGGCAGAGAGAGAGAGAGAGAGAGAGAGAGAGAGAGAGAGAGAGAGAGAGAGAGAGAGAGAGATGGGAGGGAGACAGACAGACAGACCGACAGACAGACCGAAGAGGAGCTGAGGGAGAGAACGAGAAAATGAAGGAACAGACGTGTTAGAAAGACAGAAGGAAATGCATAAGGGACAGAGAGCGGGGAAAGGAGAGATGGGGTAACGGGGTAGATGGTGGGGGAAGGAGGAAGGAAGGAACACACGAACGAACGAATTTCATAAGAGGGTAATGGATTAATACTTTTTTTTTTATCTCCAGCCCTCTGGGCAAGAACAGAAATATATATGTACTAACAAACAAAATCAAACAATATACATGAGAAAATGCAACATGAGTACATCTGAAAAAATATCTCTTTAACAAATAAATGAACAGGGCGAGAGAGAGAAAGAGAGAGAGAGAGAGAGAGAGAGAGAGAGAGAGAGAGAGAGAGAGAGAGAGAGAGGAGAGAGAGAGAGAGAGAGAGAGAGAGAGAGAGAGAGAGAGGATGTGACAGATGGTGGAATGAACAAATAAAAGAACCTATTTTTTACGGGGGAAGAGAATAAAATCAGACTGGCTTTTACTCAAGTTGCCTTCCTCAAAGAGAAAAGCTATACACACTTACAAGAGCATGATATACACCAACATATCAACATGACATTGGCATAGCATGTAAAGAGAACAAATCGACATAAGGCATGTCAAGACAAAAACCCCACAACAGTAAAACCTCTACAGAAACGAATATAGACATATAAAATCAATACGAAATGCAAAGTCGGATCCATACGCAATGTTAAAAAAAAAATCCAATAACAAGCACAGATAACTCCGTTCTCACCCCAACCCCTACCTCCAGCCCTAAACATACACACACACTCCTCCCCTCATTCGCCTCTCTTTTCCATTTGAGCTTCCTCCCGTACGAACAAACACTGGAGACGGATAATGAACCCAGAACAAAAACAGAAGGGGAACAATGCAAAAACAACAGACAGCGACAGCGAACGGGCTAGCAAGAGAGAGAGAGAGAGAGAAGAGAGGGGGGGGAAGAGAGAGAGAGAGAGAGAGAGAGAGAGAGAGAGAGAGAGAGAGAGAGAGAGAGAGAGAGAGAGAGAATTCTTTATTTACGAAAATTACGAGCGATGATGTTCTTTCTTACATCCAGTCTTTGCCCTGAGTAGGACTACAACATGCAGTGAAATAAAATAATGGTTGAACATAAAATCTGTTGCGCAATGATAATGGAATACAGTAAAAAGAAAGGAGAAAAAGAACAAAAGAGAGGGAAGAATGGAGTGGGGTGGGGTGGAGGGTATGTTGAAAGATACTATCACGGACAACAATTAGTATGTATAAAACAGACAATAAAATGAATATGACAAAGTTCACACAAAATTTGGTACAGGGAGAGAGAGAGAAGGGAGGAGAGAGAGGAGAAAGAGACAGAGAGACAGAGACACATAGAGAGAGAGAGAGAAAGAGAGAGAGAGAGAGAGAGAGAGAGAGAGAGAGAGAAGAGAGAGAGAGAGAGGGGAGAGAGAGAGAGAGAAGGAGAGGAAAAGGAAGAGGGAGAACATGAGAAACGGGAAGAAGTAACAAAGCACAAAATGTAATCATTTTCAATACGGCATGAAATTATGTAGAAGGTACAATGTAACATAGTGACATGCAATTAAAGGGAGAGAGAGAGTGGGGGGGGGGGAGAGATGAGGAGGAAGGAGGGGAGAAGAACATGAGAAATGGAAGGAAGCAGCAAAGCACAAAATGTAATCACTTTGAAACAGCATAAACATACGTAGGAGGTATGCATACAAAAGTACTTAGAGACATGCAATGAGAGAGAGAGAGAGAGAGAGAGAGAGAGAGAGAGAGAGAGAGAGAGAGAGAGAGACAGAGAGAGAGACAGAGACAGAGAGAGAGAGAGAGAGAGAAGTAGGTGAGAGGAAAGGAAGAGGAATGGGACTCACCACATACACACATTTGCCCACTTCCCCTCTCGCCTTCAGCCCCCCACCCCCACCCCCACCCCCCCCTCCACTCCCCCCTCCTTTCCCTTTCCAATTCCGAACCCTCCTTCCTCCCCACTTATGCTTCTCCTTCAGAGATGACGTGAGCGACGTTGTTCAAAAATACCTCACCATCTTCCATCTCCTTTCGCCACCCAGGGCACACACCAGAGAGAGAGAGCCCAAATAGAATGCCCCTCCTTGAATCCTCCGTCCATTCCATCCTCTTCTTGTGCACAACCTTTAAAACTCCTCCCTCAAAAGTTCACACCAATTAACTCTCTCTTTACATAAGCAGCACTTTAAAACAGAGTGAAAGTGCCAATACACCACACATTAGAACATTAACAAACCCACACACTTTGTATCAAACGCCAATACACTTAAATCAGCAAAATATGTCCATTTGAGAGAACATACAGACATTGCATGGTGTGTAAGAGACTGGTTGGAGAAGAGAGAGAGAGAGGAAAAAAAAAAAGAAAAAAAGAAGAAAAAAAA
This sequence comes from Conus ventricosus, assembly GCA_018398815.1. Classification (NCBI taxonomy): domain Eukaryota; kingdom Metazoa; phylum Mollusca; class Gastropoda; order Neogastropoda; family Conidae; genus Conus; species Conus ventricosus. The sequence continues at coordinate 14,691,224 of CM031627.1, forward strand.
GAAAAAAAAGAGAAAAGAAAAAAAGTAGTGGAAATTGGGGGTTTTTTTTTCGCTTTTGTTTTTTTTTTTGCAGATGAAGAGGACAAAGTGAAGCACCAAAAAAAATGAAGAGGTGGATTTCGGCCTTAGGGGGAAAAAAAAACAAAAAAAACAACAACACCTCACCACCTTAGGTGCTCCATTGATCCGATAACTGATGCCACCAAAAAAAAAAAAAAAACTCTCGCCCTCTCCTCCAACCCCCCACCCCCCCCCCCCCCCCCCCCCCCCCCCCCCCCCCCCAAACCCCCTTTCCTCCCAAACGATCTCAGCAGATGGTAGACCACACCGGCACCCAGCGAACTTTTACCAAACAATTGGAAGACTTGGACTTTCTTTGCTGGTGATCTCAGTCTCCTCTCATACAGACTGTAGAAGGTACAATGTAGCATAGTGACATGCAATTCAACACAGTTACCTCCCCTACTCACATTTCCGCCTCCAGGACTGTAGGTGACGTTGTCCAGGGAGCCGATCTTGGACTTGGCCTCCGATCTGCAGGGAGCCCACCGATCCACCAAGAGACGAGGCAGGGGAAGTAACTCCAGGAGGTGTGCGGGGACTGCTCCCTCCTCGTGCGCTTTTGGGTGTCAAGGTCTTACCTGGGCAGGTAAGGAGTAGAAGGCATATAAGACCGGACGAGGTGGGATGGGGTGAGAAGTTGCCGGAGAGAGAGAGAGAGAGAGAGAGAGAGAGAGAGAGAGAGAGAGAGAGAGAGAGAGAGAGAGAGAGAGATACAAAAAGCACAATTAATATTACGCAAATCCGCCTAATTTTGGAACAATACATTGAAAGACGCATTCAATCAGTATCAGGTGTGTGTGTGTGTGTGTGTGTGTGTGTGTGTGTGTGTGTGTGTGTGTGTGTGTGTGTGCGCGCGCGTCTGTCAAATAGCAACAGTACCACAAAAAAGTTTGCAAACATTCGAAAGAAATTAAGCGCGGGTGTACTTTCGTGGAATAATCTGAATTTGTGTACCGTCATGTGTAACATGAGGTAATCCCTAACACATCAACATACTCTGTGATAAACAAATATGCACAGCGAGAAGGCCAGTATTTAACAATAAGTGTATCCCCACACACCCAGGAGTTCAATGAAATAAAGTGGGGGGGGGGGGGGGGGGGGGGGGAGGTCAGTGTGGAGGATTTGCAGAAAGCACCAGACGAAGATCACGAGGTCTCGTGGGTCAGTGACGACTTAAAAGCATCACCATGGAACTGGCTCCGCCGCATCATTAACTGTTGTCTTGGGAGACTAGGTCGCCAACGCTGGGCAGGATGCTTAGGGTCAGTGGGCAGGGACAATGGGACACTTTGGGCTGGGTAGGGGAGTCTAGTGAAAGGGGCCTATCCACATAGGGCAGGTGTGTCTAGTCAGTGGCCAGGGACAATGGGACACTTTGGGCTGTGTAGGGGAGTCTAATGAAAGGGGACTATGGCCTCCACATAGGGCAGGGTGTGTCTAGTCAGTGGCCAGGGACAATGGGACACTTTGGGCTGTGTAGGGGAGTCTAATAAAAGGGGACTATGGCCTCCACATACGGCAAGGTGTGTCTAGTCATGGGCATGGACAATGGAACACTTTGGGCTGTGTAGGGAGTCTAATGAAAGGGGACTATGGCCTCCACATTGGGCAGGGTGTGTCTAGTCAGTGGGCAGGGACATATGGGACAATTTGGGCTGTGTAGGGGAGTCTAACAAAAGGGGCCTATCCACATAGGGCAGGGTGCCTCAGTGGGCAGGGACAATGGGACACTTTAGGCGGTGTAGGGGAGTCTAGTGAAAAGGGACCATGGCCTCCACATAGGGCAGGGTGTGTCTAGTCAGTGTGCAGGGACAATGGGACACTTTGGGCGGTGTAGGGGAGTCTACTGAAAGGGGCCTATCCACATAGGACAGGGTGTGTCTAGTCAGTGCGCAGGGACAATGGGACACTTTGGGCGGTGTAGGGGAGTCTAATGAAAGGGGCCTATCCACATAGGGCAGGGTGTGTCTAGTCAGTGCGCAGGGACAATGGGACACTTTGGGCTGTGTAGGGGAGTCTAAAGAAAGGGGACTATGGCCTCCACATAGGGCAGGGTGTGTCTAGTCAGTGGGCAGAGACAATGGGACACTTTGGGCTGTGTAGGGAGTCTAACGAAAGGGGACTATGGCCTCCACATGGGGCAGGGTGCCTCAGTTGGCAGGACAATGGGACACTTTGGGCTGTGTAGGGGAGACTAATAAAAGGGGACTATGGCCTCCACATAAGGCAGGGTGCCGGAGGACAATGGGACACTTTGGGGCGGAGGGTCTCATGAACAGGGAACTACGGCTTCTAGGGCTTGTCAGCAGTCACAAGCTTATCCTCACCAGCATACTGTGTTCACACAACGTGTCCTGAAGAACGACCAGGCAAGCGCAGAGTGGCTTCGACCTCATCTTAAGAAAGATGCCAAGCCTTGGTCACAGTACCAAACAAACAACGCGCAGCCGAGCGAACGGACACTGAAAAAGGGGGTACCGCTAGGCGCAGGGGTCTGTTCTGAGCAAGGAATGCAGCTCTAAAAAAAAAAAAGCGATGAAAGCAACGCTTGCCGTAGCTACGTCTTCCACAAGACTCGCCCCCCTTAAACAACACACACAACACACACACACACACACACACACACACACACACACACACACCAGCTTCCCAGGGAAGATCAGATCCTTCAAGTCACTGGTCATCTCCATCTTTCCTCTGGATGCTGGGGCTGGACGCTCTCACCTGAGCGCACATCTTCAGCGAAAAGCCCACGCGTTCAAGAGTATAAATGCCTCAGACGGTTTCTCGCGTCTTATGCACGGCACAGGAACCCTCCGGGCAGCGGGGTGGTAAACGCTGTAGCTTGCACAGTGCGGATATGTATCTGGCCATGACCTCCTCTCCCACACCACTGCACAGAGCACAGTGGGGGTGGACGTACAGTGGAGGGTGGATGTACAGTGGAGGGTGGATGTACAGTGGACGGTGGACATAGACGTACAGTGGAGGGTGGACGTACAGTGGAGAGGTGGACGTACAGTGGAGGGTGGATGTACAGTGGAGGGTGAACGTACAGTGGAGGGTGGATGTACAGTGGAGGGTGGACGTACAGTGGAGAGTGGATGTACAGTGGAGGGTGGATGTACAGTGGAGGGTGGACGTACAGTGGAGAGTGGATGTACAGTGGAGGGTGGACGTACAGTGGAGGTGGATGTACAGTGGAGGGTGGACGTACAGTGGAGGGTGGACGTACAGTGGAGGGTGGACATAGACGTACAGTGGAGGGTGGATGTACAGTGCAGGGTGGATGAACAGTGGACGGTGGACATAGACGTACAGTGGAGGGTGGACGTACAGTGGAGGTGGACGTACAGTGGAGGGTGGACGTACAGTGGAGGGTGGATGTACAGTGGAGGGTGGATGTACAGTGGACGGTGGACATAGACGTACAGTGGAGGGTGATGTACAGTGGAGGATGGATGTACACTGGAGTGTGGATGTACAGTGGAGGGTGGATGTACAGTGGACGGTGGACATAGACGTACAGTGGAGGGTGGATGTACAGTGCGGGGTGGATATACAGTGGAGGGTGGACGTACAGTAGAGGGTGGATGTACAGTGGAGGGTGGATGTACAGTGGAGGGTGGATATACAGTGGAGGGTGGATGTACAGTGGAGGGTGGACGTACAGTGGAGGGTGGATGTACAGTGGAGGGTGGATGTACAGTGGAGGGTGGACATAGACGTACAGTGGAGGGTGGATGTACAGTGGAGGGTGGACATAGACGTACAGTGGAGGGTGGACGTACAGTGGAGGGTGGATGTACAGTGGAGGGTGGATGTACAGTGGAGGGTGGACATAGACGTACAGTGGAGGGTGTACGTACAGTGGAGGGTGAATGTACAGTGGAGGGTGGACCATAACGTACAGTGGAGGGTGGACGTACAGTGGAGGGTGGACGTACAGTGGAGGGTGGATGTACAGTGGAGGGTGGACGTACAGTGGAGGGTGGATGTACATGGAGGGTGGATGTACAGTGGAGGGTGGACGTACAGCGGAGGGTGGATGTACAGTGGAGGGTGGATGTACAGTGAGGGTGGATGTACAGTGGAGGGTGGGTGGATGTACAGTGGAGGGTGGATGTACAGTGGAGGGTGGACGTACAGCGAGGGTGGATGTACAGTGGAGGGTGGACGTACAGCGGAGGGTGGATGTACAGTGGGAGGGTGGACGTACAGTGGAGGGTGGACGTACAGTGGAGGGTGGATGTACAGTGGAGGGTGGATGTACAGTGGAGGGTGGACGTACAGTGGAGGGTGGACATAGACGTACAGTGGAGGGTGGATGTACAGTGGAGGGTGGATGTACAGTGGAGGGTGGACGTACAGTGGAGGGTGGATTTACAGTGGAGGGTGGATGCACAGTGGAGGGTGGACGTACAGTGGAGGGTGGATGTACAGTGGAGGGTGGGCGCACAGTGGAGGGTGGATGCACAGTGGAGGGTGGACGTACAGTGGAGGGTGGACGTACAGTGGAGGGTGGGCGCACAGTGGAGGGTGGATGCACAGTGGAGGGTGGACGTACAGTGAGGGTGGACGTACAGTGAAGTGGATGTACAGTAGGGTGGACGTACAGTGAGGGTGGAGTACAGTGGGGTGGACATAGACGTACAGTGAGGTGGACGTACAGGAGGGTGGATGTACAGTGGAGTGGATGTACAGTGGAGGGTGGACATAAACGTACAGTGGAGGGTGGACGTACAGTGGAGGTGGACGTACAGTGGAGGGTGGATGTACAGTGGAGGGTGGACATAGACGTACAGAGGAGGGTGGATGTACAGTGGAGGGTGGACGTACAGTGGAGGTGGACGTACAGTGTAGGGTGGACATAGACGTACAGTGGAGGTGGACGTACAGTGGAGGGTGGACATAGACGTACAGTGGAGGGTGGACGTACAGTGGAGGGTGACGTACAGTGGAGGGTGGACGTACAGTGGAGGGTGGACATAGACGTACAGTGGAGGGTGGATGTACAGTGGAGGGTGGAACGTACAGTGGAGGGTGGACGTACAGTGGATGGTGGACATAGACGTACAGTGGAGGTGGATGTACAGTGGAGGTGGATGTACAGTGGAGGGTGGACGTACAGTGGAGGGTGGATGTACAGTGGAGGTGGACATAGACGCACAGTGGAGGGTGGACATAGACGTACAGTGTAGGGTGGACGTACAGTGGAGGGTGGACGTACAGTGGGGTGGACGTACAGTGGAGGGTGGACATAGACGTACAGTGGAGGGTGGACGTACAGTGGAGGGTGGACATAGACGTACAGTGGAGGGTGGACGTACAGTGGAGGGTGGACATAGACTACAGTGGAGGGTGACGTACAGTGGAGGGTGGACATAGACGTACAGTGGAGGGTCGACGTACAGTGGAGGGTGGACGTACAGTGGAGGGTGGACGTACAGTGGAGGGTGGATGTACAGTGGAGGGTGGACATAGACGTACAGTGTAGGGTGGACGTACAGTGGAGGGTGGACGTACAGTGGAGGGTGGACATAGACGTACAGTGGAGGGTGGACGTACAGTGGAGGGTGGACGTACAGTGGAGGGTGGACGTACAGTGGAGGGTGGACATAGACGTACAGTGGAGGGTGGACGTACAGTGGAGGGTGGACGTACAGTGGAGGGTGGACATACAGTGGAGAGTGGATGTACAGTGGAGGGTGGATGTACAGTGGAGGGTGGACGTACAGTGGAGGGTGGACGTACAGTGAGAGTGGATGTACAGTGGAGGGTGGACGTACAGTGGAGGGTGGATGTACAGTGGAGGGTGGATGTACAGTGGAGGGTGGATGTAACAGTGGAGGGTGGACGTACAGTGGAGGGTGGACGTACAGTGGAGGGTGGACATAGACGTAACAGTGGAGGGTGGATGTACAGTGGAGGGTGGACGTACAGTGGAGGGTGGACATAGACGTACAGTGGAGGGTGGACATAGACGTACAGTGGAGGGTGGACGTACAGTGGAGGGTGGATGTACAATGGAGGGTGGATGTACAATGGAGGGTGGATGTACAATGGAGGGTGGATATTCCAGAGCAAGGCCGAGGAAGTCTAAACTGTACCATCTCTTTCACTGTAACTCTCTGTAACAAGACCACGCTACAATGGTAACAGTGGCGGATTAATAACCAGTAGCAGAACCAAAGAAGTTCTGGATGTGCAAAAACAGAGTGGGTACATCCTGCTCTACCCTATTGCACAGGACTGAGGACAGATGGGTGTTGGGATCCCTGACACGTCTGTCATGACTCCCTTGCTGTCTTTTCGTGAGGTACTAAATCACCTCGTCCATAATACATTGAAATCATAGGTTGGTGTTCGTCGGTCATGCTGTCCAAACACATTTGGTGAGAATGCAGTAGTATCGCAGCTGACATGTCTCTGTTAAGATACAACCAGTGGATAAACCCAAACCAGGTCGGATCTACTGACGAGTATCCTTCAGCAGTAAGGTTGACTGTAGACAGGCGTGACAAACGGTTCTGGTTACAAAGCAGCTCTGGACTGGTCACCATGTGCAGTCAGCGGAGATTAATTTAAACATTTACTTATCTCTTCTCCATCCTCCCTTCCCCCCCCTCCCCCCTCCCCCCCCCCCCCCCCTCCCCTCATTCTTTTTCTTTTTTTCTTTCATTTTCAACCCTTTCAGCATCAATGCAGGGAAAAAATGTCACAGCGAGGCTCAGCAATGATGGGTGATTTCTGAATGACGTCACCCAGCCCCTGTCTCATCTGCCAGCTTCCCCCACGATGTGCCCCACGGTCGTCTCCCACCCTCCCCCCCCCCCCCCCCCCCCCCCCCCTCACTACCCACAGCCCACTCCCAACACCGTGCCGCAGACCCCGCGCGGCAGTCCACAAGAAGCAATCAACATGAGGCCGCCACAGAGCTACCCACCAGCGGACACGCTGCCTTCGTGTCGGAGCCAAACGGCTTTTCTTTTGATCTATTTTTGTTTGTTTGTTTGTTGTTGTTTTTTTTTTTGTTGTTTTTTTTGGTTGTGTTTTATTTCTAACGACCTACTCCAGTATGTCCAAGCAACTGCCGACTTACCTGGTGAGGGTTTAGCAGCGGACGACGGAGTTGTAGAGGTGGATGTTGGTGTGGTTGTTGTGGCCGACTTGGGTCTCGACGAGGCAGGTCTGGGAGAGGCCTTGCTGTCCAGGTCTTCAGGCCACTAGGACGGCTGGCTTTCTTCTGCTTCGCACGATGAGGATGAGGACGACAACGATGACGATGATGATGGGAATGATGATGGTCATGATTAACTTTACCGATGACAGCCTCTCTCTCTCTCTCTCTCTCTCTCTCTCTCTCTCTCTCTCTCTCTCTCTCTCCTCCCCCCTCTCTATCTCATCTCTCCCGATGATAGCCTCTCTCTCTCTCTCTCTCTAAATGACAGCCCACTCTATCTCTATCTGTCTCATGCACACACATACATCCATTCCACATAGGCATGGGCAGATCATCTTGTCCAGACAGGAGGGTAGGGGAGGTCCATTTCATTTAAAAAAAAGAAGTCCACAGTAAATTAAAAGTCGTTGAGCACTCTCTCTCTCTCTCTCTCTCTCTCTCTCTCTCCTCTCTGATTCTCTTTCTCTTCATATCACGCGTGCGTCGCGTGCCCCCCCCCCCCCCCCCCCCCCACACCACACAACACACACGCACGCACGCACACATACACGCCCAGAGAAGAGAGAGAGAGAGAGAGAGAGAAGAGAGAGAGAGAGATGGACAACAGATAAATGGGATTAAAGAAAACAACAGAAAGACGTAAGAAAGACAGAAAGAGGGAGGGAGATACAGAAAACAAAATAAAGGCTGAAAGAACTCCCGTGAAAACACACACAGTTTACCTGCACTGGCTGGGTTGGTTCTGAAACACACACACACACAAAACAACCAATGAATAAATGAAAATAACTGTGTGTGTGTGTGGTGTGTGTGTGTTGTGTGTGTGTGTGTGTGTGTGTGTGTGTGTGTGTGCGCGTGTGCGTGCGTGCATGCATGCATGTGCAGCGCGCGTGTGTGTGTGTTTTTGTGTGTTGGTGTGCGCACGCGCACGCACGTATACGCGTGCGTGTGGCGTGCGTATGTATGTGTGTATGTACGCGTGCATGCGTGCGTGCGCGCGCTAACGTGTGTGTATGCGTGCGTGTGTGTGTGCGTGCGTGTGTGTGTGTGTGTGTGTGTGTGTGTACGCATGTGTGTGTATGTGTGTGTGCCTTGTGCGCGCGTGCGTGCGCACGCGCGTGCGAACGTGTGTGTGTGCGTGTGCGTGTGTGGTGTGTGTGTGTGTTGTGTGTGTGTGTATGTGTGTGTTGTGTGCATGCGTGCGTGCGTGCGCGCACGTGCGAGCGTGTGTGTTGTGTGTGTTGTGTGTGTGTGTGTGTGTGTGTGTGTGTGTGTGTGTGTGTGTGTGTGCGTGGTGTGCGTGCGGCGCGCTCGAGCGTGTGTGTGTGTGTGTGTGTGTGTGTGTGTGTGTGTGTGTGTGTGAGTGTGTGTGTGTGTGTGTGTGTGTGTGTGTGTGTGTGTGTGTGTGTGTGTGTGTGTGTGTGTGGTTTTGCGTGTGTGTGTGTGTGTGTGCAGCAATGTAATATTCTTTTTGTAACGTGCATGCATGGTGTGTTGTGTGTGTGTGTGGTGTGTGTTGTGTGTGTGTGTGTGTGGTAACCTGAGAGTGACAATGTATACAGATTGACGGGCCGCCCTCAGCACATCCTAAGTTATCCAACTCATGCGAATACTCTGTTACGTTATTAGTTGGTGTGTTTTGACAATAGCTGTGTTGTGTTCGTTTCCTCTCCTTCCCAGAGAGGACATTTCTCACTGTATGGTCACAGCCCTCATAGGACCTTTTGTGGTCGGCTGGGCTTGACCCAAACTGACGGAAAAACTGAAAGGTGAAAAGTCTTTGCCGAGGATGAGTAGGTAGGTGGTGGTAGTGGAGTGTTACTTCTTATAGGAGACAAAGACCGAACAAAAAAAATTTTTCAAAGAAAATGGAATCTGTAAATACAGCATGTTTTATTTAGGTAGGTCTTCAGTGCATGTTTTCACTGGAGATTCAGTATTTTCAGTGTGTCACCCTTTTCCAATTTCAATCCGCATTTCGGTTTTTAGTTTGTCTGTTTTGTCTGAAGCAGGGACAGTAAATTGACCCAGATTGAAATGAAACGGGCATTCGACGGACAATGCCACCAACCCCTCATCCTTTCTCTAGTTTTTGTTCTTGTGCTCTGTTTTGCACAATTCTTTTTTCCCCAAGATGTGCCTGATGTCAAAAGAAAATCTCATTAATTCTGAGCCCGAGGGGGCTGAATCCTGATTGAACGCACATCGATTAGTTTTGATTTAAAAAAAAAAAAAAAAAAAAAAAAAAAAAAAAAAAAAAAAAAACGGGTTGCTGGGGTGGACGGGGATGGGAGGTGGAGAGTGGGGATGGGGGAGGGGGGTGGTGGAAATTTGACACTTGACCCTCGCTCGCCGTCAACCGTGTCTTCTTGTCCCAAGCGATGAAACTAAAAGTGATTTTTTTTTTTTAAACGAACGAGCTGGATCTGCGTATTCAACAATCCGCCTTGAATAGGCCTAGTTGAAAAGAAGGTATGTTTTGAAGGGGAAGTTGTCTCATAGGTTTTGCGTAGGGAGCTGGAGAAGGAGGAGGCTAAACATAGTGGTTTGAGAAAGGCATCCCGACTGTAAGAGAGATTGGAATCATGTTTTACATGCATGGTTATCTCTCCAGCCCCGTTCGAAACTGACGCTTCGGCTGTTTTTGACGTCATATCTTCAGTCACGTGAGCTCTCTCATTACATGTCCTTATTTCTGTTCTTTTCTCCTTTTTTTTCGAATTAGAAAGTTTGACATTGACGTCATACAACGTAAGTTTTGTTGCGTCAGCAGTGCATGAGATCACCAGGTTAGCTCCCATTGCGTCCTCGATATTGTCAACTTTATCAATAAATGTTTACATGCGGTTATACTGTTCTAATCCATGACTGAAAAACTGGATGCAAACTGAACCAGACCTGCCCGATGAAAAGCTCTTTCGTGCGGCCTACTGTGTTCATCCACTCTGTGAAGAAACAACAGCTTTGGCCTATCTTCCGCCGCAAATAGATGTGTTTCGTCTCTCTCGTTCTTCGATCACTGGTAAAGAAAACAAAAATTTGACAAAGCATCCATCCCCTTATCACGATTTTTTTTTAAGCTATAGACCTACCTTAATGTTTATGGTCGATCACTTCGTCCTAGAGGGAGGGTTCTAAGTTCTGTTTGTTTGAGTCGTCTACACCGCTACCACCAGACACCTCCCGAATAAGATGTTGAAAACATATTGTTGTTTTTACTTTTAGGTTGTGAAAGTTATTTCCCTGTTGGCTTACTCAGTTATGCATCGTACGGCGATTGGACAACGTCATTATTTTGGTTCATGATGGCTACTCAACATAGCCTAGATTAAACGTCCAATTAACTTTTTTTTATTGTGTTATCTTCATCATTGTCTGTATGAAGAAGTGGACGGAATTTAACAGGGACTAGCGGAAGTTATCTTCTTGACCAGAGGTAGGCCTAATGAACATAAGGGGGGGGGGGGGGGGGGGGGGGGGGGGGGGGGGGGGGGGGGGGGGGGGGGGGGGGGGGGGGGGGGGGGGGGGGGGGGGGGGGGCGGAAGAGGAGGAATGACAGGAAGTACTCTTTCAACTTATAGTTGGAGAGGGAGGGAGGTAGAGGGTGGAAGTGGTGGAGGCGCTGCACGGGTGGAAAAGAGAGAAAGAGAGAGAAGAGAGCACAGCGTACTTTCATACCTAAACTCCACAATGGTGTTGACTATCTAGGCGCAAGATACTGATCATGACCAGTTCTGCCACCACGCCACGACCCGTTTTGGTTGTTGCAGTGGCTTCGGAAGATATTATGCGGGGGGAGGGGGGGGGGGGGGGGGGCGTACAAAGAAATAACAAAAACATCTCTTCTGTTTTCCAAATTTTTATACAAGGGAGTGGGTGGGGAAGGGGGGGGGGGGGGGGAGCTCATCTTGCATGTCAAAGCGGGGAACAGGAGAGGGATGGGGGGCAGGACTCATTTTTCCAAACTTTTAGATCATCTTCCTAATGCCTCTAAAAGAGGGGATGGGGTGGAGGGAAGGGTTCGAGGGAGAGCACCATGATATGTCGTCATCTTTCTTTTTTTTAATCTGTCCCCTCATCCATCCACCCCCCCCCCCCCCCCCCCCCCCCCCCCCCACCCCCCCCCCCCCCCCCCCCCCCCCCCCCCCCCCCCCCCCCCCCGTTTCCTTAGTACACTGTTTTTTTTGTTTGTTGTTGTACCTGAAAGCACATTCATTTTCTTTTAAGGAATGGAATTCCTGAGGCCTTCACAGACGTACGTGTCAAGACTATCTAGGAACTTTTTTTTTTTAAAAGACAGCCAAGGAAGTCATCTAGTAGGATTTTTAAATACACCCGTATTCGAAACACCACAAGATAACTTCCCTTCTGTCAAAAATCGAGAGTCTGGTTCGTTTATACAACACGTCAGCTAGCATCTTTCACATCTACACGGTAAAATAAGGTATGTCATTCACACTAATCCTTGACGCCAACGAAAACAAAACAGTGAGACATCATACTGGAAGGCGAGCGAGCAGTAATTCTTTCTGTGTGAAGTAATTCTGATGTGTCACTTCGGAAGTGAGGAAGAAAGAAAGGGAGGAGGGGGGGGGGATTCACGTCGAACTTACAGCAGACGATCTTGACAGTTTCTCGTTGGTCGTAGCGACGATGTCAGGAACTGCGAACAAGTTCCGGGTGCTTTCAAGTGTCTTTATTTGTTAAAAAAAAAAAAAAAAAAAAAAAAAGAGTTTGTGCACGGAAAACATTGATCGATCGCGCGCGCAAAAAAAAAAAAAAAAAAAAAGAAAAAAGGCAGGATTTGAATGTCTTGTGTCTTGATCCACTCAGTCATGGAAATCGTGCAGCATGGAGGATGGACAGTTGAATCAGAGGACAAAACTGCTCGACGATGTCGGAGAGACAGCTGCTGACGAGGGTGTTATGCCTCACACGTGTGTGTGTGTGTGTGTGTGTGTGTGAAGTGACACAGGTTGTGCCACACTGCCGTGAGGCATGGATGCTGTGCATGTACAAGTGAGCTCAGAGGAAGTGCGCCTCGCTTGACAAGCGTTCACTGATGGTCAGGTGAACAAGCAGACGAATTCCGGGCGTACGACATGCGGACTCGAAGCGGGCGGACCGGCTATCTTACAGTTAGTTCAGAACCTAGGTCGTGCTCAGGGTGTTGCTGACACTTGTGACAGACCTGTGTTAGAGCCTTCAATTTGTAGGCGACAGACTTGCTTAGCACTGCGACAGAACAGCCGTAGACGGTTACAACGGCAAGGACGACTTTGATAGTACCTTGGAGACTTTGACACTGATAGAGTGACAGATTCAACTCTGTAGTGGATGCCATTGAAGGGCTTGGGAAGAATCCTGACACAAAAAAAATCCCCAAGCCAGTGTCTGGACTGACCCAGTAGGGTAGAGTGCAAGTGCAAAACGAAGTTCTCCAAAGTGTAGGATAAACACTTTAAAATGTAAAGGCCACGACTGACCTGTGTGAGACTCATCAAACCTCCAGGAACTTTTTTGTGCGGATAGAGATGGTGCGAGTAGTCCTTTTTTTCTTTTTTTCTTTTCGGAGAGGGATACATGCAACAGGCATAGGTTTGCTTGTTTTTAAGTCGATGAGAAGTCGTGGAGACTGACATGGTTCTTTGACGTGTTGAGGCTGAAACTGGGGAAGAAAAACTGTTACAAGTCTCTGAGGATCAGGGAACTTTGAAAAAACGAAGTGTGTGTGTGGTGTGTGTGTGTGTGTGTGTGTTAGGTCTTCAATTTAACGTCTATACACATTATGTAATATTAGACTAGGGGGAGAGGGGGGGGGGGGAGGGGGAAGGAGATAACGGGCAGGGCCACACTCCGGCAGCGCTTGCTTCACCAGGAATGTCAGCGACCCATTTACACAGAAAGATAGCTGTTATGAGAACATTGACAATAAACAAACAACAACAACAACAACAAAACAATCAATACAACACAACACAATAATGGAACACAACTGAGGCAGTACAGTACAACACTACAAAACAACACAGAACAATGCAGTACAACAGACGATGTTCGGAAATCTGCAGGGGAGCTAATCTGTGTCAGGAATGGCACTCGGCAAAGTGACCTCGCCGTTTTGATGGGACAGAAGTGGCTGGTGGGCAGGTCCCGAGTAACACTGCCCATTGATCAGCCTAACATTTCAATCAGGGAGAGAGAGAGAGAGAGAACATGCCAGAACACGGATGTGAAACGGTGCGCCTGTGATGCCGACAGTCGATATTCCGATCGTAATCTTGGCGTGCGCTTCAAATCAAACATTTGACCCTCTAGAAGGTCTGTTTGCTTGGCCAGTACCTTGAGAAAAGGCACACACACACACACACACACACACACACACACACACACACACACACAACACGCACGCACGCACGCACGCACGCACACACACACACTGTCCCAGTTCCATTGCTCACAAGCTTTCACATTACCACCCCACCCCTCACCCCACCCAACACTGCTATCAAAAGTATTTCATATTCAGCCAACGCTTCGAACAGCAATGACATTCAACCGTCACCCCATATTCGCGCACACAAATAAGACAGGCAGGCCTGCTAGGATTCAGACAGAGAGGAGGAGACATGGGAGGGTAAGAGGCTGAGAAGAAGCGGAGGGTGGAGGAGCATAGCACGACTAGGGAACAGGCTGGGGTGGGAGATAGGGATAAAGGGGAGAGAACTTGGGAGGGGGAGAACGGCGGCCGCTCAAAAGACAAAATCAATTTCAAAATACAGGAATAGCACATGCACGTGACATTGTTTGCAATCCTGAGCATCTTTATGGAGGATACAAAAACACACACACACATACACACACACACACACACACACACACACAAAACTTATGAAACATGTGGGTCCAGTCTGTGTGTCTCATTTCACAAACAACAGACCTGATATGGCACCATTTTATCCCAAATTTATTTTCCTTCATGGACCCCCCCCCCCCTCTCTCTTTCTCTCTCTCTTTCTCTCTCTCTCCTCTCTCTCTCTCTCTCTCTCTCTCTCTCTCTCTCTGTCTCTGTCTCTCTCCCCAGTTTTTCTAATTCTGTACCTCAGCCTCTGAAGAATAAGCATGCATGACGTAGATCCTCCATTTTCCTGTTGTAATGCGCGGCTTTGTCAGAAGGATCAATATGCCAAAAACCCTTATCTGTACAGACAGCTTCATCACTTCCAAACAGCCTTTTTTTTCTGTGATGTGGATACTTGCCGCATCCTGAGATTTTTCTCTAAGAACATTTTCTAACTGCACTCAGAACTGTTCTAGTTACCATTGTAACGAAATGTCTCCAATTTTGTTTACTTTAAAGAAGCAAGATTTCCGTCGTAAATCGTATTGCAATTTTTGCGATCAGTTCAATACAGCAATTTGGTTTCTAATCACATTGAATTAGAATCCCGTAGAACAATTCAGATACTTTCTGTTTGGGGAAATTCATTGCATTTAAAACAGCTGTCGTTTCACTTGATAAGTTATCACCGATTTGTGAATTCGGTTTTTTAATATACTGTGTAACCGTTGACACACAGCCAATGTACGTTAAAAATCAGTATGAACATTGTATTTTTCTTAAATTCCGTGTATGTTAATAAAGTGCCTTTTAAAAATATATCCAACAGCCTATAAATGCCTTTTCGGGGCCATAGCTTGTGCATGATTAATCCTCCCTTACTTTTTACTTTTCATCAATCTATTGGTTCTTGCCGAAAGGAATTATTTGGCGTTTGTTTTTTCAACAGGTGAAACCAGGACTAGTTGGTTCAAGTTGTTGGACGAAAGGAAATGCTGGGTATTACGAACTTTAGGCTCTTCCATTTGCAGTCACTGTGGTTTAATGTCCACATCCATGTCAACTTCATAAGCTAACACATAAGTTATGTCTGGTATACCAAGACCACCATTCTTCTACTTCCTTAACTGTTGTTCTTTTGATTATTCTGTCCTGTTTACTGTTTAGTGTCTCAGATGCAATATGTCTATTTTACACACACACACACACACACACACACACACACACACACACACAATATATATTATATATATATATATATATATATATATATATATATATTTATATAATATATATAATTCAATATTTCTTGCAGTCATTGCAACACTAAGCTGCTCTGTAGTTGCTGGAACGGTGCTCGGTACTTATCCTTGGAATTTATTAGTTTGTTATATATATATATATATATATATATTATATATATATATATATATATATATATATATATATATAGTATAAAGAAACTCGTGGAGAGCGTGGCAGCAGAGAGTCCTCAGAAGAGAAGCCCCCTTCAAGCAAGTGTTTCGGCCCTTATCTCCTGACACTCTAGGGGGGTTGGGCCACACCCGGTTCATGACTCCGGATGTCCCTCTGCTGCCCCTTTTTTTTTTTCCCCCCATCTTGGGACGAGCCATGGCTGGGATTCGAACCCATGACCCTCTGGACATGCTCATTTATATAGATCAGTATATTTAAAAATGCCTAAAACAATTTTTTAAGTGCTCAACCCCTTGGGGAGCAACATTAGTTAAAACAAGTTAAAAGAGGAATCTTAAAACTATCTACAAATTTGTTTCGAGCGTGTTGCGCTGTCATCAGGATGGTTTTTGGTTTGCCCACCGCCGATGTTATATAGCGTGTGGGCTCCCGTTTGCGGTTGTTTTCACGTGCGGGTTGGCTGCACGTGTTTTTTGGGGGCTTTCAGGTTTTTGTTTTGGGTGTGTTCACTAACAACGATTTCCATTTATGCCTGCAGTTGTTTACTATTTCTGTTTTGGTGTTTAAAGTTGCTAAGTGTGGTTTGCATAGTATTAACCATTTTTCAGTTAAACATAGGTTGCACCTTTTTGAAACATTGCTGTATGGTGATGCTCTTTTTATGATTTTCCAGGATATATTGTAGCTTGTTTTTGCGTCTTTAAGTTTCCAGATATATTTGCTCAGTTCTGTTTGGTTTTTATATTTTTCTTTATTAAATGACTGTTTGTGGTTTGCATATCTGGTTTTGAAGTGGTTTTCAGTGATCCCTATGTATGTTTCTTTTTCATTTTCTGATGTCACAGTAGCCTGGTATACAATGTTGTTGTGAAGACATTTATTGTTTAGTGGGCACTGCTCCTTTCTGGTGCAATTGCAAGATTTCCTTTCTTCACCTTCTTTCCTGTGTTGATTTTCATTTTGTTGGATGCGTCAATTAGGTTTTTGAGGTTTGGCATACATGAGTACGATAGTTTGACAGTGTTTTTGTTAAATATTTTGGACAGTTTGTGTTCTTTTGGAAATGAAGTTGTTAGGATTTTGAAGAATTGTTTCCCTATGTTTGTTTTGAGTTTCCCGTCGTATGGGGGGTTATACCATATGATTTTTCTTTTCCTATTTTTCTTGCTTTTATTTGTGTCGTTGTCTGGGTTGTATTGTAATTTGTAATTGTATCCACTTGTTTGTAGTGCCTCCTGGTATTCTTCTGCTGCATTGTTGAACACTCTCTCACTGCATGACAGGTTTGACAGTCTCTTGTTTATGCCATGGGGTATGGTTTTACTTTTGGTGTGTACATAAAGAGGTGTATCGTTGGATTTCTTGTATGGTTTATATATGTGATTGTTGAGATCCAGTGTTATGTCTAAGTAGTTCACTACCTTTTTGTTTGCTTCAATGGTAATCTTTAAGTTGTGGTTTTGGAAGATTTTGCATAGTTCTTTCTTGTTGTTTTCGATGGTTCTTGGATTGTTGGTTAGTGCAGCAAGGCCATCGTCTCTGTGTAGTCCGACTTGTTTTCCGAGTTTTTTCTTGATGTTGGACAGCATGAATAGTCCGACCAACACTAAAAAAAACAATATATGTATATATATATATATATATATTGTTTTTTATGTACAATTCATTCAACACAATACAACCACATGCATTACACACCTTTGGAAGTTTTCGCACTGGGCGTCGTCTTCGTTCGAGGAGTCGGCGTGGTCTTCGCCTTGACCTCATCCTTCTTGACGTCATCCTTCTTGACGTCATCCTTCTTGACCCCAGCGCGTGCTGACGACGGCCTTGACGACTGCGAGGCTGAGGTCGGGCGCGACGGCCTTGACGACTGCGAGGCTGAGGTCGGGCGCTGTCGGGCCGCCGACGTGGAGCTTTTGGCGGGAGTCCCAGGCTTGGAGGCCGTGGTGACGGGCGCCTTTTTGGGAGACTTGGGCGGCGTTTTGCTGGTGGGTTTGGTGGGCTTGGTCTCGGGCTCGGAAGGCTTGGGCTCCGGGATGGGCTGCGGGACAACGGTCGCCACGGGTTTGGGCGGTTCTTCACTGACCGGTTCGGGCTCGGTGGCGGGTTTGGAGGCGGGAGCAGTCTGGATCTCCTCAGTCGTCTCTGGGGGCTTGGAGTCGACGTCGGGGGACGGTTCTTT
This sequence comes from Conus ventricosus, assembly GCA_018398815.1. NCBI lineage: Eukaryota > Metazoa > Mollusca > Gastropoda > Neogastropoda > Conidae > Conus > Conus ventricosus. Next base: position 14,708,936 of record CM031627.1, read on the forward strand.
TTCTTCTAGTGTCTTAGTATCTTTTTCTTCTAGTGTCTCGGTATCTTTCTCTCCTATTGTCTCAGTATCTTTTTCTTCTAGTGTCTCGTCATCCACGTCTTCGACGTGTGTTTCTTCCACGCTGATTTTCTCGTCCGTTTCTTCGACCGCGATGGGTGCAGGCGCTTCCGTCTCTGTCTCCTGCTGGGAGGGAGTGTCTTCTTGGACCGGCTGAGGGAGGTCTTCAGGTTCCTCAAGGGGTTTTGGGGTGGTCGTGGTGGTTGTTTCTGGTGGTTCTGGGTTTCTGCCATTTCCGGTGTTTTGTCCGTTTCGACCGTTTCTTCTTCCTCCTCTTCTGTGGCTGTCGGGAAGGTCAGATCTTGACGTGTGGCTGTCGGGAAGGTCAGATCTTGACGTGTGGCTGTCGGGAAGGTCAGATCTTGACGTGTGGCTGTCGGGAAGGTCAGATCTTGACGTGTGGCTGTCGGGAAGGTCAGATCTTGACGTGGTTCTCCTGGGGCAAGAAGTGAGAGGAGAGAAGAGGGAGCGGAAAGTGAGGAGAGAAAAAATGCGTGTGTGTGTGTGTGTGTGTGTGTGTGTGTGTGTGTGTGTGTGTGTGTGTGTGTGTGTGTGCGTGTGTGTGTGTGTGTGCGTGCGTGCGTGCGTGCGTGCGTGCGTGCGTGCGTGCGTGTGTGTGTGTGTGTGTGTGTGTGTGAAGGGTTGGAGGTGCTAGTGGGGTGGGTGGGCATAAATCAGTCAATTATCGATTGGTGCATATGAATTCACTTCAATTATCTCATTTTTGTACAGTGCATTCGTCTATGATACAACTGTTGGGTGACGATAGGACCAGATTTTCTTTTTACATGCAGCACGAAATTAAGTGAAAACAACTTTTTTTAAAAATCTATGATTTTTTAGTCTTCTGCCCTCATTCGTGCCCCTAGTACAGTAGATACTACTAGTTTCATGAGTTAAATTATCACAAAACACATGCTACTTCTGACAAATGTGAGCAATGTCGACAACGAATGAATAGAATGGAATATTGTTTTTATTCTCCTATTCATCAGCACTGATTCATTCCTCTCTATAAACTCTTATCAACCATGCACATGGCTTAAAAACAAAACAGAAATCGCACAGAAGTATCCTCTCCACTGGGGCATATCATATTATATTGAATAGTTTGTATTGCACGTTTTGCACCTTAACGTTCGAATGATTCGTGAATAGATCAGTGAATCAATAAATCAGCCATGCGTTCAATCTGTTATGGTAAATCGTTTAGTTAGTCGGTGTCAGATTATTTCATCAATCAAAGTGATTGACTACACCCCCACCCCCTTTTTTTTTCGTTCTATCAGTCAATAGAGAACGATGTGGTCATACTTTCTAACAATACCAGTGAAGATACCCTATGTCCACTGCATGAACTGACCTTGATGACGTCAGATATAGATGATGAGTCTGGTGATGTAAAGAAAAGGATGATTATGATGTTGCTGCTGCTGCAGGAGCATTGTACGAGCTACATGTCTAATCTTCTTCTGCTTCTCCTTCTATGATACAACTGTTGGATGACGATGGGACCAGAAGATTTTCTGTTTACATGCAGCACGCAATTATGTGAAACATTTTTTTTTAACTATGATTTTTCAGTCTTCTGCTCTCATTCGTACCCTCTAATATGCGTGTGTGTATGTGTATGCGTGCGTGCGTGCGTGCGTGCATGCGTGCACACGTGCGTGCGTCCATGTGTGTGTGTGTGTGTGTGTGTGTGTGTGTGTGTGTGTGTGTGTGTGTTTAATTGTATGCCCCCCCCCCCCCTCTCTCTCTCTCTCTGAATACGTTGTTAGCTGTGTTATGAAATTATTACTGATTGGTCATTGTTTCATGTTGTAGTGTTTATTTTTTTAACCTTCCATTGTTTGTTTATTAGAGGGCAGAATTGTGAAAAAAAGGCTTTTAATGTGCCTAAATCTTTACCCATTAAAGATTCAATCAATCCTCTTCTTCTTCTTCATCTTCTCTCCCCCCCCCCCCCTCCCCCCCCCTCCTCTCTCTCTCTCTCTCTCTCTCTCTCTCTCTCTTTCTCTCTCTTTTCTCACTCCCCCTTTTCTCTCCCTCACCTTCCAGTGGACCAGCTTCCTCTTTCTCCAGTTCCCCTGACTCAGCAACTTCCACAGTCCCCCCCTAACCTCCCGCTCCTGCCAAGACTTCTCGTCCTCCTCCTCCTCCTCCTCCTCTTCCTCCTCCTGCTCTTCTCTTCCTCCACGTCCGTTTTCGCTAATCTGCCTTCCCTCTCCTCCTCCTCCTCCTCTTCCTTTTCCAGCTCTTTCTTAAGGTCTTCATGTCTCGTAAGCGAGGGTTCCCCTTCTGCTTCAAGAGACGAGGGTTCTTCGGGGGCACTGACGTGGAGATCGTCCGTCCTCTCAGTCATGGGACTCGGCCCGGAGGCTTTATCCTCCTCGGGGACAGGGTGGGAGGGAGGCGGAGCGTGCTGGATCAGAAGGTCCAGAGGGTGTGGTGAGGAGGAAAGTTGGGCCTCCTCCGGACGGGAGTCTGACGGAGGTGGGACTGGTTCTGACACAGTTGAAATCATTGTGATACATCATCATCACTGGCATCATCACGACTCTCATCATCACCATCATCATCATCATCATCATCATCATCATCATGTAATCACAAGCAGCATCAGTAGTAGTAGTAATGACAGCAGAAGTAGTGGTAGTAGTAGTAGTAGTAGTAGTAGTATAGTAGTAGTAGTAGTAGCAGTGGTAGTGGTGGTGGTGGTAGTAGTAGCAGTAGTAGTGGTGGTGCTAGAAGTAGTAGCAGTAGCAGTAGTAGTAGTGGTGGTGGTGGTGGTGGTAGTGGCGGTGGTGGTGGTGATAGAAGTAGTAGTAGTAGAAGAAGAAGAAGAATATACGTGTTCTTGTCGAAGGTGCATAATCACAATGCTTACCAGAAACATCACTATCAACTATCATCATTATCTTCATCTTCGTTTGCAACAGCAATCGCAGCAGCAGCAGCGGAAGCAATTGTAGCAGAAAATAAGTGTCCTTACTGTAGATGTTCCATCGCCGTCACCATCAACATGATGATGACGACAACGATGATGATGATTGAGGATAACAAATCAACACTTAACATCATCTTTCGACATATACTTCCAATCGATTCCTTCCCTTCGTGCGTTTCTGCGCCCACCTTAGTGTTCTCTCCCTTCTCTTTCCCTCTCTCTACAGCTCTCCTCCCATATCCCTCCCTTTGGCCCCATCTCCCTTCAGATTTACTTTCTGAAATAAGACATCATATACATGTTATTATGTTGAAGGGAATTGAAGTATCGTTTTGCTGGATCCCATCACACTGTGGCATATCTGGTAATGAAACAGCTGATCAATTATCTAGAGATGGTGCCGTTAAGAAAAACACCTGTGAATGATTTAAAAGTTGATGTTCAAGAAATTAATTCGTTATAAGAAAAATGCGTGAACAGTGAACAACTGCCAGAGAAGTATAAAATCTTATCATGTCCACGATATGTGTCATCTTTGATATACAAGCTTCGACTGAATTCGAGGAAAACCAAACTTTCCCAAAATTTAGCATGTGATTGTTCAAATTTTCTATCAGTGGACCATATTCTTTTTTCATTGTTCAATATTAACTTCGTTGTATAAAGAATCGAACGTGGATGTGACTGTACATGATTCTATCAAGACAATAACCCACAAACCAGAAATGATGCAAACAGCAAAAGTCCTTTCCATGCATCAAATCAGTAGATTTTTGTAAACGCTCCCTTTTCCCCTTGCTCCTTTTTTGTACTCCCAGTTCTTAAAGAACAGGGAGTACTTTAGAATGGGAATGAAGAAATGCTGTCTGTGTGTCTGTGTGTGTGTGAAGAACAAGAACAAGAACATATTTTATTGCCATATGAAAACCAGAGGTTTTGTGGGGCACAGATGATCAAGTTCAGACATTCAACTAAACTAAACTAATCCTAGCGTTGTCACATCTTGCAACATAACATCATTAGTAGCAGAAAGAAAAGCACAGTGTGTATCAGAGTCTGATTAAATTTTCTGTCTCCGAAGAGAAAAACACAACAGGATATACTGGGCAAGTACAGGTTGGAAGCAGTCCAATAACATAAACTCCGAGGGTTTTGTCATGTTAGTCTGTGGTGGAAAATCAGTTTTTATTATCCTCGTCATCAGGTCATAACGTTGTTGGTCAAATAATTTGCAGTCATCGAGAAAATGTAGTTCGTCCTCAATGACGTGGCATGTCGTGCATAATCTGTTTTCTCTGTCAGTGTTGGTATAACGGCCCCTCTCAATTTGGAGGTCATGGGCACTTATTCGTAATCTAGTTAGTGCTCGTCTGCAATCTGTGTCAGTGTGTTGCTCCAAATAAGCCGCCTGTTTATATTCGGTAGTAACTGTGGCATAAAATTTGAGCTTGGATGTGCTTTCATTCTTTTGTTTCTTCCAAAACTCAATATAAAACGTTTCCAGCTTCGCATTGATCAGAAACGTCAGGCGAGTCACACTAAATGTACCCTGATATTCCCAGACATGCTGTAATCCTATCGTTGACAAGGTTTGTCGTATAAACTTCGTCCATTTGCTTTCTTCGGTGCCTTGAGAGATCATTGACTGATAAATCTGTTGTTGGTAAGAGTCTTGGTCTGACTCTAATATGTGTATCCAGAATGCGATAGTCTGGGTTATCACTTTAAAAGTAATCGGGAATCTCCCCAGTTCGCCCAAAACCGGTAATGCCATTGCTTTTCTATGAACTCTTAATGCCTGCAGAATTTAATGTGTGCAGTTTCATGTGGGAATTTGTTTGCAAGACAGGTTTTGAACAAATGCTGCATTTTCTTTTCTTGACATATTTCATCTTTGTATTGGTAAGAGGATGGGAACCACACCTCCGACCCATATGTGAAGATGGGAGAGACTAACGAGTCAAATAGGGTTGTAACTGTTCTCATATTTACATTTTGACCATAAAACGTTCTCTTCAAGGTATGTGCGGCTTTATTCCCCTGTCTTGCTAAGTGTTCTTGGGCTTCTGTAAAATGTCCGTTTTTATGGAAAATGACTCCAAGATATTTATATTGATCTACTGTTTCAATTATGTTTTCACCGCAATTGAAGAATAGTGGTACCTTTGGATCTGATTTGGTGAATACAACGACCTTTGTTTTCTCTGTGTTGATTTTCAGTCATCAGTCTAAACAGTAGTTGTGTAACTGGTTTAATTTACGCTGAAGTCCCTGTTTTGAAGTCGAGAGGATAGCTAAATCATCTGCATACAAAAGACACGGAATTTCGACTTGTTTTAAATCGGAAATTCTTGGGGAATCATGGTCTCTGAGATATCCGACAATGTCATTTATGAATATGTGTGTGTGTGTGTGTCTGTGTGTCCGTGGTCAAAATGTGTTCCACTCGCTCCAGAGAAAACTACTGGGTCGATCTTTCTGAAAATTTGTAGGTATGTTCATTATGGGTCAATGATGATGCCCGACGTTTTAGTTTACCGTTACAGCCGTTACTAACGGCTGTAACGGCCTGTAACGCTTTTTCTTCTTTATGGAATATCTCAGAAAGTACTTGGCCGATCTTTCTGAAAATTTGTAGGTATGTTCATTATGGGTCACGAATAATGCCCGATGTTTTAGTTTACCGTTATAACCGTTACTAACGGCTGTAACGGCCTGTAACGGTTTTTCTTCTTTACGGAATATCTCAGAAAGTACTTGGCCGACCTTTATGAAAATTAGCAGGTATGTTCATTATGGGTCACGGATGATGCCTGATGTTTTAGTTTGCCCCGTTATAGCCGTTACTAACGGTTGTAACGGCCGATAACGGTTTTTCATCTTTACGGAATATCTCAGAAAGTACTTGGCCAATTTATAAGCGGTTTGGATGATCTTGTGACAAATCGGATCCTCTGTCCATATGTAAGTGATGTAATGCTGAAAATGGATTAAACAACCGTTAAAAACCGTTATTCTGCCGTTATTTCTTATATATAGGTGGATTTTAATGAAATTTGGTATATAGAAAGGTTATCACACACAAATGGCACTTCTATATAGTG
>CM031627.1:14720046-14725046 GCA_018398815.1 Conus ventricosus
AACATTTATTTAAGATTAGTTTAGATTTCCGCTTGCAGTCGTCTCACTTTGCAACTATATCATACTCCAGAAAGAAGGCATGGATCCTCAATAAAAACTAATCAGGTTATTGGACACACTGGTATCCACGACCTTGTAAAAATTCGGAACGGATCCGGATAACATGCCAGATCTTGTGAGCAAAATCACATTCATAAGGGAAACTGGGGTGGGGAAGGAGTATTGATTCAGTCACTGCAAGGAAACTAATTACGCTGGAAACTTGCAACCACCACAAAAATATAGGGGATACACTGATAATGAAGGTTGAAATAGTTTGGTGGTATATCTAAGAGCTTAGTAGTTTGGGGGTATATCTAAGAGCTTAGTTTGGGGGTATGTCTAAGAGTTTTGAATATATATCAAGAAATATACGATGGATTCGGGGGATTTGCTAGGAGAACTTTAAGACCATAACGGAGATATGCGCATTGTTCCGGAGAACTCATGTGGTTGGATGTTTTTTTTGCTGGTGGATGTAGTGATGATGGTGTGATTTCTCTTTCTGTTGCTTTATTTGGTAAGATCGGTACCTCGGCTCTCCCGCCCCGTCCTCCCCGCCTCCAACGGCATCACTACCACGCCACGTATTCCGGCTACCATACACAGCCACGTTCCTATCGATGCTCCAGCACCACCAGTCCACAGAAAGCAATCAACGTGAAGTAGTCACGTGGCAACCAACCAGGGGAGACTCTGCCCTGCTGCCCTGTTACTTCGGTGCCCGTACATAAGACACCATGTTTAAGGCACAGACTGACGACTGCTACTGTATTTGGTTTTTTTTTTTACGATACGTCAGAACCACAACCACGTGGCTCTGAACTGATTTATGTTCAGAGAAACATGGTTGTGACTCTGTATTGCGTGCAGCCACGTGCATATATTGACGGTCCTCATGAACTGACCAATACCGATAGCTCTCACCAAGAGCTGAACCCTGTAAAGAAAACATCGGGACTGAGGTCACCAAGAGAGCAGGGCATGAACGCCACAGGAGCTGTGGCCTTTTTTTTTTTTTTAGTGGTGATCGGTGAGGATGAAGATGAAGATGATGGTATGGAGCTGTCTTCTGGGCCGAGAATACATGACAAGTCTGCACTCTGCAGTTTCTTCCATAACATAGCCCAACACCTTCTTCTTCTTAGGTATCTGCCCGCCTTCAACAAGCTGAAGATTCTGGCATCTACAAAAGGGGTTCCAGTTTGCTGTGGGAGTTGTGGGTCAATTTATGCAACCAGGCCGGGACGATAACAGACATCTGCGATCATGATGCAGGAAAATGGTGACGCGTATCCGTTCAGTGGACACAACTCGGCTGTGTGGTGCCAGTCTTTCCGGTCCTGCCATTAGCGCACTGAACTACGGGTAAGAGCCGGCCGAAGCGAGAACAATGCAAAGTCGAACCAGCAGCCTCCCAACCCAAGGTCTGTGAAACTAACCACCTCACCATGGCGGTTGTTGCTGACATTTGTGAGTTGGGTCAGAGGGTTGGATGTCTTTTTTTTACGGGGGGGGGGGGGGGGGGGGGGGGGGGGGGGGGGGGAGGCGGGATGTGGTAGCAGTTAAGTTGCTAACGCCAAGGTTTGTATTTTAAAAAGGGGAATTTCGATTTTTGTTTTAAATTATGCCTTTTGTGGGGAGGGAAAGAAAGGAGGATGAGGGGGAAGGAGGGGTGGATTGGTGGGGGGCTCTTCTGCCTACCTTTCTTTCTTTCTTGGTGTCGAGTTTTCTTCCTATTTCGTTTTCCATTGCTGTGCTCTCTTCTCTCTCTCTCTCTCTCTCTCTCTCTCTCTCTCTCTCTCTCTCTCTCTCTCTCTCTCTCTGGTGTCGAGTTTTCTTCCTATTTCGTTTTCCATTGCTGTGCTCTTCTCTCTCTCCTCTCTCTCTCTCTCTCTCTCTCTCTCTCTCTCTCTCTCTCTCTCTCTCTCTCTCTCTCTCTGGTGTCGATTTTTCTTTTTATTTCGTTTTCCATTGCTGCGCTCTCTCTCTCTCTCTCTCTCTCTCTCTCTCTCTCTCTCTCTCTCTCTCTCTCTCTCTCTTTTTTTTTTTTTTTCTCTCTCTCTCTCCCGTCTTTTTCATTTCTTCCCTCTCCGTTTTCGTCGTTCTCGGTTTCTTATTCGTGCCGTTTCTTTCTTTCTTTCTTTCTTTCTTTCTTTCTTTCTTCTTTTTTTTCCGTACTCTATTCTTTTCTCCTTCCTTCTTTTCTTTGTCCGCTTCTGTCTTTTCCACCCTTCAATAACACCGTGGCTTCCCTAAACACTGGTTATTTGTTCATTTGTGTACTTTTTTTTCTTCTCTTTCTTGTTTATTTTTGTATTCATGTATTCTCTCTCACTCGCCAGCTGTATTTACCATGCGAAATCTAACCCGATTTCTTGATCCGCTGAAGAGAGGGTTTTTGAAGGCCAGGCACGAAGAGGGATGGTAAGGCTTTTTGTATGCAAAGGTTATACGGGCGTGGGTTCCTCACGCATTCCAGATTAGATTTCAGACTGGGAAAATCTGCTTTTAAGCAATAATTATGTAAAGGTAGATTCACAGAATAATCACACACACACGCACGCACACACACACACACACACACACACACACACACACACACACACACACACACACACACACACATTCACACACACACACACACACACACACACACACACACACACACACACACACACACACACTCAGAGAGAGAGAGATAGAGAGAGAGAGAGAGAGAGAGAGAGAGAGAGAGAGAGAGAGAGAGAGAGAGAGAGAAAGAGAGAGAGAGAGAGAGTTTATCCAAAATGTTCTACAGATTTTTGGAATTAAAACAGATCTAGGGAGGAAAACAGGCAAACACACAAAATACACCATTAAAAAGAAAAAGGATTCGAAGTATTTAGGATTCTGGAAACAACAACAACAAAAAATAGGTCTTCTAAACTATGCTTTTACATCAAAACTACTCAACAACAACAAAAGTGTCGGCTACAATCATACACAGTAAACGTAAAAATAAAATAAAATAAATAAATAAACTATCAAAGAAAAATTTCAACACATGCGTGATCTCAAAACTCTTCACGTCAATGCTCACGAGGTACAAATTGAAAGGAGTAGATACACGAACAGATCAAGAACAGGCAGAAAATGCCCAGCGTGTGGTGTGATCGATGGTGAAACATTTTTCCAGCTGCTCCAGATTCAAATTAACGTCTGAAGTGACGCACAAGCGGTCAAATGGTGCAGGCCTACCATATCTAAACATTTTTAGACTGTGCCCAAATGAAATGCTTGGCAAAGGATGACCTACAGGTGCCCGTCGCATGATTAGTTCATAGTTGCATGGATCAGAACAGACAATAGTGTCTCCTATTCTGGCACAAACAAGGTTTTAACATGAGTTGTGATGCGCCATAATATCTATTTCGACCATTTTGTGCTCAAAGATCCTTAACGGTTCTCGTGACAATTAAAATCTGAGTCTGAGTCACACAAAATAATAGGCTGCACATGCGCGTACACACGCGTGCACACACACACACACACAACACACACACACACACACACACACACACACACACACACACCACACACACACAAGCAAGCGCGCAGACACGCACGCATGCACGCAGACGCGAATAGACGTACACACATAACATCACAGAGGCGCGGTGCTTTGGACACACACACACGCCACATACAAACAACTTATCTTCCTTCCCATTTTCCCCCATCACACACACACACACACACACACACACACACACACACACACACACACACACACACAGAAATGCACACACGCACACATGCGCGCACGCACGCATGCACACGCACACACACGTGCGCGTGCGCGCGAGCTCGAAGGCATGCACGTTCCCACATATGCAAGCATGCACGAGTGCACACACACACACACACACACACACACAACACACACACACACACACACACACACACACACACCTCTGCTTCGAATGACGTCCTCCTCCTCCTCCTCCTCCTCCTTTCATCTGGAGACTCTCTGGTCACTATGACGTCATCGTCGGTCGGGCTTCCAGCCTCCGTTTGCATGATGTCTTGGTGCGGTCCGGGGGCGGTCGTCTCCGGCCCGGTCACAGTGGCCCGTTGGTCAGTTGCATGAAGCTGTCGGTCATCCCACAGCCTGCACACATAGGCGCATGAACTTAACTTTTTTTTCCACACATGATAACGGACAGCCACAGGCACATGATAAAGGGAAAGATGTCGGTCATCCCACAGCCTGCACACATAGGCACATTAACTTCAACTTTTTCCACTCACGGGATATACAGGCAGCCACAGGCACATGATAAAAGGAAAGATGTCAGTAATTCTACAGCCTGCACAAATGAGTAAGGCTACGTACACACAATTTTCTATTTCAGTTGTTTTGTTGTTGTTTTTTTTACATGATGATATCCCTGACTGGCACTTCTTGTTCACAGGAATAGTATTGGATTTGAAGTTGAAGATTTGTTTGCAACTCTTTTTTTTTTCCATTTGATGGGGGGAAAATATGTCATTTTTACTACATACCATTTTCTCCCACTTCTCCTGCTATGTTTCTTGTCCCAAGCAGCAGAGAGAATTATCTCTGTTGGCATAATTCTCGTCACTTTTTGTGTGAAATGAATCTGAGCCTCACGGCTGCGATGAGCTTTTCGTCGTCCATGTTAGAAAGAAAGATAACAAGTGTAAAAGAAAAAAAAACAAATCAGAGGAGGAGTTCGGTCCCTTCACCGGTCTGCCTGGGAAAGTACGACCCGCAAAACCACGGCTCTCATCACAGGGTTGGGCTGGGTGCAATTATGCACGGCTTTTGCCGTCGCCATTAACTTGGAAAGGAATGAACCGGTGTAGGTCGTTTTCTTTCTTCTCTCTCTCTCTCTCTCTCTCTCTCTTCTCTCTCTCCTCTCTCTCTCTCCCGGCGGCGTGCGGCGGGATCTGGG
>CM031627.1:14740046-14880046 GCA_018398815.1 Conus ventricosus
CGGCTATAAGAAAACCTCGCCTATAGTAAACACTGCTACCTTCCCAGGACGTGAGTCACGCGGCTGCAGAAGAAATCACTGGTTGTATTATCTGTCAAATGGCCCCTTTCTTTTCCTATGACCTTTCGTTCCATAAAGCCCTGCAAGTTTCATACACAGAGTCTCCAAATGCAGCTATAGTTTGTGCTCCAGTGTGCTCTTTCTTCTCATCCGCCTTGCGGACGATCTTTTCAATTCATGTCTCCCATTTTGTGTGTTGAGGTTGCGGGTGGCAACTTCATTTTTGACATTTGGCTTCAAGAACCTGTGCAAATTTTTCGTCTGACTGAATGCGCTTAGTGTTGTGTATGAATCCTGGCCTTGGTTTTCCGACGTCTTATCTGCTGGTTCAGTGCGCTGCTGTTCATTCGTCTGAGTATTCAGACAGCCTCTTAACGTTCTGTTGTCTTCCTGCCCCGCCCTCAGTGGCCAATTTCTTTCCACAGACACATGGGAATTACACTGGGGGGTTTTATCATTCATAGCTCGTTCTGAATTTCCGGCTGTGATCAGGCTGGCGTCTCCTTTAGGTGAATCCTAGAAACCTCTTTCGTTTTTGATTAGAGCAGCCAGTCGGTGAAAGGCAAGGTGGGAGTCAGTGAATTTCATCTTTCCTAGTGTCACCTGTTCTTTCCGGACGTCCACCGGACTATTCCCGGAAGTCAGTAGTCTAGTCATATGTCAGTAGGAAATGATTCCAGGGAGCCCTTAACAACAGAGGTCTTTTATATATACTAGCATCTCCCCCCGCCCCCCCCCCCCCCCCCCCCCCACACACACACACACACTAATGCATGCATGCATGCGTGCATGCATACATACATACACACACATACATACATACATATATGCATACATACACACACACACACATACATACATACATACATACATGCATGCATGCATGCATGCATGCATGCATGCATGCATGCATACATACATACATACATACATACATACGGGGATAAATTGATTGAAAGATCTGACAAACGACAGAACCATCAACGCACACTATTACACCCTGTAGTCTTTTACCTTGTGACGAGGAATCCACCTCAGACGGTTTAGCGTTCAAATCCTCCATCTTCCGACCTCTAGGCTGAAGCAGTTTAGGCACACACAGGGAGCAGAGCGGTTCGACCGAGGGCGGCAATAACTCCTCTCTCGAATGCCAGCAACTGTCAACAACAAAACCTGCCCAAAGCACGAAGTGTTTGTGGTGATTTGTCGGCTGGATCAGCACACTATGGGAGGAGAGTTATTCGTGGCACCGGTGAGAAGATGACTAAGACAATATCACCACAATGGCTGACTGGATGGGTGGTTTTCCCAGAGTTCCTTCCGCTACCAGGCGCCGGGTCGCTCTGTGACAGCAGACGATCTCAGAAATTTCAAGGACGTGCACTTGTCTCTGACCACCCACACTCCCAGACAGCACCAAAACAGCAGATTCCAGACAGCATAAACAGGCACAGGGCGACGATGTTAATTCCACCCTTTAATCCCCCAACACACGTACAAGTCTATTCATACGAATTTGCGTTTCGGGTGTCGTGTCGAGTCCCCAAAAGTTCGATTTTAGCCGATAATACTAACCGTGTTTTCAGTGTGGGGGGAAAAAAAGGGGAGAGAAATGAAAATGATAAAAAAAAAAACATACAGCTTGACACGAAGCTGTAACCGGTCACGACAGTTGCATCACCACACAACGAAACACCAATGGCAAGAAGTCACGACGTCTGGTCTAAAGCAGACGATTTCGAAACCGGTCTGCCGTGCGGGCAAGTTCTTTCCCCTCACGATCTACACCACCGCGCGTGCAAATGGTCTGAAGAGGTATGGGATCATTCGGGCAGTAGCATCAGACACCGGGTAGCCGATTGATCCCCCCGCCGTCGTTGCATACATTATGCAAAAGCGGTGACACGCAGACGCACACACAGTCACACTGTCGCACCGCTAGCGGCAGTGACGGAGGGAAAAGGAGTTTGTTGTTAGGGTATTGATCGAGCATCCAGAGTTCCTGTTTTTCCTTCTTCTTCTTCTCCCCTTCCTCTCTCACTCCCTCAAACCGTTGGTTCTCGAAAGCTCACAGGTCTGGCAATGGAACAAGTGAGTGTCAGAGATGCTGGAGTGAATGAGAAATAGTCGCCCATTGATTTTTTTTTTAAATCAGAGTATCGATTCAGGTAATGCTGACAGGGAGAAAGATTTAGTCTGGGTATTTTCCCCTCTCAACATAGCCTGAACAGAGGCGTGTTCAGGCGTCGTTACAATGTTCTACACTTTCTACTTCAGTTTCCGACGTTCTCTACATTTTCTCAGTTAGGCTGCGTGCAGAGTGGACCCGGACCTGGCCGTGCTCCATCCGGTTGTTCGGGTCCTTGGGAGCGTGCATAGTAGACCCGGACCTGGCCGTGCTCCATCCGGTTGTTCGGGTCCTTGGGAGCGTGCATAGTAGACCCGGACCTGGCCGTGCTCCATCCGGTTGTTCGGGTCCTTGGGAGCGTGCATAGTAGACCCGGACCTGGCCGTGCTCCATCCGGTTGTTCGGGTCCTTGGGAGCGTGCATAGTAGACCCGGACGGAGCCGGCTGCCTCACACGAATTTGTTTGTCTTGCAATGTGAAAAGGCGCTCACGAGAAACCAAAAATTGATACTGTGGCGGTTGTAGAGGGAAAAAAAAACAACACTATACACACGCGACACGCCGTTTTTTCTCCTGCACCTGATCATATATATATATATATATATATATATATATATAATATATATATATATATATATATATATATATATATATATATATATATATATATAAAGAGAGAGAGAGAGAGAGAGAGAGAGAGATACGCATATAGATACACATACAGATACTAGATAGACAGATGTGGTGTGTGCGCGTGTGTGTGAGCGCGCGCGCGCGCGCGCGCGTGTGTGTGTGTGTGTGTGAGTGAGTGAGTGAGTGTGTGGATAGATGGATGTGTGTGTACAAAGTAGGTTATAGATGTGTTGCACAGAATTTGCTTTCCAATTATTGTTATCATCCAGATAATTTTCACACATCTATTATTAGTTCAGTTTCAAACGTTGATTCTAGGCACCGAAAGAATAAATTGAGCGATTTTTGACGTATTATGTGATATGTGTTAAAATGATTAACATTGAATTATTGAATTGTGACCACTTAAACCGTTAATAGAAGTGACATTACTGAAAATGTAGCACGCACACACACACACGCGCCACACACACACACACACACACACACACACCACACACACACACACAACACACACACACACACACAGGTAAACATCTGCACATTTGGTAATGATAGAGAGTTATGTGTTGTTGTTTTTTTTTTAAAGTGGATGAAATTAAGAAATTCATAATGAAATCAACTAAAGAAGTTTTTTTTTTTTTTAAACCAAAAAATTAAACAAATTTTACTCTGAGAATATTGTAATTGATGCTGGAATAGAGAAGAACCGTGGTTTGCTCCCGGCTGTGTCTTACACGCCGTGCACCCTCCGTCCGGGAGGAAAAACCCTGCTCTGTTCATCTCTTTTTCAACTTAGCCTAAGTGCATAGTGGACCCGGACCCAGCCGTGCAAAGCATGGCCGTGCCCCATCCGGTTGTTCGGGTCCTTTGAAGCGTGCATAGTAGACCCGAACAGAGCCGGAGGTTGCCTCACATAATTTTCTTTGACGCGCGATGTAAAAATGGCGCTCACGAGAAATCAAATTTGATGTGGTGGTGGTGGTGGAGGAAATGTGTGTGTGTGTGTGTGTGTGTGTGTGTTGTGTGTGTTGTGTGTGTGTGTGTGTGTGTGTGTGCATGTAGTTGATAGATGTGTTGCACAGAATTTCCTTTCCAACTGTTATCATCCAGATGATTTTCACACATTCATTATTAGTTTGATTTCAAACGTTGATTCTAGGCACCAAAAGAATGAACTGAGTGATTTATTTCTACACATTATGTGATGTGTGTTAAAATCATTAACACTGAATGATTGAATTGTGACCAGTTAAAACCGTGAATAGAAGTAACATTACTGAAAATGTAAAACACACACACACACACACACACACAACACACACACACACACACACACACACACACACACCCACACACACACACAGATAAACGTCAGCAAATTTGGCTCTTATAGAGAGTTATGTAAGAAAGTATATCAAATTAAGAAATTGTTAATGAAATCAGCCATAAAAGTACGAAATACATAAAAGATAACAATATTGACAGTGAGAATATTGTAATTCGTGCTGTGCATGTACGTACACACTCACATATACAACCAGACACACATACATACAGATCCTTTTACATGTAGATGCAAAACACCCACCCTCTTTTTCGCGCCACCACAACCACCCCCCACCCCACATCCACACAAACAAACGTATGATCAAGTCAGCATATGTAACAATTTATAATGTGGAAGCGCATAATATCATTTATTCAGTAACTCTTTGCGCTTGTGGATAAAGCTGTTTCTTGTTCTATGTGTTCTGGATTTGGAAAACCGAAAGGTAGCCATTCGTAATATCTTGGAAGAGGACGACTATGATTATTCACAATCTTCCTTACTTTCATAGCCCGGATATGGCCCTTTGCGGTCGGCTGGGCTGTAAAAACAACATTACCATCACTCTCACACAGTTCAGTTAGATTTATCTGTGTCAAACTCGCCATCCTAGTGCACATATTTACCAACTGTTTATAAAAACATTCTTATTTCTAAAACTTAACAGAAAACGTCAAAATGGATTGAATAAAACAGTTATTAAAAACCGCCAAGGACTTATGAATCGATGTTTGGATGTTTCCTATTTTTATAGAAAATATAATCGTGACTTTTAAAGGTGTTCAACGCTGTTTCTGCCTCTTGTGTTTTATTGTGAACCTCACATTACTGTTTATATTAGGATTGTATGAAGAAGAGAACTGGGAACGCAGTGGGGAAAGGGGGGGGGGGGGTATGTTTAGTTGTATGGGGGGAGGGAGAAGTATATAGGGTGTGGGGGGAGGAGGCTGGTGGAAAAGGATTTCATAGGGAGGCTGTTAGCAGAAACCTGACATACCTAACACATGTAGCAAACGTTTGCATTATGCTGTGCTACCAGGGGGGAAAGTGTTACACAATACTGTTGTGACATCAATTTGTTTTGATGTCATTTGTTCTTTTATGTTCTTTTTCGTCACTTTGACGTTTTTTCCTTGTGTTTACTGTTTAGTGTTTCCTGATGAAGGGTCTAAGACCCGAAAGCTTGAGCGTGTATTACTTTTTTAAAAAGGACTTCAAAGTACTCAAATTTCATATTGTGTTTATTGAAGTCCAGCAGTTGTTTTATACATAGTTAGTTTGTTAGCAATTTAGTTGGTAAGTTATATACTTTTGTCATGCTCTGGTTCCATGGGAAAGCCAGCTGCTTTTGTTCCTCAACTGGATAAACAACCAGCATGCCACGATAAAGTTTATAGCCAACTATTGTAGAACCAACATCCCTTTCCTGGACGTCAACATGAGCATCGATGGGGATGCAATCACCACAGACCTTCACACTAAATCCACGGATGCTCACATGTACCTACCCTTCAACTCCTGCCACCCTAGACACTGTCTGAGAGGCATCCCCTACGGGCAGACTATCCGCCTGCGAAGAATCTGTTGTAAAAATGATGTGTTCCTGAAACGATGCAGAGAGCTGAGAACTCACCTACATAACCGTGGCTATCCATTAGCTCTGGTGGACTCTGCCATCAACAAGGCACAGACACTTCCCAGGAAGGATGCACTCCAGTACCAACGGATGAACCATCAGTCAGACAGGGTGCCATTTGTTATCCGCCATAACCCTTCCAACCCTCCTCTGGCCTTTTGGCTGAAGGAAAAAATGACGGAGCTCCACAGAAGTAGACGCATGAAGAGAGCCGTTCCCAAACCTCCCATTGTTGGTGAGCGTAACTGTCGCAATCTGAGGAACCTTCTGATGCCCAGAAAATCACCAGCAGTGCAACATCAAGCGTCTGCTACAGATTCATTGGTACCAGGTTGCTTTAAATGCACAGCGAAACGATGTGTTCTGTGCAAGGAACACCTGGAGGAAACGACCTCGTTCAAGAGTGTTCGCACGGGTCACTAGTTCCAAATAAGGGACTCAGCTACGTGTAAAAGTACCAACCTAGTGTACCTGATCAACTGTGGACATTGCCAGGATGTACAGTATGTTGGTGAGACGGGAAACACCCTACAAACACGCTTCAGTGGTCATCGTTCTGACATCATCAGAAAGCAAGATACACTCGTGGCACGCCATTTCTGTGGACCTGGACACCAGCTGTCAGATTTGAAATGTTGTGTGATCGAACTCATAAAGACCACAGATGCACAGAAAAGAAAAGACAGAGAGAGGATGTGGAGACACAAGTTGAAGACCAACTACCCTTTTGGTCTCAATGTGTGGGATTAGTTGGTTTCACGTGAACAATCTGCCCTGGGAACTTTGCCCTTCGCTGAATCAAGACTTCAACCAGGCATCACTATTTATCATACAGTAATGAGGGTGGGGAGGGGGGGGGGGGGGCGTTAACGACGTAGAAAACACACATCACGTCAACTAGTTTTGACGCCGACTTCCATGGTCAGCTGAGGAAGGTTTGCAAAAACCGAAAGCGCTTCTGTAAAATGCTTTGGGTGTTTGTTTGTTTTTTTTTATTTGAATTAAGTTATATAGATAGTTAGTTCGTGAGACACACAGACAGAGACTGAAACAGAAAATCACGCGCGGAGACAGTGAGAGAATCAAGCCCCAAAGTTCACAGGTATTATCTCTTACATGGTGCCTAAGTGGGAAAACATTTTTAGTTTTGTTGTCCTTGGAAGGCATGCAAGCCGCTTTTGTTGAATAGTGTTGTGATACAGGATAACTGCTGCTCCTTGGTTAGTATAATGGTTAGTATCCCCGCCTGTCACGCGTGAGGCGGTGGTTCAGTTCCCCGCCGGGGATAAATTTTTTCTCCAGCACCTTTTAACATAGTCATTTTAGAGTCGGCTCTCTCTCTCTCTCTCTCTCTCTCTCTCTCTCTCTCTTCTTCTTCTTTTTTTTTTTTTTTTTTGATAATTGCTATAAATTTCTCCAGACATGTGTGCCCAAAACACGTTTATCGTCATAGCACCACATTTCCATATGTTGTTAGTAACCTCAAATGACACTATTACAGACAAAAATCTGCCACGTGGTATCAAGCCTCCTTTTCCATTTCTCTCATTTATTTACTTGAACTGTATTTGTTGCATTGTTGATTTCTTCAATCATTTATTACTTTATCATTTACGTCCAACTTTGTTTTCATTCCGCTCATCGTTTGTTCGTTCTTTGCTATGTCTGTGAATGTTATGAAAGGGTGGGAGGGGTAGATTTGGTGTGTCTGTGAATGTCTATGAAAGGGTGGGAGGGGGTAGATTTGGTGTGTCTGTGAATGTCTATGAAAGGGGGAGGGGGTAGATTGGTGTGTCTGTGAATGTCTATGAAAGGGTGGGAGGGGTAGATTTGGTGTGTGGGGGGGGGATGGGGAGGGGGGGGGGGGGGAGTTCTTCATCATTTTCATTTATGTACGTGTTTATTTGTTACGTAATTGTGTATTTATTTCTTTATTTACAGAGATTGATAGAGTTACAGAAAGCGAGAATGGGGGGGGGAGGGGGGGGGGGGGGGGGGGGGGGGGGGGGGGGGGGGGACACAGAAAGAGAGTGAGGCGAGCTCTTTAATTGTTTGTATTTTGGTAGCACAAGCACACGTCTGATCAAGTGAGCATATAGTAACAGTTCATAGTGTACAAGTGTATAATATAACTTATTCAAGAACTCTTTGGGCTTGGGGATAAAACTGTTTCTTGGTCAGTGTGTTCTGGATTTGGAAAACCGAAATGTAGCAATCGTAATATTTTGAAAGCGACCACTACGATTTTTCACGATCTTTCTTGCCTTCACTTTCACACAACGTTCATACAGTTCAGTTAGATTTACTGTGTTACAGTCACCATCCTACTGCACACATTTACCAAACTGTTTGAACATTCTTATTTAAAACATTCTTATTTTTACCAAACTGTTTAAAACATTCTTATTTCTAAACGTAAAAGAAAACGTTAAAATGGACTGAATAAAAGTGATTAAAAACCTTCAAGGACTTGTGAATTAATGTGGTATGTTTCTTAGTTTTTGTAGAAATAAATATGTCCGTGACTGGCACAAAAAAAGAAAATCAGAGTTCGGTCCCTTCACCCGGACGGACGGCAAAAGAAGGATTTGCACGACCGTCAAAATCACGGCTCTTTTCACACGGGTTTGGCCTGGTGTACTATCCACGGCTTTGGCCGTCGCTAGTAAGTTGGAAGAGTTAGACCGGAGCAGGGTTTTTTCACCCGGGCGGGCGGCGCATGGCCGAGCTTTGCACGGCTGTGTCCGGGTCCACTATGCACACAGCCTTATGTCTTCACCCGCTTCGCTTCGCTGCTTTGTATGTCAGCAGGTGCTTATAATACATAAACAAATAAATACATAAAATCAATAAATAAATAAACCTACCGAGCCAATTGTAACGAAACTTGGTGGAAAGACAGAACGAACTAATTAAATTATTGTGCAAATCTTGATCACAGGTTGTGTCCATGACTTTTTTTTTCTCACTTTCTTCGAAACTGATAGGGTATTTCTTTTTATATTTTTGATAAATTTCTTAAGAATCAATATGTGGAGACTCTCTTCTCTCTCTCTCTCTCTCTCTCCCCCCCCCCCCCCCCCCCCCCCCCCTCCCCCCCCCCCCCCCCCCCCCCCCCCCCCCCCCCCCCCCCCTTTGTTTTCCGCGCTTAGGCCTGTTAGATGTATTAATTTCTATGAACTTAATGGATTTGGTGCGGATCTGGATGAAACCTCGACGGAACCAGTGAACAAAACAATACTCAAAGATGAGAGAGTGGGGCAGGAGGACTGTTTCGGACTAGGGTGGAACATGTGCACTCTTTGGTCTCACACCTTCTCCTACGTTTTACAACTTTGGCTTGTGTTTTACCTTTGCTTCCAAGTGTTATTTTTTCGTTCTGTTTTATTTTCGTCGATTTTACGGCCTTATCCTATATCTTACTATTTTTCCTGGGTGTCATGAGTCGGCCGAATGTTTTCGAGTATTTAGGAAAAATCAAGGGTAGTTTTGCCGTTTCCTTGGGTTCTTAAAGTGTGCGAACTCAGGCATCACCAGAGGGGAATATCCCGAGTCGTATACTGAAGGAGGGAGAGTTACTGGGAAGTGGTTCGCATGTCCAGGGGGATAGTAACAAGTACATGCCGACCTGCCTGTCCTGGGTGGGGGAGACTGTCCACCTCCTCCACTGGCTATTCACTGGGTTCTCCAGCGAGCGTGAGAGGAGGCGACCGTCACGGTTCGGTGACCGTCGGCCTGCAGGCAGGGTACAGTGACCATTCAGTCGTTCTTGTCCTGAGGGATGAATGGAAGGCTTCGGCCTATTGAGTGATCTGCACCTTGTTGTCTATAGAGGTAGTAAATACTTGAAACATCAGTCCTGCCTTGTAGAGAAGTCCAGGCTGTTAGTAGAGGTTTGCTGTCGCCTTGAAGCTGATGACGGTTTAGAATTGCCTCCTGGGTGGGGACATATGACAGTGGAGGTTGCTGTAGCCTCGGAGCCGACGACGAGAAGAATTGTCTCCTGTGTGGGGACGGTCGACAGCAAGACGTGTCAACCTGTTGGAGCCAATGCAGGGATCTGCCAGACAACGGTGGGGTTTTTGCAGCAAGAGAAGACCCGTGGTAGAGGCCGACAGGAGCCCTTTATGTGGAGAAGGCGAAGTTTAGTGGAGTCCTGGAGACTCCACTGGAGTGTGCAACCAGAATAGTGGAATGTTGTCTTTCCTGGTTAAGTAAGAGTAACTGAAGAACAGGGGATGCGATTGTGAGATTATCTGTATGATGTTTACATGTTTGTATGATACAGATAAGTGTGTTGTGTAGTGATGGATGGGGCTCAGAGTCAAGTTAAATAAAATTTGATTATTTTCTATGAAATGCTATTGGTTTCCTGTCACCCCCCTGCATCCCTGCATATGATAATCATATTTTGATAACGAGGGGGAGCGTCGGAGTCCCGTCACACTGGGTCTTACTGTTTGTCTTCCATCCTGCTATTTTGCTTAGGTTTTACTGTTTCCCGTATCTAACTACTTTCCCTGTGTTACATTTTTTTTCTGTACCTGACTACTTTTCCTGTGTGTTTTTTTTCTGTATCTGACTACTTTTCCTGTGTTACATCATTTTTTTTATCTGACTACTTTTCTTAAGTTTGCTTCTTTTTTTCACTCAACGTCTTACTACTTTTGCCAGGTTTCACTGTTTTTCTGTATCTTATTACTTTTTCTATATTTTGGCTTTTCTCTTCCAAGTTTTACTGTTTTTCGCATATATCAATACTTTTCTTACGTTTTACTGTTTCTCTGTATCTTACAACTTTTTCTATGTTTAACTGTTTTCCTCTATCTTACAACTTTTCCTTATCTTCCTACATTTTCCTGATACTTACTATTCATACGTTTAGCTGTTTGACCTGTACCTTGTCACTATTCCTGTATTTCCTACTTTCACCTGCATCTTAAAGTTTGTTACCATATTTTACTGAGTTTCTCGCGTTTTACTGTTTTCCTATAACTTACGTTTTTTCGAAGACTTTATACCTTTTCCCTATATATTACTAATTTTCATGCCATGTTTTCCTAGTGGAACGAAACTCAAGGGAGAGCTTCATAGGAGATATTCAGAGAAGAAATTCCCTCAAGCCGCTGGCTATAACGGCATATTTCTCAGTCCTGTACAATGTGAACATGCTCCATTTTGTTTTCAGATAGCACAGTCAGTTCAGTCGGAATCCATTGTTTTTAGTAAGCTGAGTAGAGTACAAACTACAATATCTGGTCTCATACCACTCTTCCTGATGATCTCTGAACGGTTTTCTCTTTACGGGAGGTCTCTTTTGCAGTGCCCATCATTCACTCCATCCAATGAAAACAAGTTTTCATGCTCTGGACGTCACAGCTGTTCCAGACCATGATGGTGGGCTCTTGCCGTGTGGAATGTCAATGCTGGGGATTTTTGGTGATGTAGTATATCCTTTGGCGGTGGTAACCGCATGTTCGATCTCTTTAAGCGCTTGGTTGTGATTCCATAAATGTCTCCTTTGGGTTAGCGTTGGTTTGCATGAACTGGGGAACTGTTCCACTGTCCGTCTGTCCTGACAGAGGGGACACGAAGGGTCATCTGATTCCACCCCATTCACTAGGTTTGAATTCGAGGGCAAGAGGTCGTATCCAGATCTGAGGATGAAGCTCATCCTGAGAGATACCATGTACAATATGTCATTCCACCTGAGTCTTCTTTGGAGTGCGTTTTCCCATGTAGTGCACTACTGCCCTTGGGGTCTTGCTGGACTGCCCTCTGGGTTCTCTTGGCGTCCTCTACTTTCTTCAGCCCCTGTAGTACCATGCCTCTTTTTGCATTCCACTTTATCCTTGATCAACAGTTTATTTCTTTTGACCCCGGCCCTGGTCTGTTAGTTTACGTGTGTCCCGTTATTTTCCCGATCCTAATATTTTTTGGGTGGGTTTTTTTTTCCGAGTCCTCTGCCTCCTGGACTGTCCATTTTCTGCCAGTCTTTACCTTGGTCTGGATTGATCTCACGTCCTCGTCTCTGGAGTCCTCAAGCATGGTTAGTGATCTTGCTTTTCCCACTTTGTACCCCTCCAGGATGGAGTTCAGGAGTATCTTCAGTGATCTTGCTTTACCCACTTTGTACCCCTCCAGGATGGAGTTCAGGAGTATCTTCTGTGATCTTGCTTTACCCACTTTGTACCCTCCAGGATGGAGTTCAGGAATATCTTCAGTGATCTTGCTTTACCCACTTTGTCGAGTCGTCAACCCACCGGAGGACACACTGCTGCCGAGTCACTTCAGTGGTGGTGTTCAGTGGAGCCTTTTCTGATCCAACATACGCAGGATACTACATACTGAGCCCCCATACTGACGACAGTAATTGCTTCGTCGCGGAGCCGGCGTAATTGAGCTCTCCATCGGAGGGCACCACCACGTCCGTCCAACGACAGCCCTCATGTACTCGCTGATACCGGTGACCCGACGGAATCATCGAAACTGAGGTCACAATGAGAGCAGGGCATGAACGGTTACAGAATTTGAGACTTGTTGTTGTTGTTCTTGTTGCCGATCAATGAAAATGAGGATGATGGACATGATGCTACGGGTTTGTATTCTAATCAAAGACTGTATGACAAGGCTGTACTCTACACACTATATCCCGGCGTCAAGCAGGCCCGAGAGTTACAGAACCTGCTGTGCTGGTCAAGAAATTTGAGCAACACTCTCAAAGACGCATCCATTAAGTGGATGAATCTTGACTGGCAGGTCCCAGTCTTCCCGTAGCAAACTCAACTCTGGGTAGGAGCCGGTCGGGGCAGAAAAAACTCCACATGGCTCTGATGGGAATCGAACCCACGACCTCCCAGCCGGGAGTCCGCGACGCTAACCACTTCACCACTGCGGCTGGTCGTTTTCAGAGTTTTGTCCCTCTGTTTTAATACTGTTCCCGATGTTTAGCTACTTTCCTTACATTCCATCACTTTTCCTTATGTCTTCTATCGTTCTCTGCGTGTTAGTACTATTATGTGTTTTATTAATTTTCCCTCGTCTAACACTTTTTTTCTGTATCGTATCCTTTTACCAACGTTTCATTATTTTCTTTTCCTTATGTTTCATTATTTTTTGCCCCTTACCGTTTTATGTAGTTTGATCGATGGGTAGATGGTGGGATGATGGGTGGGATGAATTGATTGATCGATCGATCGATCGATCGATCGATCGATTGATCTATAGATAGATAGGTAGAAAGACAGATAGATAAACAGTAACAGTAAAATTAATGCAAGTTCAAACGAATAAGTATAAAAATTCTTAAAATTTTGGCGTTGTTGTTTCCTTCGAAAGGTACAGGCATTCAGTCTTCCTGGTTTATACATGAGTTTAAAGCATACAATCATGCAGTAAGATAAAAGCACATTTAACAATATGCGTATCAGACTACATCACAAGACACCTGGAGGGAGGGAAACAAGAGGAGGTGGGGTGGGGGGAAAGGGGGAGGAGTTTGGTAGGCAATGGAAGGAAAGCTCGTATATTGGTACATTACACTGTATGGATCTATGGATCGATACATACATAATTATCGGTAAAGAGGAGAGGGAAAGTTCACGTACGTTGCACAAATAGAAAAATTCAATATGGTGCCATTTTACGGGGACAAGGTAAAAGAAGCACAGCAGGAGAAACACTGGGTTGAAGCGTTCTAAAAGCGGACACACACACACACACGCACGCACGCACGCACGCACGCACGCAAGCACGCACACACATAATCGTAAAGGATAGCGATATTAGAATCATGGAGTAAGAGAGAGAGAGAGGGAAAGGACAAAGTCCTGTCGTTAGCCGCCCAGCCGACCGTTCCAGGGCTGAGAGAAAGTGAGAGAGAGGAGGGGGAGATAAGATAAGATATGAGGGGGAGGCAGAAAGACAAAATGGAGAGAGAGAGAGAGAGAGAGAGAGAGAGAGAGAGAGAGAGAGAGAGACTCACATCATCTTCAAAAACTAGATGGCCTTGGGGCCTTTGTGCTGGGCAAAAATGGGGGATTCGTGCCCTCAATATCGTCCACCTCCTGCAGCAAGCAACAGGAGTTACTTCCCATTATATGCTTATTAATGTGTTCTGTGTTGCCTTATGTAGTAATACTTAAATTGTGTTTTGTGTTGCCTTATGTAGTGATAGTTAAGTTGTGTTTTGCTGTTCTACGCTGTGCCGTGCTGCACTGAGCTTGGCTGGAATGTTTTGTGTTGCCTTATGTAGTAATAGTTAAATTGTGTGTTGCTGTTCTACGCTGTGCCGTGCTGCACTGAGCTTTGCTGGAATGTTTTGTGTTGCCTTATGTAGTAATAGTTAAATTGTGTGTTGCTGTTCTACGCTGTACCGTGCTGCACTGTGCTTTGCTGGAATGTTTTGTGTTGCCTTATGTAGTAATAGTTAAATTGTGTGTTGCTGTTCTACGCTGTGCCGTGCTGCACTGAGCTTGGCTGGAATGTTTTGTGTTGCCTTATGTAGTAATAGTTAAATTGTGTGTTGCTGTTCTACGCTGTGCCGTGCTGCACTGAGCTTGGCTGGAATGTTTTGTGCTGTGCTGTGCCGTGCCACACTGTAATGTGTTGTGTTTTGTGTTTTGCTGTGTTGTACACTATTGGTTTCCGTTGTGTTGTACTGCGCTGTAGTGTGTTGGATTGTATAGGTTTTTGTACTGCATTGTATGTTATTGTATGGTTATAGCATTGTGCTGTAATGTGTTGTACGTTACTGTGTTGCATTGTCGTGTAAGGCTTTGTCGTCACAGTACATTACTCGGACAGAAATTTGGGCTGCTCTCCCTTGGGGCAGCGTGCCACTATTACACAATGTGATCTTCCTTCTGTCAGCAACAGAGTCTATGTGATCACACTATTCACACGCCACGATTAGGATTTCCCACGATTAGGATTTTGCACTAAAAAGCTATATAATCCATGTAAGCGTGTTGTGGCCTACCATAAGATTAAGCCAGCATTTAATATTAAACTGATAACTGATCAAAAGAACAACTCCCCACCAATTATTCCGCTTGTTTGGGAGGGGAAGGGGGTGGGGTTGGGGGTGTCACCGACGAAACCACAATCTTCAAATACATGACCCTCGCCTTAGTTGACGTCACATTTCAGACCTGTACACTCACCCGTGACTTTATCTATTCGCCACCTGTAAGCGCCCAAATAGTCCCATTCCTTTGATTTAATCTGTATGCTTGGAACCACCTTGCTCATGCCTTGATGGCTCTATGAAAAAAAGAAAAAGAAAAAAAAGAAAAAAGGAGAATCGACTTTCAGACGGAATACAAATTCTCAAAACAATCTAGCTGCGCTGGTCTATATACTCGACTTCTTAAGCAAGGTCTTGACGCATTGATTTTAGGTGTGCAGCCTGTAGCTTTAAAAAGTGTGTTTGTTTGTTTGTTTGCTCGTTTGTTTGCTTGACTTAATTTGACTCAGCAGCGCTGTTAGTGCTCTGGATCGTTCTAGCCTGCATTACGTGCCCTCTGATGTGAAGGCCAACCTCTGAAGCCTTAAATTTGGAAATAAAAAATATCTGTTTAAGAGTCAGCGACAGTCTTTTTACTGTATATAATCGCTTGTTAATTAGTACCATCATAGGCTTGGGGCAAGGAGTTTTATATAAATAATATCAGAGTTTAATTATTCAATGAAAGCAGGAACTCATTTTATTCTGATTTTCTTTTGTTCTGTGTGGTTTTCTTGTCGACATTGCGTGAGCGAGAATTTAACGAATTTGTCAATACGAATTATGCCATTGTTGATTTTGAATTGCATGGTGAAGTGGTCATTGAAGTCTCCTGTCTGCGAGGGGCTCCCTCTGTGACGTGTTGAGCATGTACATCATGGGGTTCGATCATCCGGTGGTTATTGAACATCAGTCAGCCTGCTCTGCGTAGCATTCTGGATCCCCTCAGCACTGAGACGTCTTTCCGATAGGTCGATTTCCACCTGTAGATGTAATTTCAATGAACAGTGTCATTTTGGCCTTGGATGTGGCCGCTTTGACGTCAGCAGAGCACGGTCGAAAGTTCGGCGCCTGCGGAAAATCACAGCTTTGGTATTGGCCTCGAAGAGTGCGTGTTGCAGGACAGGTCCTCCGTCCGTGATGGTCACTCCGAAGACTCAGTCAGTGATGATTTTCTTCTGTATCAGTGTTAATCTTGTTCTCTCTCTCTCTCTCTCTCTCTCTCTCTCTCTCTCTCTCTCTCTCTCTCTCTCTCTCTCTCTCTCTCTCTCTCTCTCTCTCTTCATTATTATTATTCTCATTTTTATTTTATTTTATTTTTTTGTTATTATTATTTTTTGTTGTTGTTTTGTTTATTATTATTCTTATTTTTTGTTTTGTTTTCATTTATCTTCTATTTTCATTTGATGTTCCTCTATGATTAGGGCCTACATGACCGCTTTGCTTGCTTCTTTGATTTCTTACATTAATTGATTTCACTGCATGTTGTAGTCCCTGCTCAGGGCGAGGACTGGATGTAAAAAAGCACGTTAGTGCTTATCTATTATCCTCGTAAATAAAGAATCTTGTCTTGTCTTGTCTTGTCTCTCTCTCTCTCTCTCTTGCATTGTGTGTGTGAGCACCTGCCCAATATGGGCGTGTATGTAAGCGCGCGCGCCTGTGTGTGTGTGTGTGTGTGTGTGTGTGTGTGTGTGTGTTTTGTGTGTGTGTGTGTGTGTGACAGTAGTAGGCATAGGATGAGGAGGAAGAGATCCCCACCTTCAGGATACTGTTTTCCGTGACATGCATGGGTCAGAGTGGTTCCATACAGCAAACTGGATCGTACGTATCAGCAGTTCAGAGAGAGAGAGAGAGAGAGAGAGAGAGAGAGAGAGAGAGAGAGAGAGAGAGAGAGTGAGAGAGAGATTTCTGGTTAAAGATTTTCGGTCTTTAAAAAGTAGAAACAGAACATCAGCTATAAGAGAGAGAGAGAGAGAGAGAGAGAGAGAGAGAGGAGAGAGAGAGAGAGAGAGTTTCCCGCTGAAAGATTTTCAGTCATTAAAAAGAATAGTCAGATCATCAGCTATAAGCGACAGAAGTCATACCATCGTCAACATTTTTCTATTTTATCGTTTGATAGGATAAAAGTTTTGACTTTTCTTGTAAATTAATGAACTACAAACATGTCCATTGATTGTAATGGGACATCATACATGAGTAAAAATTAAAAGAATATACTACAGTTGTTTCCCTTGCATCCATTGTTTTGAGGTGCCAGTAGTTCTGTATTTTTGTTGTTTTTTAGTTACGCCACATTATTACAAACAAATTGTGTGAGTCTGGACGTTTTTTTCTACATTACCCAAGAAAAGCTGTTTAGCTGAATTAAGGTTTGATTTGTTATAAAGATTATGAGGGTTAACATCATATCAGCAACAAAACTAGGGTGCCACCACTTCCTGTCGATGTCAGTTACTAAATTTAGGACTGTTATACTAAACATGAACGGCTATTAGGCTAAGTGTGATAGCAAGTCTCGATTTTACATAAATCCAGTTTGTGCAGCATATTGTCAGACTTGCTCCGGTCTGCCTGTTATTGCGTCCACCGTTGATGATGCGTAACCAGCAAGTTTGACTGAGCTGAAATAGACCCTCAGTGTGAAAACAGACCTTACACGTTCTTGTTGATCAACAATTTTTGTGCGCGCGGGTTTACCATAAATGGATTGAATTGATCTGGACCGACACACCCACCGTGACCTACACACGCTCTGACACACCTTATGTGGTAAAAGGGATGTGCTATTTTTAACTCCTGATCTGTCCGAAAACACCTGCCAAAGAATGACTAAACTTTCAACGTGTGCAGCGGTGTTCGCTCCAAAATAAGTTGTAGATTAGGCCTAGCCGGATAAGCCGAGGCTGCAGCTTTGAAGTGGAGAATTCGTAACAATATAAACTGTAGGAGCTGGATGCAGCTAGGAAGTGGAGAAATCGCTCCAGGACAAGCTGAACCAGGACACAGCTGGGTAGAATTCAACTGACGTTTATAGGCCTAACGGTGCGAATTGTCGAAAAGATGGTCTACATGTGACATGATCAACGTCTGAGTATTTGTGTCAAAAAGATGGTCTACATGTGACATGATCAACGTCTGAGAATTTGTGCCGCACAGTTGGAGGTCCAGTAGGCCTACCAGCGTCAACACAGTGGCTGAACTTGCTGTGGTCCGATTTGATGCAAATGGCCTAGTGTTATAAAACATTGGTTTGGATACTTTGGGACAGAACTTATTTGGAAAGCTAGTTGTGCGGTTCTTCATCCGGACAAATTGGGAAAAAGGGGGAACTTTGAGGAGTTACAGGCCAAGTACATTCAAAACTTCTGATTCAAAGGTCAACGATGTCTGCACAGTTTTCACAAGCCAAAGAGGCTGAGGGCACCGGTGACAGCGAGGAAGTAAAGCCGTGTGTTTGTAATGACAGTATGGAAGAACCTGTTGGCCAGAGTGAACCCAAGGTTTCAGATGAACATAAAGGTAATTTTTTTTTCTTGTTTAGATGAGATTCTAGATCTATACAAATTATGTGTGTGTGTGTGTGTGTGTGTGTGTGTGTGTGTGTGTGTAATACTAATACAGTAATAGTGGAAGTTAACTTTTTTGATAGTGCTCATCCAGTGCTCATCTGATCTATGGATGCTGTGGTTGGTGCTGTGTGATTGTTTATCACAACATCATGAGATAAACTGATTCTTCTTCTTCTTCTTCTTCTTCCATCAAAGTGCTCCGTTCTCTTTTTAGGCCCTTATGTATAAAAGGAACCCAAGCACAACACTGGATGTGGCTTAGTGCCATTCCCAGGCTGTAAAAACACTAGTTCAGCCTAACAGGACAAACAAACTAGGGGTGGTGGAGGGGGGGGGGGGGTGGAAATTGAGTATGCAGACATCCCAATATTCATATTGTTGAGCATTGAGGATCTCGGAAGTTGAAAGTGTTTTCCAACTTGAACGAAAATGACGGGTATTCAGTAATGGCTGAGAGTTGGAGCAGCCTTCTGATAAATCCAAAGATGTTATTCTGTGGATTAAGGCATCCAGTATCACCCTGAAGATGACTCTGTTCTTTATTTATATAAATGTTTTGATCAGGAGCTCCAGTTCTCAAAGAAGAAAGCATGGGGAAACAGCAGAGATGGTAAAGTGAAAAGACAGAAATACAGCATATTTTGAGAAATGCTTGTGTGTGTAGAACAGCTGACAGATGATGCTTTTCATCTGTAATGTTGGATGGGGAGCTGTGTGTTGAACAGCTGACAGATGATGCTTTTCATCTGTAATGTTGGATGGGGAGCTGTGTATAGAACAGCTGACAGATGATGCTTTTCATCTGTAATGTTGGATGGGGAGCTGTGTGTAGAACAGTTGACAGATGATGCTTTTCATCTGTAATGTTGGATGGGGAGCTGTGTGTAGAACAGCTGACAGATGATGCTTTTCATCCTGTAATGTTGCGTGGGGAGCTGTGTCGCTGTACATTCTTACACTCTGCGACTGTAACTTATTTGCTACATTGTGTTGTGATCCCACATAAGGTCATGAAATTTAAAAAATCATGTTTGCCTAATTATATGATTAAATTGTGAGACTTGACCTATGCTATGTCACTGTATACAGTATGATGCGTATCTGTTCACTATTACCTGGTGTAGTTTGTAATAATATTACTATGTTATATATGTCAATCACACATAGTTAGTATACAGATGCACTGTAATACTATCATGAGTGCATTATATGGTAGACTTGTGTGAAGCTAGAGTATATTGTTCTGCAAACAATGCTCCCGATTCCGTACATGATTGTTAACCATGAAAACAGAATGGGTTTGGTGATGCTGTTGGAGTATTGCTATGATTCTGTCCAAATTTGTGTGTTCAAAATCAAATAAAACTTGTTTGTGCACTTGTAATAAGACTGTTCAACCTATGCTGAACCTGACTGACATCATTGCAGCGAACTTCTGGCTGATTTCTTGCATTGTTACCTACCCCCATCATCGAAATAAATGCTGGTGCTTGTTCATCCTCTGTATTTTACTCAGCAAGTAATAGAAATTTTTTTATAAAGACCTTTCAAACAAACTATATGATGAGTCTTGCTACTATTGTAGCTTGAAATGATGAATTCTTTTTGAGTGAAAACTTTTCATTGTTAATACAGAGATCTTGTCTTTACTCTTCTAAATTAGAAGTTCAAGAAGTCTTTTTTCTTTAATCACAACTGTTTCAGAGGAAGGCCAACCGTCAGTAACCAGTGGTGACTCACATGAGGTTCTTCATGATGACGATGATGAGGACGATGACGACGCAGTGCCTAGCAATAAAATCTGTGTTGGGAACACTGATGGTGAAAACGATCTCATAAAGGCAGTGCGGCTTAATCACTGTGATAAGATACGCCAGTTGATCCGAAGCGGATGTGACTGCAATGCAGTATGCAAAAGTGAGTCTGTTACCATATATATGTCTGCTCTTAAATGTGATGTATTGGCATGTATTGTGTTTTGAGTGTCTTATTATGTTTCATAGGATCCAAATCGCCCTTTCTTTTAAACAATGCAAACTTCTTTGTTACGTGTGATGTAAGTGTTTCTTGTCAAATGAAATGAACTTGGTTTTTTTTATTTCAAGTAGAATTTAATTGCGTGCATGTGTGTATGTGTGTGTGTATGTATTGGGGGTGGTGGTAGGGATGGGGGTAGGGTAGACACACAGAGATAGAACATTCTCTCCTTCTTTCTCTCTTTTTTTAACAAGAACAAATCAGTATTTCACTTGCGTACTGCCAACCATGCATAATTCATACTTATTTTTGGTTAATTCAGAACACGATGGGATATATCACTATTTTCTGTTCAAAATAATTAATGAATTTTTAAGAAAGAAAAAGGAAAACATATGCTTTTTAGAATTTAAACATCATTACCTGTCAATAGATCTCCGCACAGGTCTGGGCAATAGCTCAGTAATATTCTTGTTGTGCTGAACCTTCAGACTTCAGTACATGAAATACCATCCACCCCTCTGATTGGAAATGGAGATACCCAGCATTTCCTTTTTTTTTCTACGCATTAACCACCATACCACTCAGAGATAGCTTGTAGATGTGCACAAATATGTCTTATCCAATTGGGCATGGTTGCTCAAACATTTTAGTAACAACCTGCAAACAGGAAGAATCATTGTGGGGAGTTAGATCAGGATTAGACAAGACCCTTCCCCACTCCCACCCCCACCCCTCCAAAAAAAAGTCTTAAAAAAAGAAAAGTCTACAGAGGGAAGATTGTCATTTCTTGAAGAGTCTTTATTGTAGGGTTCATACCCCTGACTTTTTATACAACTTGTTTCACTAAATGTAGCATATTTGGATTTGGCAGAGAAGCACTGTTCTTGGTGAAAACTATAAAGGCATCAATTCATCCCAAGAATGAACAGATATCCTTCCATGTGAAACAGGACAAGACGGATGTTGATATTTAGTCACCTTATCTCATCTGTCTGCCCCACCCCATCACAAATATGCTTCAGACCCACAGTGACCAGTTTACTCGGCAGTGATGGTCAAGGGGTTAATCGCATAGAATAGTATTTTTCTGTTAACTAGTTTTCTGTTCATGGTTTTAAACGTTTTATTGGTTGTGCTCATGTTTGTCTACAAAGTAATGCAGGCTAGTGTCAAGTGGAGGGGGCAAGATAAAAGAAAAGTGTTTTAAACAATATTGCTTGTGAAAAAAATGTATTAGTCTTGTTTTTTTTTTGTTTTTTGTTTTAACCTACAAGCAAAATCATGGATTATCTGGTAAGAAGTCTTTCGAACCCACATTCTTTCCCCTCCCCTCACACCCCCTCCCCCCCAACCATCCTTCCCCTTATCATGCTTATCTGTGTGTGTGTGTGTGTGTGTGTGTGTGTGTGTGTGTGTGTGAACACATTGTCAAAATATTAGAAGAACTTGTGGCATTTTGGCAGAACAGTGAGCAAGTAATGACTACAATGATATTGAGAAAATAATCAGTAGATCTTTCAGGATGCATGACATAAAACAGAAGTTGAATGATACACAAATATACAGGCTTAAGATATAATTTGTGTGACTTTTTCTTCTGAATTCGTTTTTTTTCAGAAGGTAGTAGAAATACCATGGTAAGCTTAGTTGGAATATTACAGGGGAAAGTATTTTCAGGTTATGTAGTTCCAGCCCTCATGTGGCGTGCGTAGTTGGCTTGGCTATAAAGAGCATCATTTAATGAATGGATGAGTTACCGATTCCTTTGTCATGAGCTGATCAACGAGTGGCAACCATGAACAATTTGTGCTGTTGCCTTGTTCAGTGGATGGGACGCCCTGCACAGTTCGTGTGGAGAGAGGGAACTTCAAGAAACAACTTCAGATGACCGGCTACGCTCCCCTGCATGTGGCCATCATACATTCTTCAATGACGGTGTGCTTTACCTTTTCTCTGTCTTATCATATTCTTTCTGTGTGTGTGTGTACACGAGAGTGTGTGTGTACGCGAGTGTGTGTGTGTGTGTGTGTGTGTGTGTGTGTGTGTGTGTGTGTGTGTGGCTGTGCTTTCCATACAATATACAGTTACACACAGGCTTGACTGAGGACACAGCACCCTGCTGCCGAGGCATTTTGGAAGTGTTCAGTAGTACCTGTTCTGACCAACACACACGGGACACCTCCATGGCCCTCCGGGGGTTGCGACCTTGTCGTGGTCGGAGGGCTTGCGCGGTCCAGTGATCCCTTAGGCTTTGCTGGCGGGGGCATCAATACTTGGAGATAGGCTGGTTTTTTCAAACTGCTTCTAGGCCTGTGAAGTCGAGATGCTGCCTGGCCTAAGCGTAACGTGGTAAGGAGTTGATGCCCCTGGTAGGGCTTCCCATGTCAGATAGGCTAAGGGTGAGGATCCTGACTAAGAGTAACCCGCCTTTCTCCTTTTCTTGTTTTCTGCCTTTCTTATTTGGCCCTTTTCTATCTTCGTCTCCCCTTCAAGTCTTCTTTTCCACACTCCTTTTCTCTCTGTGGTCTCCTTAAGATCCGCCGCGTTTGCCGTGCGGTGCGACCTGTGTCGGAGGGGGATGAGATCCTGGTGATTGAGAGGGCCAGTGCTTGAGGAGGCCGGTGCTCTCAACACATCACTTTGGCTCGGACCTCTCCTAGACAGGGAGTACACTTTGGCCCGGGTGTACTAATCGGCTCCCCTTCTTGGGGCTGGGTCAAGACAGGCAGTTCCCCTGCTGGCCATGTGAACCCTGCAGTGCTCAGCTCTCTGTTCCCGGGAGTTGAGCATGATCAGGGGGATAGGGTTGGTGGTTTCTGTTTGTCGTATATCTCTCCTGAAGCCTGGAAGGGGTCAAGACATTGGTTTCTTGGCCCTGGTCCCTTAGTTGGACTCCAAGGTGGGTGGGTAAGGGAGAGATGAAACATAATACAATAAATATGGCTTTTTCAAAAAACATCCCCCCCAAAAAAGAAGAGGAAGGCAGCATCCCCTATTTCAGGGGATCTTTATTCAGATAGTGATTCTGATACAGAGGTAAGACAGAGGACAGGTTTCTGGGCTTCCTGGATCGTGATGGAAGGGACAGAGCAGGAAGACCCCTTTCAGCTCTGAGTCCTTTTGCTATCCAGAAGGGCTTTCAAGGTTTAGCAGGTGACCCTCAGTCCATCAAAGATTGCGGAATGGCTCATTTCTGATTCAATGCAGATCAAAAAAACAATCCGAACAGCTGCTGAGGGCAACGAAGCTCGTGGACAGGGAGATCAAGGGGACTCCCATAAACAGTTGAATTCATCGAAAGGAGTGATTCGCTGCCAAGATTTAACAGGTGTCTCAGAGGCAGAGATCAAAACGGAACTGGCGTCCCAGGGTGTGACGGAGGTGCACAGGGTGACGGTAAAGAAAGGTGCAGAAAGAGTGGCCACCAACACCCTCTTTCTGACATTCTGCAACCCTGTGCTGCCTCCGGTCATCAAAGTCGGGTTACTTGAACGTTCGAGTCCAGTTGTATGTTCCGTCCCGTTGAGGTGCTTCAGATGCCAGAGGTTTGGCCATGTCAGAGACCGCTGTTCTGGGCAGGAGGTGTGCGGTGTTTGCTGCAAGGCAACCCATGATGGGCCGTGTCAAGATCCGGCACATTGTGCTAACTGCGGTGGTGACCATCCCTCCTCTTCAAGAAACTGTCCTCTTTGGATTCAGGAATCCACAATACAAAGATTCAAAACAGAAAAGAAGATCTCCTTTTTGAGGCCCGCAAACAGGTTGTTGGCAGTCAGACGCCAACAGCTTCTTCCTATGCTTCGGCCGTAAAGACAGTTCCCACAGTTCCCACTCGGTCAGTCTGCTGCCCCGACTGATGAATTCTTGTTTTCTAAGACATTGCAAGGAAGAATTGTCAGCTCTGGGGGAAGCAGGTCCACCACCTCCCAACCCAAAGTGAATGCCCCTGGTGGAGGCAAAAAATCCGCCACCCCTCAGACTGCCCAGCAGTCTACAACATTGCTGCTGGGCAGATTAAAAAACCAGCAGTCCCACCTCGAACTCCTCAGTCCAGTGCCCGTGCGGGCAAGGGAGTTCAATCCAGTGTGGAGATGGTGGAGATGAGGAAGAACCTCCACCGTCTCCCCAAAAACCCGACTTCTTCACCTGTTGGCAAGTCTGTCAGCAGGTCTGAAGACCAAAACAGTCCAGTTGAAAATAAGCAATAAATTTGCACCTTTAGAAGCAGATGTTGATGAGGAGTGACCTGATTTCCTCCTTTTCGCCCTCTGCACCATGGACAGTACAGTATTCCATTGGAATATCCGTGGACCTTAAATTTCCCAAATTTGAGGAGCTGCAGTTCTGTGTCAATCTATAAAAACCTTCCGTCGTGGTTCTTCAGGAAACTCAAATTCAAAAGCAGAAGACCTTCACTTTTTTCTGGCTTTAATATTCTTTCAAAACTGCACAACCCTCCACGTTGGGATGCGGGCGGGGTTGCCCTTCTCCTACACAAAAAAAATTTTGCTGTATAGTCCTGTCGCTCTGTCTACCTCCTTCAGGCCTGTAGCTGCGAGAGTCACTCTCCCCAAGACTGTGACAATTGTTCTCTTTATTACCTCCTTCTGTCCCGGTTTGTCGTCAGGACCTTGTCAGTCTGATAGGAAAACTTCCTCGACCTTTTTTGCTGTTGGGGACTTTAACGGTCACAATCCTCTTTGGGGTAGTGTCAGTCGTCATCCCGAGGTCTGCTAATTGAGGATGTCCTTTCGGATTTGGATTTGTGTTGTCGAAACAACGGATCTGCAACTTACCTCCACTCTTCCACAGGTTCACTTTCGTGTTTAGATTTTGTCGATTTGTGACCCCTCCGCTGGTCTGGACTATGAGTGGTCGGTACCATGACGATTTGCCGGAAGTGACATTTTCCTGTCCATCTACAACGTATTAACTGAACACGTTCTGGTCTCTCATCATTTAAATTATAAGAAAGCAAACTGGGATCTATTTGCAGCCATATTTCAGGAATTCCAGGGACACTGATTTCTTCAGAGTCCGGGACCCGCAGAGTCTCGACTAAACTGTGATCAAATGTGCTAAAGCTGTATTCAGTGTCTTCTGGACAAACTCCAAAATGCCCAAAAACACCCTGGTTCGATTCAGGCTGCCAACAAATTCAAAGTTTCGAAAACGGGCTCAGGGCGGGTTACCAACGACCTTCGGGTCCAACGCTCGAGCCATCAGAAATCCGTGCTAAATCGAAGAACACTTTTAAAATCAGTTTAAAACGGCGGTTCCTGGAGAGCTTTTGCTCCAGGCTGACATCGAAAACTTCCAAGAAAAAGTGTGGAAACATCATTCAGAAAATCAAAGGGAAGAACACCTGTCCCACTTGTGAACCATCTCAACGTTTTAGGACTCTTTAATAGAACGGAGAGAAAAAAGCAAGTTGCTAATCTGCTTGCTACAACCATTGAAAAGGAATGCCTCCTTCTTCTAACAAATCAGCCACTTTTGTCAAAAACAAAGCCCTTAAAGAAAAATCAACCTGCAACTTTTCGTCAGAACAGCATGGAAGACTACAATCTTCCTTTCACGTTGAACGAACTGGGAAATCATGCCTTACTCTCTTGCAGCGATTCTTCCAGGTGTAGTTGAAATCCTTATCAATGTTGAAACCTCTTCCGCAAGAAGGTTGAAAACATATGTACAGGTATACAACCATGTGTGGACTACAGGTTTCTTTCCACCCTCTTGGCGAAAAGCCTCATTATTCCCATCCCCAAACCTGGAAAAGATCTTTCTAATCCATCAAACTACGTCCCATAGCTTTGACAGCTGTGTTGTAAATTGATGGAGAAAATGGCCATGCTAGGCTCATGTGGCAATGGAAAACGATGGCCTTTTGGCGAAAAGCGAACAGTGTGGTTTCCGCAAACATCTGAACTACAGTTGACCATTTGATTTCGTCTGGAAACTAACTTCGGAAGGCCTTTTTGAAACAGACAGCATGCAGTGGCCATTTTCTTTGGACTATGGAGAAGGCCTACGATACCACCTGGAAGTCGGGGATACTTATGATCTCCATGATCTGGTTTTCGAGGTCATCTTCCGCTTTTTCATTCAAATTTTTTGGCCAGAATGACAGTTTCAGGTAGGGTTGGCACATCTCTCTGATGTCCACGAGCAGGAGTTGGGTGTTCAAAGGGGAGCATACTGTCTCTGCCCTCTTTAGCATCACGATTAACAACATTGGACATCAGTTTCAGCAGGGTTCAGGCTGCTATTGTTTGTGGATGATTTCGCTGTTTCGCAACTGGAAGCCTGTACCCGAGTGTTCCAGCGCAGGCTCCCAGTCTTTGCGTGGATTAAAATCCATCAGTGGAGCGGATGAAACGGTTTCACTTTCTGACTACAAAAAACAGTGTATTCACTTCCATAATTTCCAGTCGACGTTTTTTTCCAGACCTGAACTTCAAGTAGGGAAATCTCCCATTCCAGCTGTCAACGAGGCCAATTTTTTGGGGTTATTTTTGGACCAGAAACTTAACTTCTCAGCCACATCAAAACTCAAAAAGGCTTGCAGAAAGCACTGAATATTCTGCGGGTTGTAGCGACAATGTCTGGGACGCTGATAGGAAAACTTTGTGCACCTATACAGAGCCTGGGTCCGTTCCAAACTGGACTAACGGTTGTGTGTTGTACGCTCTGCAAGATCGTCTTACCTCAAACTCTTGGACCCTTATCCAACCATCATGGGCTTCGTCTCGGTCTTGGAGGCGTTCCGCCCCACCCCTGTTGTAACACCTGTATGCAGAGGCAGGTGACCTTCTGTCAGAGCGCTGAACTGTCTTTGAATTATTATATCGACTTGTTCTCAGAACCAGAAAACCCTGCCTATGACTGTGTTTTTGACTCCATTCCAAAGTAGGTTTGAAAACAACCTAAATGTATTCCGCGTTTGGTCTTGTATGAGCTCAGTGCCGGAATGCAGGTCTAGACTAGGAGTAGTATCCGATTTTTTCAAGTTTCCGGATAACAAACCTCCGTGGGACCCTTTTTCACACCAGAGAATCGTTTTGATCTGGAGCTTTTCGCCAAAGAGTCTATCAGCTCTTGGCTTACAAGGCATTGTATGCTGACCTCTGTTTCGAAATTCCCATCATATCAAAAAGTTTTCACTGAGGTTTCCAAGATCTGAAGATGGAGTGAGCCTGTGAGACTTCTGTACCCTGGGGCTCCTTCTCAGATACTGTTGAACATATACATTCAGATGCTTCTGTCTATTCGCTGCACTTACCGCTCTGGTCTGGCTTTGAGATTAATTCAATTCTTCGAAGAGCGACTTTTCTGGTTCTGTGGATACGCTGTCAGCTTTGGAGGCCATAGCTGACCGCAACTTCGCATCCAGAACTTTTACATTTCTTCGAAACTTATTTAGCACGTTGAAAGCGGACGGTTTACAAATTATCTTGGACTTGGGTTCCTAGTCATCTTGGCATCGGCGGGAACGAAAAATGGTTGATCGTATAGCAAGACGCCACAAGAGAGAAAACTGTCCAACATTTATATCCCTGTCAGATGTGAAACCCAAAATTACGATTATGTGAGAGCCTTGGCAGGAGGATGGGAGCACTCAGACGAGAACAAACTCTTTCAGATCCGTCCAAACCATAAGGGATTTCCTCCCTTCTACGTGGAGGGGTCGTAAAGTGGAAACGGTTTGTGCCGGCTTGCACACCGGCCATTATATTTTACCATTCCTACCTTTTAAAGAGTGAAGAAGCTCCGTGGTGCATTCCATGTATGCAGCCACTCACAATTAAAACATGTTCTTTTAGACTGTTGGGACTTGCACGATTGAGACACAAACATTTTACAGCGGGAGTCCATGGAAGATCCTGTTCAGGATGTCCGCCTGACGTGATCCTTGAGTTTTTGAGAGAAATTAACATTTTTCATCTGATGTAAGATTTTTCGGTGCGTTTCTAGTCGATGTCATTTAATGAGATGTATGAAAAGTTTTTTTTTTTTTTTTTTTTTTTTTTTTTTTTAAATGACTGGTGAGTTGATTTTAACGTGGTGACAGCCCTGATGTGGCCCTTTGCGGTCGGCTGGGCTATAAGCAACATTATCTTATCTTATCCTACACCTCCATGGTAGTCCTACACTGATGACAGTGACTGCTTGGTTGTGGATTAGTGGGAGTAAGTGTCCCTTCCTGGAGACCAGTGTCTATGGAACACACAGTGACTTGTCGCTATCAAACACTTTTAATTCAGAATCACTGTAGGCGTGAATGTAGAATTGAAAATCACAGTTAGGTCACTATGAGGACAGGACTTGAAAGGCATCAACATTTGAAACATTCATGTAATCATAGCGATAAACAAGATTAACATGTCGTTATATTGCTGTACTATTATCATCGCTGTTGTTGTCATTCTTCTTATTGTTATTACAGACCATCAAGTGCTTGCTGAGCGTGGGAGCTGATCTCCACATCCGAGACAAAAACGAACGCACAGCATTACAGCTGGCTGTTGCTGTAAACCGACCCAAAGTTGCCCGACTGTTGATTAGTTCTGGTAAGGAAATCATTCAGAGACATGTACCTTTGCACACAAAGCATAGCTTTGTTACTCTTCTTTTGTTTTTATTACACTGTAAAGATAATGAAAGTGCATACGATTGTCTGACTATACCTGAGTGTGGAACTGAAACTTTAAATCAGTCAGATGAGCTGAAATTATTTTCCTCACATTACAGGCTGCCTCTCTCTCTCTCTCTCTCCTCTCTCTCTCTCTCCTCTCTCTCTCTCTCTCTCTCTCGTTCTCTCTCTCTCTTTCATTCTCTCTCTCTCTCTCTCTCTCTCTCTCTCTCTCTCTCTCTCTCTCTCTGTGTTGGATGGCAACGTGGTCTGTTTTTAACTGATTTTTTTTCACTGTCTTTTGTTGTTGTCTTGTGTACAAATCAGCCAAAAATAACCTTTTTCGTTCTCTTGAATACAGGCAACAAAAAAACCTCACTAAAATCAGGAATAATGCACAGGTGCCGAGATCAACACGAGAAGCGTCAGCGGACGGTCCCCACTGATGGAGGCAGTGACCAACATCAGCTTTGACCTGACCCAGGCACTGCTGCAGGCGGGCGCTGACCCTAACCTGGTGGACATCAAGGGAACGACGCCGCTGTCAGCCGCCGTCCTCACCATGGGCACGCGGGAGAAGGGGCCCGAGCTGGATGTGTCACGCTCCATTGTGCAGAGCTTAATTGATGGTTAGTGTGAATCTGTGATGGATGGTCAATGTGATTGATGGTCAGTGTGATCGATGGTCAGTGTGATTGATGGTCAGTGTGATGGATGGTCAGTGTGATGGATGGTCAGTGTGATGGATGGTCAGTGTGATGGATGGTCAGTGTGATTGATGGTCAGTGTGATTGATGGTCAGTGTGATGGATGGTCAGTGTGATCAATGGTCAGTGTGATTGATAGTCAGTGTGATCCATGGTCAGTGTGATCCATGGTCAGTGTGATGGATGGTCAGTGTGATGGATGGTCAGTGTGATTGATGGTCAGTGTGATCGATGGTCAGTGTGATTGATGGTCAGTGTGATGGATGGTCAGTGTGATTGATGGTCAGTGTGATTGATGGTCAGTGTGATCAATGGTCAGTGTGATCGATGGTCAGTGTGATTGATGGTCAGTGTGGTCAGTGTGATTGGTGGTCAGTGTGGTCAGTGTCATTGGGTTTCTAGCTACCCAGCTTTACCCTTCTCTTTCCCAAGTTTCCCTGTCTTTTCTCTGCCCCTCCCTTCTCCTGTTCTCCTGAAGTCACTTTTCTCTGCCCCTCCCTTCTTCTGTTCTCCTGAAGTCACTTTTCTCTGCCCCTCCCTTCTGTTCTCCTGAAGTCACTTTTCTCTGCCCCTCCCTTCTGTTCTCCTGAAGTCACTTTTCTCTGCCCCTCCCTTCTCCTGTTCTCCTGAAGTCACTTTTCTCTGCCCCTCCCTTCTCCTGTTCTCCTGAAGTCACTTTTCTCTGCCCCTCCCTTCTTCTGTTCTCCTGAAGTCACTTTCTCTGCCCCCCCTTCTCCTGTTCTCCTGAAGTCACTTTTCTCTGCCCCTCCCTTCTCCTGTTCTCCTGAAGTCACTTTTCTCTGCCCCTCCCTTCTGTTCTCCTGAAGTCACTTTTCTCTGCCCCTCCCTTCTCCTGAAGTCACTTTTCTCTGCCCCTCCCTTCTGTTCTCCTGAAGTCACTTTTCTCTGCCCCTCCCTTCTCCTGTTCTCCTGAAGTCACTTTTCTCTGCCCCTCCCTTCTGTTCTCCTGAAGTCACTTTTCTCTGCCCCTCCCTTCTGTTCTCATGAAGTCACTTTTCTCTGCCCCTCCCTTCTGTTCTCCTGAAGTCACTTTTCTCTGCCCCTCCCTTCTCCTGTTCTCATGAAGTCACTTTTCTCTGCCCCTCCCTTCTGTTCTCCTGAAGTCACTTTTCTCTGCCCCTCCCTTCTCCTGTTCTCCTGAAGTCACTTTTCTCTGCCCCTCCCTTCTGTTCTCCTGAAGTCACTTTTCTCTGCCCCTCCCTTCTGTTCTCATGAAGTCACTTTTCTCTGCCCCTCCCTTCTTCTGTTCTCCTGAAGTCACTTTTCTCTGCCCCTCCCTTCTGTTCTCATGAAGTCACTTTTCTCTGCCCCTCCCTTCTCCTGTTCTCCTGAAGTCACTTTTCTCTGCCCCTCCCTTCTGTTCTCATGAAGTCACTTTTCTCTGCCCCTCCCTTCTGTTTTCCTGAAGTCACTTTTCTCTGCCCCTCCCTTCTCCTGTTCTCCTGAAGTCACTTTTCTCTGCCCCTCCCTTCTGTTCTCCTGAAGTCACTTTTCTCTGCCCCTCCCTTCTCCTGTTCTCCTGAAGTCACTTTTCTCTGCCCCTCCCTTCTCCTGAAGTCACTTTTCTCTGCCCCTCCCTTCTGTTCTCATGAAGTCACTTTTCTCTGCCCCTCCCTTCTCCTGTTCTCCTGAAGTCACTTTTCTCTGCCCCTCCCTTCTGTTCTCCTGAAGTCACTTTTCTCTGCCCCTCCCTTCTCCTGTTCTCCTGAAGTCACTGTGGCTGTACCATTGACACTGGACATAAACACTGTGAAGTCACTGTGGCTTACAGTTGACACTGCATATAAACACTGTGAAGTTACTGTGGCTAAACAATTGACACTGCACATAAACACTGTGAAATCACTGTGGCTGTACTATTGACACTGGACATAAACACTGTGAAGTCACTGTGGCTGTACAATTGACACTGGACATAAACACTGTGAAGTTACTGTGGCTGTACAATTGACACTTGTCGTAAACACTGTGAAAGCACTGCGGCTGTACGATTGACACTGGTCGTAAACACTGTGAAATCACTGTGGCTGTACAATTGACACTGGTCGTAAACACTGTGAAATCACTGTGGCTGTACAATTGACACTGGTCGTAAACACTGTGAAATCACTGTGCTGTACAATTGACACTGGTCGTAAACACTGTGAAATCACTGTGGCTGTACAATTGACACTGGTCGTAAACACTGTGAAATCACTGTGGCTGTACAATTGACACTGGTTGTAAACACTGTGAAGTCACTGTGGCTGTACGATTGACACTGGACATAAACACTGTGAAGTCACTGTGGCTGTACGATTGACACTGGACATAAACACTGTGAAGTCACTGTGGCTGTACAATTGACACTGGTCGCACACACTGTGAAGTTACTGTGGCTGTACGATTGACACTGGACATAAACACTGTGAATTCACTGTGGCTGTACGATTGACACTGGACATAAACACTGTGAAGTCACTGTGGCTGTACGATTGACACTGGACATAAACACTGTGAAGTCACTGTGGCTGTACGATTGACACTGGACATAAACACTGTGAAGTCACTGTGGCTGTACGATTGACACTGGACATAAACACTGTGAAATCACTGTGGTTGTACAATTGACACTGGTCGTAAACACTGTGATGTCACTGTGGCTGTACGATTGACACTGGTTGTAAACACTGTGAAATCACTGTGGCTGTACAATTGCCACTGGTCGTAAACACTGTGAAGTCACTGTGGCTGTACGATTGACACTGGACATAAACACTGTGAATTCACTGTGGCTGTACGATTGACACTGGACATAAACACTGTGAAGCCACTGTGGCTGTACGATTGACACTGGACAT
The DNA here is from genome assembly GCA_018398815.1 of Conus ventricosus. NCBI lineage: Eukaryota > Metazoa > Mollusca > Gastropoda > Neogastropoda > Conidae > Conus > Conus ventricosus. Next base: position 14,772,590 of record CM031627.1, read on the forward strand.
AAACACTGTGAAGTCACTGTGGCTGTACGATTGACACTGGACATAAACACTGTGAAGTCACTGTGGCTGTACGATTGACACTGGACATAAACACTGTGAAATTACTGTGGTTGTACAATTGACACTGGTTGTAAACACTGTGATGTCACTGTGGCTGTACGATTGACACTGGTTGTAAACACTGTGAAATCACTGTGGCTGTACAATTGACACTGGTCGTAAACACTGTGAAGTCACTGTGGCTGTACGATTGACACAGGACATAAACACTGTGAAGTCACTGTGGCTGTACGATTGACACTGGACATAAACACTGTGAAGTCACTGTGGCTGTACGATTGACACTGGACATAAACACTGTGAAGTCACTGTGGCTGTACGATTGACACTGGACATAAACACTGTGAAATCACTGTGGCTGTACAATTGACACTGGTCGTAAACACTGTGACGTCACTGTGGCTGTACGATTGACACTGGTCGTAAACACTGTGAAGTTACTGTGGCTGTACAATTGACACTGGTCATAAACACTGTGAAGTCACTGTGGCTGTACAATTGACACTGGACATAAACACTGTGAAGTCACTGTGGCTGTACAATTGACACTGGACATAAACACTGTGAAGTTACTGTGGCTGTACACTTTCCACTGGACATAAACACTGTGAAGTTACTGTCGCTGTACACTTTCCACTGGACATAAACACTGTGAAGTTACTGTGGCTGTACACTTTCCACTGGACATAAACACTGTGAAGTCACTGTGGCTGTACACTTTCGACTGGACATAAACACTGTGAAGTTACTGTGGCTGTACACTTTCCACTGGACATAAACATGAAATCACTGTTGTTAATTAATACTTCTACCTATGAAGCAATTTAGTTTCATCAAATGTTAAAACCTTGCATTGGTATAAACATGTACATGTTGTTATCTTGTGTGTCCTATTGGTATAAACATGTACATGTTGTTATCTTGCATGTCCTAGAAAAGGTAGAGGTGAAGTCACTCTTTCAGCCAGTACCAATTTTTGTTTTATAATCGTATAGTGCTTGTGTGTAAATTTTTGTCTTTGTCATCGTTACAATCATTATTGTCGTTATCGTTAGAATCATTGTTAGTGTTGTACATAATGCAGACATCATTGTTGTTCTGTTTAGCGGGATGTGAGGTGGACCGACCTAACCCTGCCGGGGCCTCAGCTCTCATGTTGGCCTCAGGACTGAAGATCACCAGCGTCATTCCCATCCTGATAACGGCCGGCGCCAACGTCAACCTGGTGAGCTACTGTATTGCACTACTTTGGTTTTGGTTGGTTGAGTATCTGGCCGTTTAATCACCTGTGCCTCCTCAGTGGCACCTCTCATTGCAGTGTCCCCATACTTATGTCATATTCAGGTTGACCCAGTCCTGGCCCCAACACAGGTAATCCACAGGTGTAGATAATGAGTTGTTGTCAGACAGCAGATACTGAGTTATTATCAGACATTAGATAGAAAGTTGTTATCAGACAGTCAACTCTCTGCAGTCCTGCCTGTAGTAATGGTGAACTGTCTGCAGTCCTGCCTGTAGTCATGGTGAACTGTCTGCAGTCCTGCCTGTAGTCATGGTGAAGTCAGTGCAGTCCTGCCTGTAGTCATGGTAAACTCTGTGCAGTCCTGCCTGTAGTAATGGTGAACTGTCTGCAGTTCTGCCTGTAGTCATGGTGAAGTCAGTGCGGTCCTGCCTGTAGTCATGGTGAACTCTGTGCAGTCCTGCCTGTAGTAATGGTGAACTGTCTGCAGTCCTGCCTGTAGTCATGGTGAACTGTCTGCAGTCCTGCCTGTAGTAATGTGAACTGTCTGCAGTCCTGCCTGTAGTAATATGAACTGTCTGCAGTCCTGCCTGTAGTAGTGTGAACTGTCTGCAGTTCTGCCTGTAATAATGGTGAACTCTGTGCAGTCCTGCCTGTAGTAATGTGAACTGTCTGCAGGCCTGCCTGTAGTCATGGAGAAGTCAGTGCAGTCCTGCCTGTAGTCATGGTGAACTGTCTGCAGTCCAGCCTGTAGTCATGGTGAAACTGTCTGCAGTCCTGCCTGTAGTAATGAAAAAGTCAGTGCAGTCCTGCCTGTAGTAATGGTGAACTGTCTGCAGTCCTGCCTGTAGTCATGGTGAAGTCAGTGCAGTCCTGCCTGTAGTAATAGTGAACTCTGTGCAGTCCTGCCTGTAGTAATGATAAAGTCAGTGCAGTCCTGCCTGTAGTCATGGTGAACTGTCTGCAGTCCTGCCTGTAGTAATGGTGAACTCTGTGCAGTCCTGTCTGTAGTAATGTGAACTCTCTGCAGTCCTGCCTGTAGTAATAGTAAACTCTGTGCTGTCCTGCCTGTAGTAATGTGAACTGTCTGCAGTTCTGCCTGTAGTAATAGTGAACTGTCTGCAGTCCTGCCTGTAGTAATAGTGAACTCTGTGCAGTCCTGCCTGTAGTAATGGTGAACTCTATGCAGTCCTGCCTGTAGTAATAGTGAACTCTGTGCAGTCCTGCCTGTAGTAATGTGAACTGTCTGCAGTCCTGCCTGTAGTAATGGTGAAGTCTGTGCAGTCCTGCCTGTAGTAATGGTGAACTCTGTGCAGTCCTGCCTGTAGTAATAGTGAACTCTGTGCAGTCCTGCCTGTAGTAATAGTAAACCCTGTGCAGTCCTGCCTGTAGTAATAGTAAACTCTGTGCAGTCCTGCCTGTAGTCATGGTGAACTGTCTGCTCCGACAGGCGGACCGTGCCGGGCGCACGGCCTTTTCCATGGCCATCGAGGGCCAGCGAAGCCTCCACACTGCCAAGCAGCTCATGAAGTACGGAGCTGCCACTCACCAGGCAGACAGTAAAGGTAAGCTAGGCTGAAAGTCAGGCTTGTGCAGAAGAGCAATGGGTCAAGATGTGTTGCTGCTGTCATGCAGGGGTGAAGGTCTCCGGGATTAAACAGGAAATCTCGATCAGAAAAAAATGTTTAACCTTTGACTCCAGATCGGTGACATTTGTGCAGTCTCTGCTGCTGTGCTGCAAGTTTTTGTTAGGGTGCTTTTCGGTACATGTTTGTTTTGGAAAAGTGACGTTGTATCTTGAATCTTTTTTTTAATATACTTTATTGTTTTGTGGTGCATAGTGAAATACAGAGATGTCCTGGAAGAATATCATTAATGAGTTTAGAAAAGCAGTTAGACTCTTATTAATGAGTTTATCTGTCATCCTGTTAATTTTGGTTATGAAGTCTTAAAAATTCTGTGGCGATTACCGAAACTCTTCTAAAACTCTGTCAGGAAAGTAGAAAAGTATCTCAGATCGGTAAAAGTGATTTCCTGTCCATCCAGACACAGAAAAAAAAAGGGTCATACAAAAAAAAAAAGAAATAAGAGAAGAAGTACTGGACAAAACAAGATTTTGATGTGTGTGACAGCTGAGCCATTCCTCTCCTCCCCCCCCCCCCCCCCCCCCCCACCTCCCACTCCCTCCTCGCCTCTTCTTTTCCCCACTCACCTTCCCCTCGGACCCCTTGCCTACATGTCCCCTCTCCATACACACACACGTTGTTTTGATTTCGGTGGTGTTTCAGTGTTGTTATGGATATTGTATGATTTTTCTTTCATTTTGCTCTATGGCTCTGGTTGTTTGAGGCTTGCGTTGGAAGGCTTTTTGGTTTGGTTTTCAGCCTGGTATGGCCTGATCAAATGAAAACCAAGTCCAGAAAGAACAGAAAAAGGATGATACCAATTGAGCGTGGCGTTTTGTCGCTAGAAGAATGGATCTGCAAAACTTAAAGGAACTGTTTTCACCAGTCACCGCTGCATCTGTAGAGTCTGTTCAGACCCCTCTGGTGATGGAGTAAAACGCAGGAGGCTTGAAGTCCATATTGGAGCTTCCTGTTTCAGACCAGGAAATATTGCTATAAAGAAAAGAGAAGAAAAACGCAAAAAATTATTTCTTTCCTTCTATAGAAGAAGGAATTCAGCTAGAATTTTGAAGTGTACCCCAGGTGACAGTTTTCGTTGTGTGGCCTCATTTAATCCAACCATTCTTCCTCTTTTACATTCGCTGGCTAGAATGTCTAGAGTCACCATGAATGCTTTTCTTTTTTTTTTTTTTTAATAAATCTTACCTTTAAAGTAGGTAGTATAACAGCAGCGCCTCTTTCATACAGGTAGTTGCCTCCACAGATTTCACAATGTTTATTCCTTTTTTTTCTTCTTTTTTTTTACAAATCATATTCACAGAGAAACAATCTAGTTCTCATTTTCTTCCAGTACATGAGCTGGCTCAAACAAAAAGGGGAAAAAAACCCACTATAATTTTCTTTTTCATTCTAAGACCCAGAGCTGGATGTGATAGCTGTTGACAAAGTTACATTACACTCTACTGCATTAACACAGACATGCCCATAATGCAATACAACAAGTACTAGAATAATTAACGTCATTTTTTTCTTTTTGTTCTTTTGCTGAAGATATTCTGTGAGGTTCGTATATGTATGTATGTATGTATGTATGCGTGTATATATATATATATATATATATTATATATATATATAATATATATATATATATTGGCACGGGATCTGAACAGAGGAAGGACCTCGAAACAAGCCTGTCATCCCGGTTTTAAGATTTGCTTTTAATCATTATAATATATATATATATATATATATATATATATATATATATATATATATATGAACAATATAAAGTGTTCTTTAAAAATCTGAAGGTGCTAAACCCTTTGGGGAGCAACATCTGTTAAGAAATATTTTTTTAAAATGAAGTATTAAAATCAACAAGCTTGTTTCGAACCTCTCGCTCTCCTCAGGATATTCTTTTGGGGCACGCTGTCTGTCTTTTATAGCGTGCGGGACCTGATTCCATTTCTGCACGTGCGAGTCGCTTCACGTGTGGTCTGTGGTTCTTGTTGGGGTCTGTTCAGGTGGCGTGCGCTAACAAAGATTTCCATTTGTGCCTGCAATTGTTTACTATTTCTACTTTTGTATTCAAGGTTGCTAGTGTGGTTTACATAATATTAACCATTTTTCTGTGGAGCATAGATTGCATCTTTTTGAAATATTGTTGTATGATGTTGCTCTTTTTATGATTTTCCATGATATGTTGTAGTCTATTTTTTTATCTTTGAGTCTCCAAATGTATTTACTCAGCTCTGTTTGATTTTTGTATTTTTCATTTTTGAATGACTGTGGTTTGCGTATCTGGTTTTGAAAGTGTTTTCTGTGATCCCTATATATGTTTCTTTTTCATTTTCTAAAGCTACCGTAGCTTGGTATACAATGTTGCTGTGAAGGCATTTGTTGCTTAGGGGGCACTGTTCTTTTTTAGTGCAGTTGCAAGATGTCCTTTCAGCACCCTTCTCTTTTATGTTGCTTTTCATTTTGTTAGATGAATCAGTTATGTTTTTAAGGTTAGGCATACATGAGTATGATTGCTTGATGGTGTTTTTGTTAAATATTTTGGACAGTTTGTGTTCTTTTGGAAATGATGTTGCCAAGATTTTAAAGAATTCTTTTCCTACATTTGGTTTTACTTGTCCATCGTATGGTGGGTTGTACCATATGATCTTTCTTTTCCTATTTTTCTTATTTCTGTTCGTGTTATTATCTGGACTGTGTTGTAGTTTGTAACTGTAACCACTTTTTTGTAATGCTTCTTGATATTCTGTTGCTGCATCATTGAATGCATTTTCATTGCATGACAGGTTGGATAGTCTCTTGTTTATACCATTGGGTATTGTTTTTAGTATGGATGGTGGGTGGTTGCTTTTGATATTTACGTAGATTGGTATGACAATGGGTTTTTTGTATGGTTTGTACACGTGGTCATTGAGGTCTAATGTTATGTCTAGGTAATTCACTACTTTTTTGTTTGCTTCTATTGCGATTTTTAAGTTGTGGTTTTTAAAGATTTTACATAATTCTTTTTTCTTGTTTTCAATGGTTCTTGGATTATTGTTTAATGCGGCGAGGCCGTTATCTCTGTATAAACCGACCTGTTTTCCAAGTTGTTTTTGGATGTTGGATAGCATGAATAGTCCGACTAGTTCACATGTTTCGGCACCATCATACGATCCCATGGTTACATCAAATGTGGAGTTTTTGCTCGTTTTTTTATTCCAAGTTTCATTTCTGCTATGGAGTAAGGTTTTCTTGGTGTGGAAAATAATCTCCATTTCTGACTCTGTTATATTTGTGTATTTGTTGGCAAATTTCAAAGCTTTATTGAGTAGTTCTTCATCTATGGATGGATAGAAGTCTACTATGTCAAATGTAATGAACATTGTATTTCTCTGTTTATTGAGTTTCTTAAACCATTGTATGACCTCATAGCTGTTTTTCCAAAGGTTGTATTCAGTGTTTGATTTTACATCTTCTATAGCCTTTTCCAAAATTCTCTTGCTTATTTTGCCCAGTTCGGATTTAGATGGGTTTATTAGTCTACATGTTGGGTTGTTTTGGAAGTTAGGCTTGTGGTCTTTGAGTGTTATGAAGGCTTCTTTTGTTGCTGTTGCCTCTACCCTGTCGCTTAACTCCATGCGGTGTGCAAGCTCTTTTTCTTTTTTGCGGATGTTGCTGTGTGTAGTTTTGTCAGCTTTCTTGTAGTTTTTCTGGATGTTTTTGTTTAAGAGTTGAGAGTATTCATTTGGTTCCATTTTGTAAAAATTGCTAGTTTTGTCAGCCTTTACGAATATCTTTTTATCATTTTGGATTTGTTTTATATCATTTGCTAGTGATGTTTGAAAGTTGTTATTTGATTTTTTGAATTTAATATTGGCTATCAGTCCCTTCATTTTGTCTTCAAAAGGCTTCATTTCATCTATTGTCGTTTAAAGAACACTTTTATATTGTTCATAATTATCGCTCCTCACGTTGAGCACTGTGATCTGACAAAATCTAAAATGGAGAAAATCAACTTTAGGCAATCTACTAAAAACATACCATTTTCAAACCCACAAACTTACACTAAAAAACTGATAGAACAAACCGAGAAATTTGTGCGCAATATGAGATGGAAGGCGTTCTTCTTCCTAAACCCAAATGCAAAGAATGAAGACAAAAATACATATGGACTCAAATCATGGCGATCACCTCCGACAATAGATGAAATGAAGCCTTTCGAAGACAAAATGAAGGGACTGATAGCCAATATTAAATTCAAAAACTCAAATAACAACTTTCAAACATCACTAGCAAATGATATAAAACAAATCCAAAATGATAAAAAGATATTCATAAAGGCTGACAAAACTAGCAATTTTTACAAAATGGAACCAATTGAATACTCTCAACTCTTAAACAAAAACATCCAGAAAAACTACAAGAAAGCTGACAAAACTACACACAGCAACATCCGCAAAAAAGAAAAAGAGCTTGCACACCGCATGGAGTTAAGCAACAGGGTAGAGGCAACAGCAACAAAAGAAGCCTTCATAACACTCAAAGACCACAAGCCTAACTTCCAAAACAACCCAACATGTAGACTAATAAACCCATCTAAATCCGAACTGGGCAAAATAAGCAAGAGAATTTTGGAAAAGGCTATAGAAGATGTAAAATCAAACACTGAATACAACCTTTGGAAAAACAGCTATGAGGTCATACAATGGTTTAAGAAACTCAATAAACAGAGAAATACAATGTTCATTACATTTGACATAGCAGACTTCTATCCATCCATAGATGAAGAACTACTCAATAAAGCTTTGAAATTTGCCAACAAATACACAAATATAACAGAGTCAGAAATGGAGATTATTTTCCACACCCAAGAAAACCTTACTCCATAGCAGAAATGAAACTTGGAATAAAAAAAACGAGCAAAAACTCCACATTTGATGTAACCATGGGATCGTATGATGGTGCCGAAACATGTGAACTAGTCGGACTATTCATGCTATCCAACATCCAAAAACAACTTGGAAAACAGGTCGGTTTATACAGAGATGACGGCCTCGCCGCATTAAAAAAATCCAAGAACCATTGAAAACAAGAAAAAAGAATTATGTAAAATCTTTAAAAACCACAACTTAAAAATCACAATAGAAGCAAACAAAAAAGTAGTGAATTACCTAGACATAACATTAGACCTCAATGACCACGTGTACAAACCATACAAAAAACCCAATGACATACCAATCTACGTAAATATCAAAAGCAACCACCCACCATCCATACTAAAAACAATACCCAGTGGTATAAACAAGAGACTATCCAACCTGTCATGCAATGAAAACGCATTCAATGATGCAGCAACAGAATATCAAGAAGCATTACAAAAAAGTGGTTACAGTTACAAACTACAATACAGTCCAGATAATAACACGAACAGAAATAAGAAAAATAGGAAAAGAAAGATCATATGGTACAACCCACCATACGATGGACAAGTAAAACCAAATGTAGGAAAAGAATTCTTTAAAATCTTGGCAACATCATTTCCAAAAGAACACAAACTGTCCAAAATATTTAACAAAAACACCATCAAACTATCATACTCATGTATGCCTAACCTTAAAAACATAATTGATTCATCTAACAAAATGAAAAGCAACATAAAAGAGAAGGGTGCTGAAAGGACATCTTGCAACTGCACTAAAAAAAGAACAGTGCCCCCTAAGCAACAAATGCCTTCACAGCAACATTGTATACCAAGCTACAGTAGCTTCAGAAAATGAAAAAGAAACATATATAGGGATCACAGAAAACACTTTCAAAACCAGATACGCAAACCACAAACAGTCATTCAAAAATGAAAAATACAAAATCAAACAGAGCTGAGTAAATACATTTGGAGACTCAAAGATAAAAAAATAGACTACAACATATCATGGAGAATCATAAAAAGAGCAACATCATACAACAATATTTCAAAAAGATGCAATCTATGCTCCACAGAAAAATGGTTAATATTATGTAAACCACACCTAGCAACCTTGAATACAAAAGTAGAAATAGTAAACAATTGCAGGCACAAATGGAAATCTTTGTTTGTGCACGCCACCTGAACAGACCCCAAGAAGAACCACAGACCACACGTGAACCGACTCGCACGTGCAAAAATGGAATCAGGTCCCGCATGCTATAAAAGACAGATAGCGTGCCCCAAAAGAATATCCTGAGGAGAGCGAGAGGTTCGAAACAAGCTTGTTGAGTTTAATACTTCATTTTTTAAAAATATTCTTAACAATATATATATATATATATATATATATATATATATATATATATATATATATATATATATATAAATTTTTGTACTCGAGAGATAATGTACTATGTGGCAGTGACATATCTTCACTTGCTGTGACCCAAACCCATTCTGTCTTCCTGTTTGTTTGCTTGTCTGTTCGTCTGTCCATATGTCTGTTCATCTATCTGTCTTTCCTGTGCTTTTTATCCTACATGTATTCATCAGAAGCATGAATACATTTCTTAAGAGTAGCAGTATTGGAATGATATGATGTATACAAGTTTACGAATATGTCCTAAAACACTGTGCTATATTTGTCAATAAGTAACCATGCTGTATATACGTAAGTGATGCTATACTGAAGTTATTTCCTTTTTTTTTCTATGTGTTTGTATATGTCATTATTTGGTTTGCTTTATACCAAACTTCTGGTTGTTGCTGTTGCTGTTACTTTTTGTGAGGCTATGTTGAACAACAATGAAAGCGAATGAAAATGTTGTGAAAAAAGAAAGTTACTTTGCACTGCCAAAGAACATTGTGTTGACACTGACGTTGTGATTATGTGGACAGGCCACACTCCACTGAGCAAGGTGCTCAGGTTTGGCACGGTGGCCATCCTGCGTCTACTGCTGGCAGCTGACGCTGTGCCGCACACCTACGACATCCTCACCGCGCCGAGAATCGTTCAGCTGCGACAGTACCTGCCTGAACTTGACGAATGGCTTCACAAAGAGCTGTATGAGCCTCGGCCCTTGCTGAGGCTCTGTCGAGAGGTCATCCGCCACCAGATGTCGCCGCATAACCTCCCGCACATAGAGAGGCTTGGTCTGCCTCGGACCTTGAATGATTTTGTGCTGGGTGTGACAGAGTAGGAGTATCGATAGTGATGAGAATAGTATGAGGAGCATGGTAAATGGATGGTGAGGAAGGGGAGGGGGGGGGGGGGGGGGGGTTGGGGGACAGTGTAGGAGTATCGATAGTGATGAGAATAGTATGAGGAGCATGGTAAATGGATGGTGAGGAAGGGAAGGGGAGGGGGGGGGGTTGGGGGAGGGGGTGTGAGTGTGGAGCAGTGGTTGGCATCAAGCTGATTTTTGTTATTTAGTTGTTGTTGTTGCGTGAGTGGTTTGGTGCATTGATGTAAGTGTAACCTGAGGTTTACCACACACACACCTTCAGAAAATTCTTATTGGAAAAGCCACAGATTGTGCAGATTCCAGTGAAAGTTGTACATTGTTGAAGAGGCAAGGCTGGTGGTTAGATTGAGTCACTAGGATTTTTCAAAACAGTTTTTCTTTTCATTTTGAACATCAACTTTATAAAATTTTCTTTTAAAACTGATATTTACTTTTATATCTCTTCATCTATCTATCTGTCTGTCTTATCTATCTATCAATCTATCTATACTTTTATATCTCTTCATCTGTCTAGCTATCTGTCTGTCTATTCATCTCTCAAACTATCGGTCTATCTATCTGTCTGTCTGTCTCTATAAAAAAAAAAAAAAACGAAATAACCAACCACTTAACAGTGAGTGAAAAAGTCAAGCAAGGCAGTTCATATTCACATGAATGTTCTAAAACTGAGGAAAAAATAGAGGGTTGGATGTCCGCTGTGAGATCATGTTCAAAGAGATATTTTTCACTTCACTACATTCGACAAAATAATTATGTTTTAGGCCTCTAAATATGGCACAACTATGTGTCCATTTATGCACTACATCAGGTATAATATGTATGTACAATACAGCAACATGTTTTAGGAGAAAAAAGTCAAGCAGTTAGACAGTATTGAATAATGGTTTGTTTGATAACGGTGTAGTTAAGAAATCTACACTGTTTAATTTGACACATGCAAAATACCCTCAATTTTGTATCAGAATGTCAATTTGTTCAGGAACCCCCAAATTTGTTGCAGAGTGTTGTCCATCTTACAAACATATATGAAATGCTTTGCAAATGATATTATGAAATAAAAGATATTGTCACTTATGATCATGGCCAAATGGTACAAATGATTCTGTTTAAATGGACATTTTCAGCATTTAAACACCTTTCTAACTTCAGACTGAGAAATGCATTCTAAAAAATGTGTGAGAGGGGACATTCCCAAGACATATGGCCAGTACTATCATTGCATATGCAAGCTTTAAAGAACTCTGCTTTAAAGGAAAAAATATAAACATGTATATTTTTCAGTGCAAAGAAAATATGCCTGTGTTATAAATCAGTCTTTCGTCACATTTGTTGGGTGCAGATGGGATGCAGAAAGGTATACAGAGGAAAGGGTATGGGGGTTCATTTGTCCTTAATTTGATGGATTGGTGCTTAGGAGGTATTGAGGGTTGTAAGGGATCAGGGCTTGTGGTTGGACTGAGCAACCATACAATGTTGTTCGATGAATAGTTGGGGTTAATGGATATAACAAGAAGAAACCTGTAATGTAAACTCAAGTCTTTCTTGATCAGTTTGAAGTTACAGTCTTAAAGACATCCAGATGAACTTTTAAAAAGTTTTTTTTAAGGTAATACAGATGAAGTTACTGTCTTAAAGACATGAATTTTATTAGTTACAGATGAACTTTTTTTTTTTGGACCAGATAATACAGTTCTGCGTATATGTGTGTGTAAATTTGTACAATATCTGTTGACATTTTTTTTCAAACAACAGTATAATTGTTCTTCAATTTCAGTATCTTGCATGGTGACCATTTAATGGGAGGCGGCCCTATTTTTTGATAGATCATTTAGAATCTCAACCTTAACTTTTTGTTGTTGTTGTTTTAAAGAGTTTTGAGTATTTAAATCAGAAATCATATTTGTTTTATTTTTAATTGTTAAGTATTTGCATGAAAAATGAGAAACTGTGTTTATTTTTTATATTGCTGTTTGTAAAGATGTTTGTCTAAAAGCCTTGGCCCACTGAAAATATGAAATACTTGTTTTCTTGGAGAATGTCTTGGAAAGGAATATTCGTGGTGTCAGCATCTTTAAAACATTATAGGAAAATGTTCAGTGTTTCAGTCATGTTTTCTGTTCAAATACAAGCTGCATATTCTTAAAATGTGTGTTTGCCTCTCGGGCAGTATTCTTAAAGTATGTGTCTATCAAACAATGCTCTTATGGTGGCACATGGCTTCTAAAAATGTTACCGCCACAGACATAGACAAACAGAGCTCAGGACAAGACAATGCATTTCGACCTCAAGACCCAAGAGGTTGAAATGCATTGTGTCTTGTCCTGTGCTTTGTTTGAAACTTCTAAAAATGTGTATTTTTGTTTCTAAGCTGTTAGTAGAGCTCCATTTATGAAATTTTGCACACAGCTACAACAATGCCATAACAGTGTGTCATAACAGTGTGTCATTTTTTTTTTCAAGTAAATATCTGACTAATAGAACACAAGTTATTAGATCGTCAATATTAATTTGCTGTAATGCTTTTTGGGACATCTGCTGCTACCAAGTGTCTTTTTTTTTCAAGTAAATATCTGACTAATAGAACACAAGTTATTAGATCGTCAATATTAATTTGCTGTAACGCTTTTTGGGACATCTGCTGCTACCAATCCGAAGCTCCAATTTATTGGTTTTTGATATAAAAGTGGACAGAAATGGCGGACAGAAATGGCTAAAGAACACAGTAAGACATAATTCAAATGTCTACAAAATCATTTACTATGTTTGCCATGAGGCTGAAAATCTATAAAATTCTTAATTCATCCTACAGTGTTACATTTTCTTCATCAGCAAGACATTTGCTAGAGTTACTGTCTTGTAATATGTCTCATTGTGTTCGTCAGCCTTTTTTTTTTTTTTTTTTATAACATATATCTACCAAATTTCATTGAAATATCTTTGCTCAGACCTGAGATATTGTGTTCCCAGGTAAGGGGGAAAAAAACCCACGAATCTGAAAAATCATTCAGTAAAAATAATGTAACTAAAATTCTACTGTTTTACACTCTTACACTGATCAGTAATAATGCCCCAGCATTTTTCCACTGACTTTGCACTTGCTGACTGAAATATCAGCTGAATGAATCCAGTTTTTTTTCATTCATTTTGTGGCGATCAAATTGAAATAGGCACTTGTCTGCTGACCAAAAAAAAAAAAGTTTATCTGCTGGGATGCCAAAAGTTGACGGAAATTGGCTTTTCTTTAAACAAGTTAAGAAATTTTTAAAAAAACATGCTTCATATCTGCATTACATTGATCATGATACAGCAGTAGCTTACGTGCAGTCCATTTCCATGGCTGATTTTTGTAAAGGTTATTTTGATTTGCCAGGTTTTACAGATCAGGCTGCACTGTTTGTGGTCATCTCCAAGAAACAATGATACATCATGAATATTGTATGGCATAGATGTTGAAAATGGAGACATTGATCATGTTCTAAATTGACTGGCCCTACCTGGATCAGCAAGTGATGAGCGACAGACAGGTAACAAACATATCCAAAAAGTCAGCATCAGTGACAGAGTGTTCTGCTAACGGTGCAATAATACAATTATGTGCACAGAGAAAGAGCTGCGGGACTACTAGATGATGCCAAAACAGTCCATCATAGAAACGATGCAGAAATGTTTTGTGTTGTTGTAGATCTCCGAGTTGTCAAGGCCTGTTTCTTCAGCTTCCGTGGATCTTGACCCTCAGACCTCATGGCGGAGGCCATGCCTGCGTTAGTTAATAATTTGTCACCTTTTGAAGTCATAGTTGTAAATATTAATATCGTATTATACTACATGTATATCATAACCTTTCACCTGTTCACCGTTTATGACCAGGGTATTGGTCAGTGAGCAACTGTAGCATCTGTCTCCTTTTAGAGTAATCATTGTAAATATTAGTATTGTATTGTAGTATAACAAAACCTTTAACCTGTTGGCTGTTGTTGACCAGGGTATTGGTCAGTGAGCAACTGTTGCATCCTTGTCACGTGGAGTGGGGCAGACAATGAGGTCACCAGCTACCACTGTGTTTTGCCCAGGACAGGAGGAGTTAACTCCCGCGAAATGGTCCCACTTTTAAAGTCTTCTCAAAAATAGAGGTAGTCTCCCTTTGATCTGCATTCCCCTCCCCCCCCCCCCCCCCCTCCTCCCAGATCTCGGCATGGTCCAGCAGTCAAGGGAAGCTACTTTCCCAACAGACACAGGCAAAATGACAGCAGTATAACATGGAGTGGGTTCCTTTTTTTTTTTTTTTTTTTTTTGGTAACCAGGTACAGCCCTGATGTGGCCCTTTGCGGTCGGCTGGGCTATAAGCAACATTATCTTATCTTATCTTATCTTGTAACCAGGTCACATAGGTCAGTGGTGGTGGTGTTACAGCTTGAAGGTGGTGTCAGATTTCAGCTCCATAAGAGGCGTTTTTATCTGTAGTGGTGGGCTCAAGCCCTGATTTTTTGTTTTCTTTTGTTTTTAGTTAACAATGGGCCTGAGTAGATGACTGAAACCGTGAGTCTGGTTACAACCACATTATGCTCATGTGTAGGTGAATTTGTGTGCATGTGTGTTTGCCCTGTGTGTGTGCGTGTGTATGCGCATATGTGTGTGTGCGCGCGTGCGCGTGTGTGTGTGTGTGTGTGTGCGCACGCACAGGTGTGTACATAACAGCAGTTTCATTATTATTATGAGGACAATGTATATATGTATGACTTTGGGATGTGTATTGTGGATACTTGCATGCATACTTTGGGGGCTGTTATCAGAATCTCTTAAATTGGTCAGTGTATGTGTGTCTATCGGGAATGGGAGAGAAGGAGGGCTAGTGCAAAGAATTTTATTCATTCTTATTTCTTCTTAAATGATTGGAATTTTAAGAGTGTTATGTTTCTCTGTCCCTCTCTCTGTCTTGTCTCTGTCTTAGATCTGAAGCAAAAGATACATTTTCACTGGAACGTGAAGTTAAACTGAAGAAGAAAAAAATCATAAAAATTTGTCCATTGAAAGAGTAATCTGCACAGACGTTGTGTTTGTTACAAAGACAAAGCTGTAGCTTTGTATTTTTTTGCACTTGACTTGTTACCCTGTCTTTCATGTAAATTATGGGTGAGAAATTACAGTGCTTATGTTTTCGTCAGTTGTTTCTCAGTTTCAATGCTTCTTTCCCCAAATTTTAGGACTTCGTCAATAAAGCATTGCATTACCTATCTATCGATTCAATAAAGCATAGCATCACCTGTCAACCAATAAATTGCTGTTATATAAATACACAAAGGCATGAACAAACAACAAAAGCTTTCAGTACTTTGTGGTTTAGAGCACAACTTTACTCACACAGACAGAATTTTGCACACCATACACCAAGATGTAACCCTACTGATGTATCCTAAGGAAGTGGCATCACTTCTTTAGTTCACTGTGGAGCAAGTACAACCTAGCCCACAAAGAAGAAATCTTGTTTAGTGAATCATAAAGAAAGAATGGCACTGCTCTCATTGATACCGGAAGAGAAAAGTCATGTTTGTTTTGTACAAGCACTCTCACTCTCTCTCTCTCTCTCTCTCTCTCTCTCTCTCTCTCACACATACTCACACACACACACACACACACACACACACACACACACACACACACACACACACACTTTATGAAGGAAAGGGAGAACTACAACGAGAGATGAGAGAACTCCTGGCAAAATGTTGCCATCGTGTGATTAGAATTACGCTGTTCTGCTGTTATTTGGATTGATGTCAGTTTTTGTGACTTTTTTTTTTTTTTTTGTAGTTTCTTTACAAATTACTAGCAATAAACTGGTTTCCGTCAGTCATACAGTGTGTGTGTGTGTACGTTTGTGCGTGTGTTTGTGCTTGTGTGTGTGTGTGTGTGTGTGTGTGTGTGTGTGTGTGTGTGTGTGTGTGTGTGTGTGTGTGTGTGCGTGCGTGTGTGTGCAGCAGAAATGATAGTGATTTGGAATTTGTTTTCTTTATTCTCTCTAACATTTAACTTGTCTATTGCATTTTAAAAGAGATAGAGAGGTACAGACCTTCACAGACGTAAAAAAAAGGCTGTTGGTTGTTTGATTTCAAGACTAAACACTACTGATTCTTTTTTTTTTTTTTCAATGTTTGTTTGTCTGCTTTTCCTTGGCTTTGGTAAAGAGTTGTGTAGATTCAGGCTGTGGCAAATATTTTATCTCTATAAGCCAACAGCAAACTATATTTTCCTCAGTATTCAGAGCTGTGGCTGAAATCTTTACACATTTTCTTCACAAGAATCAGAACTGCCTTTAGATGGTTTTGAATCCTTTCTGAGTTTCTAATTATAGATACTTTTCAAAGTTTTATGGGCTTTTGAATTTTTTTTTTCAAGCGCATGCTCAGAAGCGTTATATATCACACTGTGGGCATGCTTGTTTTCTAATTTACCTTTCTGCCTTAGTTTGAAGGGAATAGATTTTTTCATTCAGTAGTCTTGAATAAAAATGTGTGTCTGTATGTGAGTGTATGCATGTTGTGTGTGTGTGTGTGTGTGTGTGTGTGTGTGTGTGTGTGTGTGTGTGTGTAAATGCACTCACATTGTGTGCGTGTTGTGTGTGTGCAAATGTAGGTGATGATTGTCATGCTGATGTTGGTGAGGCTTTTCATGAGTCAAAACTTCAGTGTTACATTTTTGTTAAAAACAGTTTTGAATCCTAATGAAAAAAAGTATATGCACATGAATGAAATAAGGAAAGTTGCTTTTTGGCTATCTCACATGCATGCATACAATATATCCATGACCAAGTACAATCATACATACACCCATGACATCGCCAAAGATGGCCGATAGGTACACATTCCTTACTCCTCCACTCCCTTCACACTCACTGGTGTACTAAAGCTTATTCATCACATGCCAGTTCAACACACACACACACACACACACACACACACACACACACACGAAGTCTGTATATAGATGATACACTACCTGAGTGAAGGGGTAGTATAACAAAGATAAGGATAGTAAAACCACTGCACCGCACCAAATGCATGAAAAGTTGAAGATCAAGTGCAGACTGAGAGACATTAAAGCATACCATTTTCAAACAACTTTAAACGTCTTCCAGACGGAAAGAGAACATGCATGAATGTGTGAGTGCAAGTGTATTTTCATTTAAGTATTAACAAACAACTAAAAATTGGTAAGGATAAGAGGGAGGAACCCCTGTGGAATGGAAAGGACCAAAAAGATGATAATAGGTAGGTTGATAACATTGGGAGGGAAGACCAGAAAGGTGATAATAGGTAAGTTGATAACATTGGGAGGGAGGACCAGAAAGGTGATAATAGGTAGGTTGATAACATTGGGAGGGAGGACCAGAAAGGTGATAATACGTAGTTGATAACATTGGGAGGGAGGACCAGAAAGGTGATAATACGTAGGTTGATAACATTGGGAGGGAGGACCAGAAAGGTGATAATAGGTAGGTTGATAACATTGGGAGGGAGGACCAGAAAGGTGATAATAGGTAGGTTGATAACATTGGGAGGGAGGACCAGAAAGGTGATAATACGTAGGTTGATAACATTGGGAGGGAAGACCAGAAAGGTGATAATACGTAGTTGATAACATTGGGAGGGAGGACCAGAAAGGTGATAATAGGTAAGTTGATAACATTGGGAGGGAGGACCAGAAAGGTGATAATAGGTAGGTTGATAACATTGGAGGGAGGACCAGAAAGGTGATAATAGGTAGGTTGATAATATTGGGAGGGAGGACCAGAAAGGTGATAATACGTAGGTTGATAACACTGGGAGGGAGGACCAGAAAGGTGATAATAGGTAGGTTGATAACATTGGGAGGGAGGACCAGAAAGGTGATAATACATAGGTTGATAACATTGGGAGGGAGGACCAGAAATGTGATAATATGTAGGTTGATAACATTGGGAGGAAGGACCAGAAAGGTGGTAATACGTAGGTTGATAGATTGGGAGGGAAAACCAGAAAGGTGATAATACGTAGTTGATAACATTGGGAGGGAGGACCAGAAAGGTGATAATAGGTAGGTTGATAACATTGGGAGGGAGGACCAGAAAGGTGATAATACGTAGGTTGATAACATTGGAGGAGGACGAGAAAGGTGATAAACGTAATTGATAACATTGGGAGGGAGACCAGAAAGGTGATAATAGGTAGGTTGATAACATTGGGAGGGAGGACCAGAAGGTGATAATACATAGGTTGATAACATTGGGAGGAGGACCAGAAAGGTGATAATACGTAGTTGATAACATTGGGAGGAGGACCAGAAAGGTGATAATACGTAGTTGATAACATTGGAGGGAGGACCAAAGGTGATAATACGTAGTTGATAACATTGGGAGGGAGGACCAGAAGGTGATAATACGTAGGTTGATAACACTGGAGGGAGGACCAAAAGGTGATAATACGTAGTTGAAACTGGGGGCAGAGTATAACGAGATCTGGAGAAAATGAAGAGAACAGGAGCAAAGGTGATAATACGTAGGTTGATAACATTGGAGGAGGACCAGAAAGGTGATAAACGCAGTTGATAACATTGGGAGGAGGACCAGAAAGGTGATAATAGTAGGTTGATAACATTGGGAGGGAGGACCAGAAAGGTGATAATAGGTAGGTTGATAACATTGGGAGGGAGGACCAGAAAGGTGATAATAGGTAGGTTGATAATATTGGGAGGGAGGACCAGAAAGGTGATAATACGTAGGTTGATAACATTGGGAGGGAGGACCAGAAAGGTGATAATAGGTAGGTTGATAACATTGGGAGGGAGGACCAGAAGGTGATAATAGTAGGTTGATAAATTGGAGGGAGGACCAGAAAGGTGATAATATGTAGGTTGATAACATTGGGAGGAGGACCAGAAAGGTGATAATAGGTAGGTTGATAACATTGGGAGGGAGGACCAGAAAGGTGATAATACATAGGTTGATAACATTGGGAGGGAGGACCAGAAATGTGATAATATGTAGGTTGATAACATTGGGAGGGAGGACCAGAAAGGTGATAATACGTAGGTTGATAACATTGGGAGGGAAAACCAGAAAGGTGATAATACATAGTTGATAACATTGGGAGGGAGGACCAGAAAGGTGATAATAGGTAGGTTGATAACATTGGGAGGGAGGACCAGAAAGGTGATAATACATAGGTTGATAACATTGGGAGGGAGGACCAGAAATGTGATAATATGTAGGTTGATAACATTGGGAGGAGAGGACCAGAAAGGTGATAATACGTAGGTTGATAAGATTGGGAGGGGAAACCAGAAAGGTGATAATACGTAGTTGATAACATTGGGAGGGAGGACCAGAAAGGTGATAATAGGTAGGTTGATAACATTGGGAGGGAGGACCAGAAAGGTGATAATACGTAGGTTGATAACATTGGGAGGGAGGACGAGAAAGGTGATAAGACGTAATTGATAACATTGGGAGGGAGGACCAGAAAGGTGATAATAGGTAGGTTGATAACATTGGAGGGAGGACCAGAAAGGTGATAATACGTAGGTTGATAACATTGGGAGGGAGGACCAGAAAGGTGATAATAGGTAGGTTGACAACATTGGGAGGGAGGACCAGAAAGGGGATAATATGTAGGTTGATAACATTGGGAGGGAAAACCAGAAAGGTGATAATAGGTAGGTTGATAACATTGGGAGGGAAAACCAGAAAGGTAATACGTAGGTTGATAACACTGGGAGGAAAGACCAGAAAGGTGATAAAAGTAGGTTGATAACACTGGGAGGGAGGATCAGAAAGGTGATAAAAGGTAGGTTGATAACACTGGGAAGGAAGACCAGAAAGGTGATAATAGGTAGGTTGATAACATTGGGAGGGAGGACCAGAAAGGTGATAATACGTAGGTTGATAACATTGGGAGGGAGGACCAGAAAGGTGATAATAGGTAGGTTGATAACATTGGGAGGGAGGACCAGAAAGGTGATAATACGTAGGTTGATAACATTGGGAGGGAGGACCAGAAAGGTGATAATAGGTAGGTTGATAACATTGGGAGGGAGGACCAGAAAGGTGATAATACGTAGGTTGATAACATTGGGAGGGAGGACCAGAAAGGTGATGATACGTAGGTTGATAACGTTGGGAGGGAGGACCAGAAAGGTGATGATATGTGGCGTGATATAATGGGAAGGATCAGAAAGCTGTTAATATGTGGGGTGATATAAAATGAAGGAGGACCAGAAAAGTGTTGATACTTGGGTCATACAATGGGAAGAAGGAGCAGTGAATATCTTGTTGGATGACGAAATGAGGAGGACCAGGAAGGTGTTTATAGGTGGGGTTCTACAATAAGGACCAGATATTGGGATGAAGTAATAGGACTGAGGACCAAAAATATATAAATATGTGGAGTGATACAATAAGGACCAGATGTTTGGGGTGTTGTCATAGGAGGGAGGACCAGAAAGGTGTAAATATGTGGGGTGATACAATAAGGATAAGATATTGGGGATGATGTAATAGGAGCGAGGACCAGAAAGGTGTAAATAGGTGGGGGTGATACAAGAAGGACCAGATATTGGGGATGAAGTAATAGGAGGGAGGACTAGAAAAGTGTTTATAAGTGGGATAATATAATGGAAAGGTAGACCAGGAAAGTGTTGATTTATGGGTGATGCACTGGGGAGAAGAACCAAAAAAAAAAAAAAAAAAACGTTTTGAGGGATGCTATAATGAGGAAGACTCGGAGATGTATCTCGCTGTCAGATGCCCTCGATCCCTACACTTAAAGCCCTGGAACCTGACAAGTCATCAAACCTGACCAAATGTCTGCGACAGCTGGGTCACAGGATCAAGAACACGACCAGACCTCCTTTGGATCTCAGCCCACTGCTGAGTCTCAGGAAACGAAATGGCAGTTAACTCAGCAAAACCCCGGACCTCAGGAACACCAATCGGACGTTAGCGTCAGCTATTAGGAGAAGGAGCTTCATCACCCCTCGAGCCACAGACAGAACAAGACGACTTTCACCATCTGTCCAGAGTGCACCAAGCGTTCCCAGTAAGGATCCAAACCGGTCCGTACACTCTCATGAACAAGAAGTTTGGTGGATGCCCGTCACCAATCCATCCCTATGGTCAAGAAGACCCGACACATGGCAACGTTCTTCACCAAGAACAGATACAGGTGGTATAGTCCGGTGCAACTCCATTTAAGACCAAGCTCTACTGCAGCTGACCCCACTGCGAGTGTGGCATAGCAGTCAACACCAGGGGAGAGGTGGCAGCTCTCCCTTGAAGGATGCTGGCGTGAGAGGTCAGCGTCATTGGGCGGCGCAGACAACCTTCCAGCCATGTGGGTGACGACGGGTCTAGCCTGTGTCGCCGGGGGACGGCTCCTGGAGGTGTGGGGCGATTGACGAAGGAGCGCTGCCTGACTGCGACTACCGTGGCCTGGAATACCGTGCTGTTTTGTGGGGAGGCAGACATGGGGGCACTCCTTACGGGTTGGGCTGAAAAATTGCCCTCTCGGCCGCAGTCAGCGAGTGCCCGCCAAGTTTTAGGGACTCGTGCAGCGCTCCAGCGACTTTCGTCCTGCTCCCTCCTTGAGGCGGCCTCACGCGGCACAGGACCATCGCCACCCGAGCATGAAGAAGGCCGCCCGGTGGTCCTGAAGACAGCCTGATGTTTGGGGGACAGCAGGCAACATACACCGACGCCTACCGTCGGTCGACCAAGATCCTGAAACTGAACCAACGTTCAAGACCAACTTCACCAGACTTGAACCAACTTTCAAGAAGATAATGACCAGAATTGAGCCAATGTTCAAGAGGAACACGAGCTCTGCGAGACAAATGCGACGACCCTCACTGAAACTACCCACCACTGCCAGGCGACAACAGTTGCCACAAATATGCAGACCTTTGTCTGCATGAACCTTGTCCTTAAGGGCCTCAGGCCAATAGGACGTTAATCTCACCATCAAAGCAAAAAGCAAAGCAGCTGACCGGACTTGGAACAGAGACAGATCTGCCTGTCTCCACTCTCCAGCCACGGACTGACAGGGTAACAACGAATGTAAAGGAGGATACTTGTGTGTGTGTTGTGTGTGTGTGTGTGTGTGTGTGTGTGTGTGTGTGTGTGTGTGTGTGTGTGTGTGTGGTGTGTGTGTTGTGTGTGTGTGTGTGTGTGTGTGTGTGTGTGTGTGTGTGTGTGTGGTGTGTGTGTGTGTGAGACAGTGCAGATGAGTATGAAGTGCGGTTGACAAGTGCCCTGTAGTAAGTGGCCATTGTGATTGACTCCGAGGTATATGAGAACTGGCCGATCAGCAGCATTGACATAATCAGTTTGGGACAAAAAAAACGAAAAACAAAAACAAAAGAACATTTTAAGACGGACATGCATCTGGCATCAAAATTAAGTCCACTCATGGAAGCAATACTGAAGCCCCTGTTCTTTCTTTAAAGTGATACACCAAGCAGAGACAAAATATAATAGTGACTTTCTCCTACTTCTGGATACTACCCACAATTACCAGGTTTACTTTTTTTTTTAAACTAGTATTTTTATTCAGTGTGCGTGTGTGTGTGTGTGTGTGTGTGTGTGTGTGTGTGTGTGTGTGTGTGTGTGTGTGTGTGTGTGTGTGTGTGTTCGAAGGTTTAACAATAAGTTACTAATGGATTTAAGTTTAACGCAGCGTCACTTTAGCAAGATGGTGCCAAGAGTGGGACAGTGGTGATCTCAGCTGTCAGCTCCAAAACGGAACTGGCGTATTCGGTATTCAAGGAAGGTCTGATGAAGAGCAGGTACTCCTCTTCCGTTGAGTTCACTTTCATGTTCCTGTATAGGAATCCCAACATTCTTCCGGCTTTTGTTGTAATTGGCATCTATGTCTGCATCCCAGCTGATGTTCTTGTTAACAGTGAAGCCCAGACACCATGGCCATGCTGGTGGTTTCCATGACAATCGGCTGTCGACTCCGGGACCCAAAGAGAGCAGTATACTTCTCTGGGTAGAGAACCATGCCCCAGGTCTTCTCCCATTCCACAGGAAGATTGAGGTTTTGCTGTAGCTGATCTTTATCCTGCTGGGAAGCACGTCTCTATAGACTTCAGTGTCATCAGCGAACAGCCCTGTGGGAACATTACTGATGTAGATAAAGAAGAGACAATGTCACAGCACCGATCCCTATGGCACACATGATCTCATTCTTGCAAAGTCTGACTGTGTTTCCCTCCATTGCGACCTCTGCCTTTAATAAAAAGAATAAATTAAAGAAAATAAATGCATAACATCAACTGACCAAGACAGTCAAGCATTCAAAACACATGATAAATATAACATTTCCAGCCCTTGACAAGTCAGATCCTGACACTGTAGAATAATAATAATAATAATAACAAAAATTCTCATAATAACAAAGCAAGATCTGTCCGTCAGTGCAAATATTTACTCTACCGTGTGTTCTTGTAAAAGAATGGTGATATACAGACAGATAAATTTGCATGCCAAAGACCCAAATTGGAGTCCTCAACGACGAGTCATTTTACCAAGACAAGATTTGAAAACATATGATATTCGCTACAGATGTGAATATTCTGCAGGTGCCGATGAGAATCTTATCAGTGCAATTTGTGTGTATTTTATTTCAATAGTAGTATTTATTTCATAGTAGTAATAACGTCATGTTAGTATCGTTATTTACTTGATCATTGTGTCATAATTTTATGATGACGATGATGTGTCAGTCCAGAAAGGTGGCATCCCAGGCGTGGCTGGCTGTGTAGAACACGCCACAATGATCTGGGACGCAATCCAAAAAGCAAAAAACAAAAAAAAAGACCTGGACGTTAGTGTGGCTTGATCTGGCAAACGCATATGGATCTGTGCCCCATGAGATGATACAGTTGGCTCTTGAGATGTACCATGTGCCAAAGAACATCCGCGACATGCTCAAGAAGTACTTCAATGGCTTCTCAATGCGGTTCTCTACCAAGGACTACACAACAGATTGGATCAACTTGGAAGTGGGCATTGCAATGAGCTGTGCAATTTCCCCAATACTGTTCGTGCTGGCAATGGAACTCATCTTGAAAGCAGCAACAAACAACGCGAGACAAACAGACCTTGGCGATGGATACAAGATGCCTCCTCTCAAGGCCTTCATGGATGACACTATAGTGATTTCATCCAGAGAAGACGAGACACGTCATGTGCTGGAGAGGCTGGACGACATAGTTGCTTCATCCAGAATGAAGTTCAAACCAAAGAAATCACGGAGTCTCTCACTGAGGAAAGGAAAAGTGGCCGAATCTGTGGTCTTCAGTGTTGCCAACCAGGCCATTCCAACAGTCACAGAAGAACCAGTCAAGAGCCTTGGAAGATGGTATGATGATACGCTGAAAGACACACAAAGAGCAAAAGAAACCAAGCAGATGGCGGAAGAAGGCTTGGAGACCATTGACCAGTGTGGGCTCCCTGGCAAATACAAGGTCTGGTGTCTGCAGTTCATGCTGATACCAAAGCTCCTATGGCCTCTGATGATATACGACATCTGCACCAGCACAGTGGAGGCAATGGAAGCCAAAATCAACAAGTTCACAAGGAAATGGCTTGGTGTCCCACCCTGTCTGACTGACATCGCGCTGTACTGTCGCCAAGCAAAGCTCAAACTACCACTGAAATCCATCCTGGAGGAATACAAAGCAGGGAAGATCAGACTTCAAAGCATGCTGGAGGACTCAGGAGACAAGGTGGTAGAAGCAATCAAGCCCCAGCTGAAGACAGGCAGAAAATGGAAAGTTCAAGAGGCGATGGATTCTGAAAAAGAAAGTCTCAAGATCAGAGAAATAACAGGACACACACAGACCAACAGACAAGGACTGGGGGTGACCAAAACTGAATGGTGGTCAAAGGCCAAAGGAAAAGCCAAAAGAGACATGATGATTCAGGAGATGAAAAAGAAGAAGACCAAAAAAAGACTCAAATAGCAGTCCAGCAGAGCCAGCAAGGGCAATGGACAACGTGGGAGAATGCATTCCAAAGAAGTCTCACTTGGAATGACATTTGGCACATGGCCCCTCTCAGGATCAGCTTCATTCTCAGATCTGCATATGACCTTCTGCCCTCAAATGCAAACCTGGTGAAGTGGGGGAAAACAGACGATCCTGCATGCCCCCTCTGCCATGAAAAACAAACAGTGGAGCATGTTCTAAGCTCATGTAAAGTAGCCCTGGCTCAAGGAAGGTATACATGGAGGCACAACCAAGTGCTCAAAGAGATTGTACAAGTAGTCTGGGCTAGTACCAACACCACAAAAGGGCGAATCAGGACTCCAAAAGCACCCGCAACATTCTTCACGCAGGAGGCAGCAAATCATGGCCAAGAACAACAGTGCCACTCGAAACATGCAGGCAGAGTCTGCTGGACGGGGCAGATGACTGGGAGTGCACTGCAGACCTCCCAGAATGGAAGAGTCACCCAGAGATCATCAGCAAGAGTGGCATGAGACCAGACATAGTAGTCCACTCTAAGTCAACCAAGCAGCTGATCATGATCGAGCTCACGGTGCCATATGAAAACAGAATGGAGGCAGCTCAAATCTACAAGACTGAAAAGTATGCTGATCTGGCAAACAGCCTGAGGAGAGAAGGCTATCTGGTCAAAGTCCTCACTGCAGAAATTGGAGCTTGGGGATTTGTAGGAACGTCTGCATACAGCCTCATGAAACAGCTCTCAGTTGCAGGGAAGGAAAAACCAGAGCCCTGAAAGCAATGGCAGAAGCGGCAGAGAGGTGTTCAAGCTGGATCTGGTCAAGGAGGAACAAAAGTGAACTTCATAAGGCTTAATTTCCCTACAAATATCAGGTGTCCCTGTGGCTCAGTGGTTAAAGCGCGAGTCATTAGGTGGAAAATGAGCATTACCAGAGGGTCATGGGTTCGAATCCCAGCCATGGCTCGTCCCAAGATGGGGAAACAAAAAAAGGGGCAGCAGAGGGACATCCGGAGTCATGAACCGGGTGTGGCCCAACCCCCCTAGAGTGTCAGGAGATAAGGGCCGAAACACTGTCTTGCTTGAAAGGGGCTTCTCTTCTGAGGACTCTCAGTGCCACGCTCTCCACGAGATTCTTTCTACAAGATCTGTCCATCAGTGCAAATATTTACTCTACCGTGTGTTCTTGTAAAAGAATGGTGATATACAGACAGATAAATTTGCATGCCAAAGACCCAAATTGGAGTCCTCAACGACGAGTCATTTACCAAGACAAGATTTGAGAACATTTGATATTCGCTACAGATGTGAATATTCTGCAGGTGCCGATGAGAATCTTATCAGTGCAATTTGTGTGTATTTTATTTCAATAGTAGTATTTATTTCATAGTAGTAATAACGTCATTGTTAGTATCGTTAATTACTTGATCATTGTGTCATAATTTTATGATGATGATGACGATGATGACGACGATTTTTTGTGTGTGTGTGGTCCAAATCCAGAAATTTAACAATCTGGTTCCAAATCCAGGCCCGTATCCATGTTTTGCACACGCGGATTGCCGGGTGAATTGTTTCCCTTGTTTCCTCGGGGTTGGAACAAGCGAGGAAGTCCACAGGCCTACAAGTAGTACAACTCTGAACTACAAATGACAAGAGGGTTCGTTGATACTGATGTTGTTCGCAGTTGCTTGACACATGGGAGAATAAAAGTGAAGGTAAGGTTGTGTTTTTCCCGTATATTCTAATCATGGTTAATGTCAGTGACCGATTGAAAACCACTTCAACTGAGAAGCATTCTATCGAGCTGCAAGATTCGTATGTATTAGTATTATATAATAACATTAGTTGATGAATTTATATCCCTTCACTTAAATTTTGAATCCTTTTAACCATAAGTCGATAAACTGATTAAAACAGATAAGTCGACCTGCTCACGAAGTTTTGCTTTGGCCGACGCTAAGGCGATTCGCAGACGTAGGACATTATGACGGTGTTGAGACAGTTTTCAAACATACCACACACTACAGACGTAGCCAGCCACACGCAAGACACTGTTGCGACATTCAAATGCCTGACCTTTAATCTGTCTAGTTAATGTGTGTGCATTGTGCACGAATGCTAGCGTTCAAACGGAGAAATTGAACAGAGGGGTTGTTGGCCTGCGCTTGTTTTTCCCCCACTATTAGATTGTTCGTCTTTGTATTTGTCTGACTTTATTCAAGTTTAAAAGGCTGTGCCAGTCTTGAATGTTACTCTGTGTTAGGTTTTCTTATAGTAGCAAGTTACCCAACTTGTTTACTGTTTATTGTTTACTGTTCGCTGCTCATTTTATTTTCAATTTCAGAGAAATTGAAAGTATTGCAAGATCAATTACAGTTACACTACAAAACTTTGACAGTGGTAAGACATTAGCAGTAAGACAGTAGGCTAATGCTTTAGCACTAGATACTTGCCCATAAACTTGGAATATATTCAGCCTATATATAATATACGTGTACATAAAAGAAGTAGTAAAATCCGCACATTTCCACATCAGCTGATTTTTAGGTAGTTGCATATACTTCTGCTTTGCACATGCAGTTCAGTCTTTTCAATTCACAGCCTGTTTGAATAATGAGTACTCTGTGTGATAGAATTTATAACTGAATTGACGTCAATGAACCGATCGCCATTTTCAAAGAGAAAATATGCCAGTCGTGGGTTATCTACTCCTGATCAGAGAAAATGATTTTGATTGGACAGTGACGAGCAATGTTGGTAGGGGGATTACCAGAATAGGGTTAGGACACTGTTCTAATCTGCTAACAATCTGCTCGCAATATAGTGGGCAGGTGTGGCCAATGCTTGAAACCGCATTTCTGGGTCTGTGAAGCCCCGAAACTTGCCCTGTCAGTGGGCTTCATAGTGCATGGCTGCATGGCTGTCGGCCAGGCTAAGAGCATGCATTATTATACACTGAAGCAAGACTGTCTGCCACAATGAACACTGTGAAGGTTTGTCTCAAGTACTATTTTGTATTCAGGGAATGTATTATAACTAGTTAAAAAATCTCACCTTTCATAATTATTATCCGACCAGTCATTAAAGAGTATGGCAAGTGTCATCAGAATGACAGCTAAATGGAAGCACAAGCAGTAGTTTGAAGCAAGAGGCCTGATATTTTAGCAAGTTGGGGATGAAAAGTAGAATTGCGATGGCAGCCCATATGAAGTAATAAATCAATGAACATAAACTGATTAAAAGTGCATGGCAGCCCACAGTCAAAAACAAGAAAAGACATCATTGACGATCCAATGGGATTGTTGCATTGACCAATGTGATTAGACAATGTCTTTTTTTTTTCTTCTCATGGTTATTGTGGCAGTTGAGCATGAGTAGAACTTTATCAGTTACGTAGTAACACATGAGATTCAGCAGACTTTATTATAGTTTATATTATCATGTATTAATTACGTTAGTAACAAATGAGATTCAGCAGACTTTTTGTATGCATATTAACATACATGTGTATTATGTATACTATTTAAGGAAATCAATCATTTATGTTGATTATGGAATTTGTTTTAATAATGTACTGTAATTTCTGCATGTGTCATACACATTATTTATTTCCCTTATGCCCTATGGAGGTCTTGGAATTAAAATCTGAATCACACACACACTCATCCAAGGGCAAATGCATGCATGCATGTATACTTTGCGCACATGTATACACAGGATGACTAATTAGGATCCATTCAAGACTTACAAAGTTACATATCTATAGTTAATTGTAAGAGATCTGATAAATTATTATCTTTTAATTTAGATGATAAAGGATGTCAAGAAAGAAAAATTATCAGGGGCAGCCATCACACTTACTTTTAATCTTAAATCTTAAAAGAAAACGGAGTCAAAATGCAACGGAGTCATCTTTTTGTCTTTCAGATTGCCCCCCCCCCCCCCCCCCTCCCCACCTCTCTGTTTCCTAAAAAAAAAACTGCACACAAATCAAAGTTGCTCTATCAGCAGGAAATAAGAAATGTATGCAATCACTGCATTTGTCCAACAGCCACCAGTAGCATACATTGTACAAAGAGAAGAGGGAATATAGCAAAGGTTTTGTTTGATACTTTGAAATTGTAAATTTAGCTGACCATAGGTCCAGAGCATCAAGTTTAAAGGAACAAATGCAAAGCTCATCAGCTATATCAGGAATTCATCATTTATTGATATTGTTTTATTTGGAACACATTGCAAAGACTGATATTAGAAATGGTATGCAGTTTTTAAAAAGAGGTCAGTGATGGTGATGACAGTGAAATTAGAATACTGGTACTAAACTCGCAGATGCCTAAATATGCGCAGGCACAGTGTAAATATAATTATTAGTAATATTACTAATATGCCCAATATTTTTCTGAAATGACAGATGGTGGATCAGAAGGAAAACATATATCTCTTAACATTTAGCAGATTTTTACCTGATAACCCTCAAAACTGATTATCTTCATCTTTCTCCTAAAAACATATTGTCAAATTTTCAGCTCAAGCAAAGCTGCTATTTGTTCACACAAACCCTAATTACGCAAAATTAAAAAAAAAAATGTTGTTTTTTTATTATTAAGTTTGAATGAACAAACCAAGCCACCTTGCAGGTTTAGATCACATGATGTGGTAATGGTAGTTTATTTTAACTCCTCATCCTCACCAGTGGGTTTTTTTTTTTTTTTGTGTGTGTGGTAATTAATGCTTTAGTGCCATGTTTAGTTTTGGTAGTTACACCTTATTTGCTGAGCTATTTTTGGCGGTGAGGGTAATAATTAACAAAAAATTCTGGCATGGAAACTATTGCAAGAACGTTTTCATAACCCATACCTTTTCTGAAAGGAAAATGAACAGATTCTTTATTTATGACAGTTTTAAGTTTATGTAACATGCTGGTTAGTAATAAATCTACTATAAATGTGAGATAAATGAATTTTTCATACTGTCAGATCATGTGTTATAAAGAGTTAGTAAAAACAGAAGAATGAAATCAGAAAGTAGATCTATAGGAAATCAGAATAAATGTTTCCCTGCCTTTATAGAAACAGTAGTCCTGAATTGTAATCCAAAATTTCAGAATTGTACACACATTCAGTCTAGAATCCACACTGACACAGGTATTTTTGTTTTGCATTGCAATCAGCACAGCCTTACTTTCATTTTAGATTCTGAAAAGAAAAACCACTGATTTGAAAAAACACACACGCACACAAAAACCCCCCTGATGAGATAAGATGTAAAGGACACAAAAATTTGTTATACATGTATGTACGAAACTGAAGTATACTGTTTTTTTTGTGTGTGTACACTGCAATGTTGGTAGTGCTTGGTGGTGTAGTATGCTCTGATGCATGTGTGTCAGCAGGGTGAGATAGGCATTGTGCACACTGTATTCAAACTTTTCATTCTGGATGAAGCCTGAATGGGTCTTGCCCCTCATGAATGATTAATTTATGTATATTGAACTTTCTTATTGGTGCCTACTAGAATCCCAAAACTTAAAAATGAAAACAGGAAAAATTCTCAAATGAGGCGGATGTATACGCCTTTAGCAAGTATGGTTGCACTGTAATCAGTGTATACGTCCTTCGCACTGAAGAGGTTGATTCATAATCAGATATTATCCAGATGAAAATCAATCATTCTTGTGTTAGAGGAACTGGAATACATGTACTTTTAGGAGGTTTCTTTTGTTTTGTTTTGATTAACTGATGTTTATTTTTGTTTACATGTTTTGCTGCAGATCAGTACATGGAACAAAAACTGCCATTACGATGGACCAAGCCAGTTCAGTAGATGCTGTAAAAGAAGATTCTGAGTCTTTGATGGGCAGCATTATTGTTGTGAGTATAAGTTGTTTAAAATTAAATTTATGCAATCTGAAAGTTCTTGGATCAAAGTAAAGTTTAAGTAATATAATGTAATGTAAAAGGATATTTATAGAGCGCTTTACCTCGCGAGAGCCCAAAGCGCATATTACAGAAAAACATGATAAAATTATAATTGTAATTCAAAGTGCGCGTGCACGCGCACACACACACACACACACACACACACACACACACACACACACACACACACACACACACACACACACGTGTATAGTTTTGTTAAGCCCTGTGGATATTTTAACTTAAATTATCATTTTTTCTTCATTGTTTATTTTCCGAGTCGTTATTTTCGGTTTATCAACTTGTTGGTTAGTCTTGTAGAGGCTATTGTTTTTCTGATGCATATGCGCATGTTCTTGTGCTCTCATTGGTATAATTTCCATGCTGCACATTGCAGCCACATCCAACCTTGTACAGTCCCAGACCCAGGAACTGTGGTTGTCTTGAGCAATGTGACAAGGGCAGAGAAAGTTTTTTTTTTGTGTGTGTGTGTGTGTTAAAAACTAGTACTGTGAGCCAGGAAAGGACCTTCAAGCTTTGAGAAGTCACAAAAACCAATTTGGACTGGTGGCTTCCCTCCTCTGGACATGCCTGTGGGACGTTTGCCCTGCTTCCCACCAGAGTTCTGAGGAGTTCATTGGTGGGAATGTCGCAATGTTTGTACTTCTGAAAACATCCATTACACTACTGAAAATTGGGTTCTACTCCTGAGGGGGTATTGTGGGGTCTAGACAGGTCTGTTGTGTATGATTTAGACATTTTTGGGTCTGGACAGGTCTGTTGTGTATGATTTAGACATTTTTGGGTCAGGACAGGTCTATTGTCACCCCCCCTTCACACACACTCCCTCTTTTTATGCTTTTTTAAATATCTGCTTTTGTGTATGATTTCAGCCCTGATGTGGCCCTTTGCGGTCGGCTGGGCTATAAGCAACATTATCTTATCTTGTGTATGATTTAGACATTTTTGGGTCAGGACAGGTCTGTTGTGTATGATTTAGACATTTTTGGGTCAGGACAGGTCTATTGTGTATGATTTAGACATTTTTGGGTCAGGACAGGTCTGTTGTGTATGATTTAGACATTTTTGGGTCAGACAGGTCTGTTGTGTATGAATTAGGCATTTTTGGGTCAGGACAGGTCTATTGTGTATGAATTAGACATTTTTGGGTCAGGACAGGTCTATTGTGTATGAATTAGACAGTGATCACAGTAACTGGCAATGACCAGTAAAAGACCATTTGCAGAGATAGGATAGTTACCAAAATGTTTTTTAGCTTTTGGTCCCAGGGACCAGTTCAGTTCAGCTGGGACATGAGTTTTCAAGTAGCATGCATCATAGTAAAATCAGATTTTAAATCCAGTGCAGTGTGTGAGGTGGCAGTGTTTTCTTTATTAGTATATCACATCACATTAAGCGTACATCATTTTCTTTTGGTTCTGGCATTGGTTCTAAGATGCACACTCTTTCACTCTCTAGAATTAAGGACAACACGTGTAGTCAGCCATCACTGAATCTTTCATGGTCTTAGATCGAGTGCAAATTCACAAAAAGAAACATTTTCCTCCTCAACACAAGCAAAATGAGACTTTGACAGTGTGGGAAATATACAAGATTCAAACCTTCCATGAGCTTTGACAGGTGTAGATAAAATTGTGGGACCATTCTTGCACAGTAATTATCATGTACTAATGTAGAAAGCTACGACAACGACGTCCACATGCATTCAACTAGCCTGACATAACATCAACACAGTGCCACATAGGAATACCGACTGAACAAGCACAAGACTCCTGCTCTTCAAGGTCTGGTTACAAAGCAACTTCAGCTGACTGGGCCTTCAGCATTCAATTGATGCTCTGAGGTCTTAGTGGATGAATTTGTCTCCCTTTTGCTATTGGGAAGGTTCGAACTCGGGAGGGGTCCTTACTACCTTGACAACCAACTATCACTGTAACCTCCTTGGCCCAGATCAACCATATGCGCTAGGTGGGGGCTCTACTGCTAATCGGACGATTACCTATTTCTCCACAATGCACGGCATTGTTGTCGTCTAAAATGCTTAAGGCCCTTTGTGAGAGGTTTCACACCCTTGACAGTTAAACAGGCAGTTGTCAAAGTGTATGTGGAAGCTCCAGGAATTTTCCTCTGGATGCACATTGTTTCACTGCATATGAGGCAGTCGATGCCTAGGCCTTCTGTCTGTAGTTGCCAGTGAGCTGCTTTGAATTAAACTGTTATTTTCTTTTCATATGGATTAAATTTTATGTCTTTATTTCCTTATGTTTACTTTTTTTTTTTTTTTCAAAGTCTGTCTTGCCGCCGGTGCCAAATGAAGTTTATTGATTAGTTCAGTCTTTGTTTTATTTCTCTATTTTACGCTTTTATTTGTTTGTTTTATTATATGTTTTGTTGCTTTTTTTTTCCAGGGAAATCTGGTCTGTGCATGTGTTTGGATGTGTGTCAAGGGTGTTGATTCTTTCACTGTTTCAACATTTTTTTTATGTATATGTGGTGAGTACAGCTTCTCATGACATAGTTCACTGTCAAGGGACCTAAACTCCTTTTATAGGACTTCAAACAACATAAATTTAGAATGTAAGGATGAAAATGTAGTTGGTAAATCTGCAAAGAAGGCATAAGGGCTTCTGTTTCTTCAGGCCCTCAGGGTGCATCAAGATCAAATCTGCTGGGGAATTATATTTGGGTGACAATTTTTTGCCAGGATGTTTGCAATTTAACCACTTTATTTGTGAAGTACCTTGTTGAAGTGTCTCTCATGAGATGTTGAGTATAATGGAGATTGTAACAAAGCTAGAACAGAGTGGGCACCAAGGACCTCAGTGACCCACTTGAAGAATAGCAGCCCCCCCCCCCCCCCCCCCCCCCCCCCCCCCCCCCCCCCCCCCTTCACCCTTTTGTTTTAACCGCAGGGGTGAAAGTCTTTCACATGAAAACAGAAATTCAGATCAAAAGCTTGGAAAAGTTTGTCTCTGGATGATAGTGGATTATCAAAAGTGTATTTGTGTGGTCTGTAATTTGGCAAAATTTTGTGCAAGTGCTTTCTTGTGTCTAGATATGTTGGGAGAATGAGTGTTTTCTTTGGTTCATCTTGTATGTGTTTCATGTTGTGACCCGCAGTAAGTGGCAGTTGAAGACTTCCTGAATATGTTGTGGAGAGGAAATTATTGGCGAGCTTAACTGTCATCTGGATAATTTTGGTCATGAGAACGCTGTTGTGATGTGGAAGTTGTTCTCTTGGGAAGGAACAAAACAGTCTTAAATTGGTATAGCAATTTCCTGTCCATCCAGACACTGAAAGTCAGTCAGGCCATGAGAGAACACAAACATAGACACAGACACACTGACATAGACTCACACACACACACACACACACACACACACACACACACACACACACACACACACACACACACACTCTCTGAAGACTGAAAAAACTTGATTTTGATGACATACAGCGAATCTGTAAAATCCATGTGAAAAGGTCACTGAACATGGCTGTAGCTTGATGAAATCAGTGAAGATCGACTGATCTAGTGTTGAAAGATTGACATGGCTTCCAAGCATACTGTGCGGCAGTGCCATGCGGCCGTAAAATTCAAAAGTATGGATCCGGAGAAAAATGGTTGGGTACTCATGTAAATAATCCATCACATATTAAAGTATGTGGTGCGATCTTCTTTAATGCCAAGTTTTCAGGATAGGGTCACAATGAAACACATCTCGCAAAAACAGAGAGCGACCGTTTTTTTTTCAGCAAGACTGAGGGCGTGATTTGTTTTTGTCCTTGCTGAATTCCTTTTTCTGTACTCTTTATGTACAAGAATTTTTATAATAAAGTGAATGAAAAGGGGGGGGAAAAACACAAAAAAAACCCTTAACCAAACAAATGAACATAGCAACAACAACAAAACACCATAAAACAAGACCCAGAAATGTTCCCTCATCAAGAGGTCCAGCAGGTCCATAATTGTTTATAATTCCTCCTCTCCCTGCCTCCAGTTTATGAGTGCTGTCCCCATTGATAATACATGGTGGGTGGAAGGATGTGGTAGTTATGTGGGATGATTTATGACAAGACAAAATGCAGCTTGCTTTTTTTTCCTGCTCTTACCTTCTTAATCAAGTTCTCAACCCCAATGCATGCTTTACCCATCACTTCCTCCCATCTCCTTCAGTTCAGAGTTTATGGGGGAAAAAATAAACAACAATATTCATTTTATGGATGATCTAGGGGCTGGAATAGCTCAGTGGTAGAGGGCCGGACTCGTAATCTTGGTGATCCTGGGGTTGCGGGTTCGAATCTCTGCTGGGCCCATTTCGGTACAGGGGGATTTTTCCCTCGGAGTTAACATTGGTTCTGACTCCATTTCTCATACAGTCCTTCAAATGCGACTTTAAACCAAGGTTCCATGTGTGAAGGCACGCATAACATCTTGCACACATGTAAAATCACATCACCAGCTTTCGGAAGAGATGGCCACTAGTATGGATGACACATTACACATAGCATGCACCCTGCATGAGAAATGGAAAGAGTGAAGGAAATAAGGAAGTTGAGTGAACGATATTGACTGGATAATACGGGAAACGACTGAATGAAGCACCAGCTGGCAGCTCTTCAGTCAGCACTACCCAGGTAGGCAGCCCGTTGTGTAAAGGAGTATGGATTATAAATTGCTTAGAGCTTGATCTGTAGACGAGGAAAGGCGCTATATAAGTATTCATGATAATAATAATAATTATAATAATGACAATAATAATCTATATTTTTTGTAACAGTGAAAATGAAATACACTCAGTGTAGAGAATGAAAGAGTCTATCTTTAAACAAGGTATGAAAGATTTACATGCACATTCACAGAAGGCTTGTTTCTTCCATTTTACTCTCTTTGGATAATGTCCTTAATTTTACGGTATACATAAAATTTCTTACATTCTCTTTAACATTTGCAAACCATCTGGAAGTCGGAGGGATGGGTGTACAGATTTGTTAATTTATTTTTTGTTGAGAACTCATTAGTAATAGTACTGGGAAGAAAAAGATCTCTTTGGGATGTGCCTTTTCCTAGTTTGAAACAGAGTGACTGTCCAGTGGAGGGCAGAAATGTGTGTGATGTCCTGTTCTATGGCTTTTATTGTTGGCCAGCAAAGAATGCCCATCCCCAGCAATGAAAAGTGACAGTTGTTTGAACCAAGGAAAGAGGCCTCATGGGTTATTCAATCCTGCCCATTTCTTCATTGGTAGGGTGTGTAACCAAACCTCATCGTTTTTAGTTTGCTGGTTAGTTTTTAGTCAGAATGCTCATTTTTGATAACTTTTTGATGATGGTCAGGATCAAGGAACTCGACATACTCTGTGGGAGGTGTCATAACGAACCCTGTAAAAAGTCGTTGAGATTTTCTTATGTCAGTGGACTTGAGTTGGGTGCACTGACGTGTTCTGTGTCTTTTCTTTTTCCTGTTCTTTCTTTTCTTGTCTTTTACTTTCTTTTATTTTTGATTTATCTTTTTCTTTCTTTTTTTTTTGATTTATCTTTTTTTTGGGGGGGTGGGGGGGGGGGGGTGGGGTGGGTGGTTTAAGTAAACATAGACTTTAGTGTATATATATATGAGAGAAATTACTTGGGTGTATGTTTGTGTCTGTGTGTGTGTGTGTGTGAGAGAGAGAGAGAGAGAGAGAGAGAGAGAGGAGAGAGAGAGAGAGAGAGAGAGAGAGATAAGGAGGGAAGGGGGGGGGGGAGAGAAAACAAATGAGCGACTTTAGTTAAATGGTAATTGATATGTATACATTTTCTAGACAACAAATACTACAAGATGACATAACATTTTGAAAGGGACCAATCAAAGGGACAAAGAACTTGGTTGTCATGATGGATACCATTACAGAAATTTTTATCAGTGTGTTTCTGGCCAATATGTATAAAAGTTTTGGCAAATTTGAAGTATGTGTTTGTTACAGATTTGGGCATGAATCTCCATGGCGGCATAGGTGAAAGAATATTCTTCATTGTTGGGCACTATGCATTGTACTTGTCACAGCTGAGCTTGTATTATGCATTAACCATGTAATTCCAACATAGCATTTTTAGTGTTGATCAGGAATTCAGATTTTGTTTTTGTAAACCTGTTTACCATGATATCAAGATTATAATATTGAGAGGGGTATATAGATTTTAGAATCTGTGTTGAAAAAACATCAGTTGCGCAGACCTGTTTACCCTTACGATTTTGCTGTAATTGTTATGGAAAAAAAATTGAAATTACGAGAATCGCTGGTTGTCGAGACATAAGTCGCGCTGTAGGGTGAGGCTTTTGAGCTTAGTTTCACTGACACACACAGATACGAAACTATGGCTCAGTGAGAAACTGATTTGCATGAGTGACTGAGCGAGCCCCAGAACATGGATTTTCAGCGTTTTAGCTTAGTTTATGATTAGTAGCAGCTTGTAATGCATAAGGCAACTTGACTCGTTTGGCAAACAAAAATGGCAGTGCACAAAGGAGAAGGTGATAGAATTAGGAACTTGTTTGAAGATGTTTGAAGATGTTTTTGCTGATGCTGTTGTGGAAAAAGCAGGTGAAGGAGTTTTGGACATTTTGAATGAACTGGGCTTGGTGGGTGATAGTTTTGATTTAGGTCAAGCACCATGTGATTGAGATTTTGAGATCGACACGGACAATGACTGGATGGAGGGAATTCCAAAATGTCATTCAGTGGGGAAGAAAAACTAACTAAAAAAAGCTAACTATTACATTTGCTGATAGTGACCATTTTTGTGGGTTTTTTTTTGTGTGTGTGTGTAATCAGCATGTGATTTCAATGTGAAGACTGAACTGTACCTTATTCATTCTTACCTGGATTACCTGCATGGAAGACGGGTGTAATTCACTCAGACTTTCCTTTGAAAAAGGCTGTAACTTATTTCTGGATACTGTGGAACATCATTGACTGGATTATGTGTGAAAAAACTCTGGAGAATGACAAGCAGGATGTGCCACCTGTTTTCACCTGTTATTTTTACATTCTAGACAGGTATGCACCAAATCAAACACTCACAATCACACCAGTTCTGTTTTATATTATTGTTTATTCAGTAACTAACAATTTTTTTTTGCATGCCATGTTCAAATACTAACCATTGAAAAGTTATGCATACTACACAAACGTAACTCTTTTTTTCAAACTTTCCTTCTGTTAATAGCTCGTTGGTAGAGCGCCTGACTCGTAATCTTGGTGATCCTGGGGTTGCGGGTTCGAACCTCCGCCGGGGCGTTTCGGTACAGGGGAATTTTCCCTCGGAGTTCACATTGGTTCTGACTCCTTTTCCCATACAGTCCTTCGAATGAGACTATAAACCGAGGTTCCGTGTGTGAACGCACGCATAACATCTTGCACACACGTAAAATCCCGTCACCAACTTTCGGAAGAGTAGGCCAGTTTGGCCATTGGTATGGATGACACGTTACACATAGCATGCACCCTGCGTGAGAAATGGAAAGAATGAATGAAGTAAGGTAAATGAGTGATCGATATTGAACGATACTGACTGGATGACACGGGAAACGACTGAATGAAGCGCCAGCTGGCAGCTCTTCAGTCGGCACTACCCAGGTAGGCAGCCCATTGTGTAAACGAGTGTTGATTGTAAAGCGCTTAGAGCTTGGCCTCTAGCCGAGAATAGGCGCTATATAAGTATTCATTATTATTATTATTATATTATAATTCACCAGACAGCATACTTAACAGTACGTTGTTACATAACCAGTGGAAGTGTGAAACGTGGGTGTGCCAAAGGGTTTATGACTGTGTTGTTGTTATCATTTTGTTGTTGTTATGGTAGAGGAATATTAAGTGATATGTTATTTTTCATATGTTTGAAACAGGAACCATGGTCAGGGCCAGAAGAGAAACACGATTGTCCCTCAGCCGAGTATTGCATAGTGCGGTGTGCATCTGACAGTTCTTCTGGGCCACAGACGTCTCTGAACAGAAATCACCTGTGTCAGCAGTGTTGTGCCGCCTTTGTGCTGGTCAGCAGGCTGGAACTACACATGGCGTCCATTCACGGAGAGAGACTGCGTGTTGCGTTACCTTCTCACCCCATTTCTGACGGTTGTGGTGCTGGCGACCGCAGCACCATGACCAGAGAAGAGATGGCTACTCTTGCTGACTTGAAAGCTGAGGGAGGGACGAAAGACATGGTGAACAGCAATGGCACTGACAAGAGAAATAAGAACAAAAAAAGTGGGCAGCATGTATGTGATGTATGTAATGAGACTTTTACAGGGGCTCAAGAGCTGAAAAGTCATAAAGTGACTCATACAGATAGTAAGCCATTTGTGTGTGATGTGTGCAGTAAAGCTTTTCCGGCATCTGATCGATTGAAAAGACACAAGCTGACTCATAGCGGTATCAAGCCATTTGTGTGTGATACATGCAACAAGGCTTTTACCCAGGCAGCACACCTGAAGACACACAAGTTGACCCATACCAATATTAAACCATACAGGTGTGACATATGCGATAAAGCATATACAAGAGCTAGTGACTTGAAAATACACAAACTGATTCACACCAATCCAAAACCATTTGGGTGTGATTTGTGCAGTAAGGCTTTTACTCGTGCTGCTACGTTGAAGAAACACATTTTAATACATACCAATGAAAATGCATCTGTTAATGGTGAGATACGGCATAATGGATTACCTGTTTCCACCACATCTGACCAGCATGCTGAGAATGCTAGAAACGAAGGAATGCTAGATAACTTTGGTGATGAGAAAACTCCAGAGAGAACGAAAGATGGAGTGGACAAAAATGGCAATAAGTGGAGAGAGAAGAAAAAGAGCCGGAAATATATATGTGATGTGTGTTCTAAAGCTTTTACTACGGCTGCCGTCTTGAAACAACACAAATTGATCCATTCTGATCATAAACCGTTTGTATGTGATGTGTGCAATAAGGCTTTTTATAGGGCCAATAATTTGAAGACACACAAATTAAATCACATAAGCCCTAAACCGTTTGGATGTGACAAGTGTAGCAGGGCTTTCATCATAGCAAGTGACTTGAGGAGACACAAACTGACTCATACCAGACATAAACCATATGTGTGTGACATATGCAATAAGGCTTTTAAGCGAATCAGTTGCCTAAAAATTCACAAATTGATTCATACTGGTCAGAAACCATTTGTATGTGACATATGTGATAAGGCTTTTACCAGTGCTGGCAACTTCAAGAGACACAAGATGATTCATATGACCAGTCGCAAAACTTTTGCGTGTTGTAGGTGCAGTGAGGTTTTTTCCAAGGCCAGTGACTTGAAAAGGCACTCACTGATTCACAAGCTGTTTGTCTGTGATGTCTGTGGTAAGGCTTTCAGTACATCTAGTTTTTTGACAGTGCACAAGAGAAATCACACAGGGGAGAGACCATACAAGTGTCCGCACTGTGATGCCAATTTCACTGTATCGGGTAGCTTACAGAGACACATCAGGTCAGTCCATGAAGATGACAGACCCTACGTCTGTGATGTCTGTGGGGTGGCCTTTTCTTTGAATGGTTATTTGAAAAGACACATGAGGATCCACAGACGTGACACACAGCGAGATCAGTCTTCAGCTGTTGACAGCACAGTACTGCCCATGTCTGACAACACTTGTGGGTCACCACTGCCTCTGAATAGAAGGCATGTTGATCAGGATTGTCCCGATAACATGGCACTCCTCAGCAGTGTGGACTTGCAGTTGACATCTGTTCGGGGTGAGAACCTGCCAGCTGTGTCACCTGCGTCTTTCACACCTGACGTTAGTGATGCTGGTAACTTGAGCAGCGTGAGCAGCGAAGAGGCCAGCGATGAGAAAGTTGTGGAGAGAACGAAAGACAAGGTCACCAACGGTGACATTAATGAAAGA
This sequence comes from Conus ventricosus, assembly GCA_018398815.1. Taxonomy (NCBI): domain Eukaryota; kingdom Metazoa; phylum Mollusca; class Gastropoda; order Neogastropoda; family Conidae; genus Conus; species Conus ventricosus. The sequence goes on from CM031627.1 coordinate 14,813,585, forward strand.
GATGAGGTCTGTAAACACAGTGACAGCCAAACAGAGGAGACATCCAAGCACTCAGCAGACCACAGTGACAGTGACAAGAGCAGTGAGATGATCGGTAATCTTGGCGACAGGATTGTGGATAAAACACAAAACCTACATCTCCACACTGACATTGACAAGAGAGGAGAGAAAGTTGCTAACTTTGGCGACAGAATTATGGGGGGGGAAAATCTAGAGGTTGCCAATGGCATTGACGAGAGAGTTGAGAAAGAAGTTATCCTTGGTGACACGATTGTGGAGAAAACAAATCTAGAGGTTGCCAATGACAGTGACAAGAGAGCTGAAAAAGGCATCATCCTCGGTGACAGGATTGTGGAGAAAGCAAAAATTCGGGACGTTCTCAATGATATTGACAAGAGAGCTGAGAAGGTCAGTAACCTTGATGACAGGATTGTTGAGAAAGCAAAATCTCTGGAGACGCATAGTGATACAGACCGAAGAAATGAGAAGGTTGATAATGAAAGTATTTCGGAGGAAGTGGAAAGCCAGGAGGACCGTAGTGACATTGACAAGAGAGGTGAGAATGTCAATAACCTGAGTGAAAGAAAAGTTGAAGAGTTAACAAAAGATGAAGAGGGTAACTACAACATTGATAAGAGAGATACTGAGAAAAAGAGTGGACAACATATATGTGAATTATGCTGCATGCAGTTTACTAAGGAATGTCAATTAAAAGCACACAAATTGACTCATAGCTGCAAACCATTTGAATGTAACATCTGCAGTAAGACATTTAAGTGGCCTAGTCATTTAAAAGTACATGAACTGGTTCACACAAAGCATAAACCATTTGTGTGCGATGTGTGCGGTAAGGGTTATACTGTAGCTAGTAGCTTGAAAACCCACAAAATAAGGCATAATGGTCTCAAACCATTAGAGTGTGACATGTGCAGTAAGGTTTGTTTTTGGCCTGCTGACTTGAAGAGACATAAACTGATTCATACAAATCATAAACCATTTACATGTGATGTGTGCAATAAAACTTTCGCTGCAGCTAGCAGTTTGGAAAAGCACAAATTGGTTCATAGTGCTCACAAACCATTTGAGTGTGAGATCTGCGGTAAAACTTTTAATTGGTCTTGTGACCTGGAGAGACACAAATTGATTCATTTGATCGTGTACCATTAGCATGTGATGTGTGTGACAAGGTTTTTGCTATGGCTAGAACCTTGAAAACGCACAAATTGATGCATAAAGGCCACGTACCAGTAGCATGTGACATATGCAACAAGACTTTCATCTGGCCTTCTGCATTGAAGAGACATAAACTGATTCACGCCAACCATAAGCCATTTGTGTGTGATGTGTGCAGTAAAGTTATGCAGAGGCTAGTAGCTTGAGAAAGCATAAACTGAAGCATAATGGTCACAAAGCATTTGAGTGTGTCATCTGCACTGGAGCTTGTTTTTTGGGTTGTGATGTGAAGACACACAAATCAGTTCATATTGGTCACAAACCATTTGTATGCAATGTTTGTAATAAGGCTTTTGATGAAGTTGATGACTTGAAGAGACACAAGCCGATTCATGGTACTCATAATAAATCATTTGTGTGTGGCATGTGCAATGAAGCTTTTTCTTTGTCCTCACAGTTGAAGAGACACCGACTGATTCATAAACTATTTTTGTGTGAGGTATGTGGCAACGTTTTCAGCACATCTGCTCATCTGGAGGTACACAAGAGAAAGCACACAGGGGAGAGACCTTACAAGTGTCTGCACTGCAATGCTGGTTTTTATTCAGCAAGTCGCTGGAAGAAACATAATGGGTCAGTCCATAAAGACAACAAACCATACGTCTGTGATGTGTGTGGGTCTGCTTTCTCTCGGACTGGTCCTTTAAAAAGACACAAGTTGACCCATAGTGGTGATCAGTGTTAAAACTTGGGGAGGGGGGGGGGGTTAGTTATGATATAGCCACAAGTTCTATGAAGAAGAAGAAACAAACAAACTAATGAACAACAAAAAACAAAAGCAGGCCGAGTGTAAGGACTGGGAAAATGATGTGTGCAGTTTGCTGGTCTGTGATACCACCAGCACCACCTAACGACACGGATGAGAAACCTCACTCATGTTGACGCTGCCCTGTTTTAACTTCATAGTGTCAGATGATTGAACTCGCCTGTCCCCAGAATGCTGGGTACTAACCTTCTGTGAAATCTCTGGTCAAGGGAGACAATTCTTGCAATATATAACGGTAGGTAATGATGGGATATTAATGATATAGTGACCTCCTGTTATGCCGATTGTTTTTTTTTTTTTTAGTTTTCTTTTTTAGAGATCAGTTTGCCTGCTTCCTACAGTGCAGGTGACAGAAATCTTTGGTCATGTTGTTACAGTTGATGTACATGATTTGTACCAGCAGGTAGCAGTAGTTTTCCCTATCTCTTCCACATTCGTTCTAGATCATGTAATAAATATTTAACCCCCTCTCTGCTGTCCAGCTCTGTTGTGTGTCTCTCTCTCTTCTTCTGTATTGTCCCAGTTGTACTGCAGCCTGCAGAGTCTTTTATTTCTCGAAATTTTGTCTAGGTCTGACCTGCTGGTTGGCCTTCACATGATGCAGCCTCTCTCTTCTTTCTCCCAGCCAGGTGTGAAGACGTTGCTGTCAGCCTTTTCTCCCTGTCATAGGGGAGTGCTGTGTCTGGTCGACCTTGCCTCGCTGCCCTTTGTGCACTGCAGACAGGGTGAGGAGGGTATTGTGTGGGTTGTGATCATGCTCTGTGGGGATTCTGCATCTTTCTTTCCATTATTCATTGTTTTTGCACTTGTTATTATTTCCCATGCAGGTAGCTCATTCCGCCATGCAGCCTTCATTCACTAGGATATACATGTATGCAACCCTCCTCTCCCGCCTCCCCCCCCCCCCCCCCCCCCCCCCCTCCCCGTTTTCTGTATAATTCAACTTTTACTTATTCATTAATTGGTAACTTTCATTCAATAGACAAATAAACAGAATATATTCTCAGTCAGGACAATTGAGCAACAACAAGCCCTTGGTTTAAATACACTGTGCTCAAAATATAACATTGACAATATATTGGCTGTTACAATCGACAGTACACTACACATCGTTTTTCATTCAGTTTATTGATTTTGACAGATTCTTTTCCTCATCATCTCTCCTTTACCTTCTCTTCATCTGTCCTTTTCCTTTTTTTCTTTTTTCTTTTTTTCAATTCGTGCAATTTAGATCAGCATACAGGATTTAGTTCAGAATGGAACAGAATTGTTAATGATGCTGGCTGAGCAGCAGCACCAGGTCTGTGTTGGCACCACATTGTCTGACGTCCACAAGCACGAGTTGGGTGTACCCCAGGGAGCATCCTTTTCTCTGGTCTCTGCAACATCAAATGTAATGAAATTGCTAATTCTGTAAAGTAGGGTTTGAGTCTACTTTGGTTTTGTGTGTGTGACTGTATATGTGTATGTGTGTGTGTGTGTGTTTTGTTTTTTGTTAGTGACTTTGCACTCTACACAGTTTCCCACCTATGCTAGCATACAAGGTCAACTCCAACTTTGCATGGATAAGATGGGTTGAGGAAAATGTATTTTACTTTTTCAGGCCCCAGAACTCAAATGTATCCACCTTTATAGCTTTTGATAGTACTTTGTTGAAATGGTTTTACTGTATCGTAGTATGCCAGGGGCTGCAGTAATGAAAAATGATCTTGTGCTGTTTTCATGTAGGCCACTTGTTTTAATCCTATTCTTACATTTTAGAAAGTGAAGAAGCTCTGTGGTGCATTCCATGTGATGTACCATACACAATGAAACACTTTATTATAGAGTTTTAAGACTTGCATGAAACACTTTTCAGCAGACTGCATGAAAATCTTGTTCAGAAAAGATCCACCGGATGGAAGATTCTGAAAGAGATTGACATTTTTCGTCCAATCAAAGATTTTACGAAAGAAAGATTATTAATGAAATTCTGGTGTATTTTTAGGAAATCAGTTTACAAGAGGTGTGTGTGTGTGTCAGGCCCATTTACTCATACAATTTTGCAGTATTTTGTACACATGTTTGGTGAAAATACGATGAATATGATGAATAGGAAAAAATATGTGGGAAAAAGATCTCAAGATGAAGTTCTTGAGCTATAGCTGCACTTGCGGTGTATAACCATTGTGTTTGAGTGCAACAACCAAAATGACAACTCGTACAACATCATGAGAGTGAACTCGCTTCTGGATGACGTTGGAACAGTAGCAGGAACCCCCTGCTTTTACAAAAATTCACCAAACTGGAAGATGTGTGCACACAGTGTTGAGAAAATAAGTTCATTTTAATTGAGAAAAACACCAACAGCAGCGTTAGGGTGAACAGGTCTGGACTCTGTGTGTGTATAGATCTGTTTTGAAAGGTGACTTCACACCCAATTGTTGTGTTGGTGAAGAAAATATGGCTTGTCTCTCAGCATGCATGTGCATGAAATCACGCGTTTTCAAGCGTTTGCCACACCACTGCTATTTTAACAAAGCCGTGTGAACTGTGATATTTTTAAGTGTCGGTGTTGATCGTGTCATTCTTTTGATCCATCGAACTATCAGATGGATGTATGTAATGACGTTTATATGTTTGTGTGTCTAGCATTATTTCTGTTGAGAATGCACCGAGCATTCGTGACATCATGTGCTTTTATGTATGTGGCGGCGAATGAGACGGAGATGGGGGGGGGGGGGGGGGGAGGGGGAGGGAAGAGAGAGAGAGAGAGTAAGGCAGAAGAGAAAGCTGGAGGAACTGGAAATCCAAGTGTGATTGCCAACAGAGAATTGGGATACGTGAGAGAGAGAGAGAGAGAGAGAGAGAGAGAGAGAGAGAGAGAGAGAGAGAGAAGGGTCCCATCATGTTTTTGTGTGCACAGCTGTATCCGTATGTGTGTGTGTGTGTGTGTGTGTGTAAGTTGGCCATCACTTCTGTGTATGCGAGTGATACAATTGATGCGTATATATGTTGGTGTGTTTACAAGTATGACCATGTACGTCTTCTTTTGGAAGCCCTTTTTTGTCTTTAGTTGTCTGTAAGCTACCAAGTGGCAGGAAAATACTTCCAGTTTGGTGTCTTTCCGATGAAACTGACACCATGCGTAGCACATGCAAAATGCACGCAGATGGGTCCAGTTAGGGTCTGTGGTTGTATCATTCTCTTGCTGTTTTGGGAAAAGCATCATGGATGATGCCACACCCAGGACATATCATGATATGGCACGCATGGTTTGTACTTTGTGAGTATGGGTGTAGTCTCACCCACGATGTACGTCGTGCATGGCTTCTACTTCTGAGCGCACATACCGAGCAGGGCTGTCTGTCTAAAACATGTATGGGTGTCTCCACACCCACGTCGTACGGCATGCAAAGTTTTTATTTGTGAGTATGGGTGTGCTCACACCCACGATGTACCGAGACTTTTTTGTTTATTTACTGGTTTGTTTACAAACTCAGACAGACAAGTTTCAGGGGGTATGTAAAACATAGATTTATTAACAAAGTCTTGAAGTGTCAGGGATGTAGAGTTAAATGTTTTTGAATCACAGGTAAAAAATGGGGGAGTGGGTGATTTCACACTGATGGAGTACGGGAAAGGTTTAATTGCACTGATAACATCAGACATGCTGTTCGTTTTTCTTGTCGGATGTCACTACCCTCCTTCTGTCCATCCTTCTTTTCTCCATGGTCATCCTATACTCCTCCCTCCCTTTCTTCATCCTCTCTTGTTTATGTGGGACCCCTTCCCAGGCCCCACCGCCACTCTCACCTTCTCTTTCCTTCTTTCCCCTCGAGTCACATTCGTGATTCCTGCCTCTCCCTGTTCATTGTCATTGTAGAACAATTCTTTTTTCTCTGAATCATGTAACTACACAGGCGATTAAAAAAAATTTTCTTGTCTTTAGGAGTGAGTATCTTTGAAACAAAACCGCCATATCTTGCTATTTATATGCCTGCATGTTATTTTATATGATTGTGTGTGCTAGTATCTTTTGCCGTGTATCTGATGGTATGCCATGATGTTGTATGTAACGTCAGTGGTTGTGTATGTTCATGTACGTATGTAATGCTGTACATTTGATAATCATTAGTAAATATGTCACGAAAGACATATATATATAATTTGAATACATGTGTGTTGAGTGCATGTATGCACCAAGAAGCTAAGGCCAGTTTTGTGAATGAATAACATATTATCATTATCAAACAAAACTGACTTTCAGATGGCCTGAGGAGTGGGTAGGCCACATACTGTTTGTACTATGAATTTTGTGAATAAATCATGTCTTTGAACATGTGAATCTTCAAGTTCTAGTGTCCACATGTTACAGATTTATTTAGTGTGGAGTTTCCTCTGTGTCAACAAAGTGCCAAACATGAAATTGTGGCATCCTCTAGAATCCTGCCAGTGGAAACAGGGTGTAACACTCTGCGCACTTTGTAATGGTCCAAATCCCAGTCTTTACCACATGTGAGATGCATGTTTCAGCAGAAGTTGTTTGGGGCAGAGTTAATATTCATGGTGCTCAGAGCACTGGAGATAAGTTCCTATGAATGCAAGCACAGCACCATTTGACCCCACAAGAAAGGATATTAGAATGATATGAAATATAAGTCACACATCAGATACCAGTAATGAGAGAGGCAGACACATAAGTAGGATAGACATTAGCAGAATGAAATAATGCACACTATCGAGTTGCCTTTGAAGATGTTGAAAATGTCAATACTGACTGTGATTGAAAATTTAAATGGAGACCCCCTGAAAGAAAGAAAAAGGACAGAAGGAAGGCAGATAATGTGAAATTTAATCTACCCAAATGATAGATGTCTGAAGCGTTAATGATAATGTAGGTGAACAATAAGTTCCTGCAGAAGATGGACATTTCTACATGGAACATCTACATGATGAATGGTAATGAACATGGAGCAGACCAGTATTATAAGAGAAAAGAAGGAAAGCTCGACCGTGCAACGCGTGGCTGCTGCCATGCAACAGACTGCTTGTTCCCAAAACGATCTTGTGTTGTTCTCTTTTGATACATGGGTTATGTATACATGTGTCTCTTTTTGGTTTCAACTGGAATTTACTTGAATTAATAAAGTTAATGAAAAAGAACTAATTTACTCGTTTCATCTGATCATGAAAAAATCTAGAATGTAAGTGCTAGTATCATGTACTGCTAATCAAAATATGCACTGAAACTCGTTTATAACATGTGTGTGGTTGTAATGGAATATTTCTACATTTTCCCAAGTGTTTTGTATGAACACTGCCTTACAGTTGAATGTTGCGATCAAACTGCGCGACAAAAAAAACTGTCACATAGTATCACACAATGCACACACAGACAAGGTGGTGCTTGTACATTGATAAAATAATGTATATTTCAAGTTATCTCTGAATGTGGAAACTACATGGGAACCTCAATAAACGTGACAAACAAGTGTGCAGTCAACGTTGTTTGCTCTGTGTGTCTTTTGGTGTGCAGTGAGTGACCAGAACTTTGTGAGGTAATGGGAGGGCATATCAGGGCAGTGTGATAATGACTCCATCATTGGATGCATATTGTCTGTGCTGGTATGCTCTCAGTATCTTTCTGTTTGGCTTCCATCTTTACATACACACACACACACATACACACACACACACACACACACACACACACACACACACACACACACACACACAAGCCATTCATGACATGATAGTTTACCTACTGACATCCTAAAGGCAGATAACTCAAGGCCATGCTGAGGAAGCCAGTCATTCCCCATTATTTTCACTCCAGATTGAAAAAAAAAAGAAAGATGTATACAGTTAATGAAATCATTAAACTGCATGGGGGGAAAAACAATAAATGGATAAACAGCCACGGCTGAATGGAAGCTTGTGTCAAGCTTGGACAGAGTGCACAGATGTCACCAACGTACTGTCTGATTGTTTGACAAAGTATTTTCCTCCACCACTGTTATTCTCCGATTATAATTATGACAAAGTATTTTCCTCCGCCACTGTTATTGCTGATTGTATGACAAAGTATTTTCCTGCACCAGTGTTACTATCTGATTGTATGACAAAGTATTTTCCTCCACCACTGTTATTGTCTGATTGTATGACAAAGTATTTTCCTCCAACAATGTTATTGTCTGATTGTATGACAAAGTATTTTCTCCAACACTGTTATTCTCTGATTGTATGACAAAGTATTTACCTCCGCCAGTGTTATTGTCTGATTGTATGACAAAGTATTTTCCTCCAACAATGTTATTGTCTGATTGTATGACAAGTATTTTCCACTAACACTGTTATTCTCTGATTGTATGACAAAGTATTTTCCTCCATCACTGAGTTACTGTCTGATTGTATGACAAAGTATTTTCCTCCAACACTGTTATTGTCTGATTGTATGACAAAGTATTTTTCTCCATCACTGTTATTGTCTGATTGTATGACTAAAGTATTTTCCTCCAACAATGTTGCTGTCTGATTGTATGACAAAGTATTTTCCTCCAACAATGTTGCTGTCTGATTGTATGACAAAGTATTTTCCACCAACGGTGTTGCTGTCTGTTGTATGACAAAGTATTTTTATCTCACCAGCCGCCGTGGTGAAGTGGTTAGCGTTGCGGACTCCCGGTTGGGAGGTCACGGTTTCGATTCCACCGAGTCATGTGGGATTTTTTCTGCCCTGACCGGCTCCTACCCAGAGTTGAGTGTGCTATGGGCTCAACTGGGAAAACTGGGATCACACAGTCGAGTTTCATCCACCTAAGGGATGCGTCTCTGAGAGTGTTGCTCCAGTCTCCTGACCAACACTGCAGATGTCTGTATCTCTCGGGCCTTGTTGACGCCGGGATATATTATGAAAGGAAGCGTGGAGTACAGGCCCTGTCATGCAGTATCGACCGAAATGGAAATCCGTAACATCATCTTCTTCATCCTCATTCTCATCGATCAGTAGAGACAAAAAGTCTCAAATTATGTGGCCCTTCATGCCCTGCTCTCATGGTGACCTTAGTAACGATGTCCTCTCCACTGTATCGCTTTGGTTTGGATCTTCGCGATCACCGGTATTGGCGAGTCCATGGCGGCAGTCGTTGGACGGATGTGGTGGCACCCTCCTGAGGGAAAGCTCACTCACGCCGGCTCCGTGACTAAGCAATTATTGTAATCAGTAGGGGGCTTAGTAGGTGGTGTCCTGAGTATGTTGGATCAGAACAGGCGCCACTGAACACCACCGAAGTGACTCGGCAGCAGTGCAGTGTATCCTCCGTGGGTTGCCTCTTGACGACTTCACATTGACTGCTCCTGTGGACTTGACATTGACTGCTCCTGTGGACTGCCGGTGCCAGGGCTGCTGCGGGACTGACGGGCTGTGGCTGTGGATGGGGTGGCGAGGGTTGCACTGCCATCGAGGTGACACAGAAGTTGGGACAGCGGAAATAAAAAGAAAAAGGAAAAAGAAGAGTATTTTTCATCTCCAATGTTACTGTCTGATTGTATGACAAAGTATTTTCCTCCATCAGTGTTACTGCCTGATTGCATGACAAAAGTATTTTCTCCATCAGTGTTACTGTCTGATTGTATGACAAAGTATTTTCCACCATCGTATTACTGTCTGATTGTATGACAAAGTATTTTCTGTACTCGGTAATTGGGTTTCATGTGGTGTTGCATTCTTACACCAAATTCGATTATGCATACCATTAAAATGAGTAGCTGTACATATCAATCATTAATTTAAGTCAGTTTAGATTTTTTTTCTGCAGTTAAGTCAAGTCGTGATTTCAACATTTTCAGAAGTCTTTCTTCGTGTGCACCTGCTGCTCTTTGAGATGCCACAATCCAGAGGTAAAGCAGTGGATTCAGAGCTGAGATGAGTGGTAAGATGAACACAACCATGGTGTCATGGATCTTTATAAGTGAAATAAACCTACTTGCTAACGTCGTAACCAGACCAAATGAACACCAGCAAAAGCATACATGATAGCCAGAATCCTGATGAGCTGGATCGACGAAAAAAGTGACCTGTTGATAGGTTTTAATAAAATTCTATACTTTGGCATGCGTAGTATATACCAACCTGACAAACTGCAGTCAGTAAACATAGAATAAAAATGATAGCCACAATCCCTTGGAACCACCTGAATCTTTGATTAGCGTTGTAGTGCTGAAATAAGGCCAGGCGGCACAGACCTGACTGACCTGAGAGGCCCCAGTGAGCGAGTCCAGGAAGGAGAGGTATCAATGATAAACATATTGCAACAAACCAAATAAATGCACAAACTGAGGCAGATGCACGGTTACTGCATCTCCATGAATCACTAGGGACACTGTCCAGGACGGGGAAATCGTGATGGTATTGCTTAAGTGCACTAGTTGATGTATTATTAGTCAGGCTTAACACACCAAGGGTATCTTTGCATCATACACGCATATGCACATCATGCGCCCATCAAACTTCGCCTCTCTCTGGGAATGGGATGTCACGCATTCGTCTCTTCCTAACACGACTGAGAACAAGAATGCAATTTCTATGCTACTTATAAATTAATCATGAACAATCAAATCACACACAATGAAATATCAGAACATAAAAGATCAATACTTCCTAATCCCATTAATCATGAACAATCAATCACACACAATGAATAAATCAACACATTAAAAGATCAATACTTCCTAATCCCGGGTTATAATAAAATGACTTCTTACCTGGCCAGGTTTTCACACACACAACCACGCTTTCACACCACACCACAGTTCTGAAAAAAGTCTCTTCACGTCTTCTTCCGCACTGCTTGATGGTGATGCCCTTGGTTGACTGGCTCCAGGCTTCAGGACTGGGTCTTCGTGGTCGTCTCTGGGATCTCGACGTCGAACTCTTCTTCTTCTTCGTCTTCTTCACCCACTCTGGGTTCAAATTCAGTTTGTCTGTCTTCACCCACCTCTGGGCTTCAAACTTAGTTTCCTTCTCTTCCAGCTTGTCTTTAACTCTAAGACCTTGCTGTCTCTTCTATCTCCAGACCACGTCTCTCTCGCCCTTTCTCTGTCCTGCTACTCCTCTCTCTCTCTCTCTCTCTCCTCTGTGCCTTCTCTCTCTCTCTCCTCTGCCTTCTCTCTCTCTCACCTGGTGTTGTTCTGCTCTCACGTTGTTCTCCTCAGTTTATATAGGGAGGGAAACAAAGGACTCCCCTTCGGGCCATGCCTTTGTCCACGCTGCTTCTCAAACCCTAGTTCACAAGTACCCTGAATTCTCCATTCACTACATTCTCCCCCACATCAGCATTTACACACACACCCTACCTAATTGATTAGCAAACACACACTTAGCACCAGATGGACATCGAAAATTCCCACTGACTTCGGTGGTCACTTAACACAGTAATTATCTTAATGAGGGCTACTACAACCTCCACACGCATTCAGCCAGCCTGACATAGAACCAACACAGTGACCACGGCAATACCATCCGAATGAATCCAAGACTCCTGCTCTTCACTTGACTGTTACACAAGAACATCAGCTGACTGAGCATTTAGCACTCACTTGGAGCGCCGAGGTCGTAGTTGTTACATCCCTCCCCCCTTTCGCCACCGGGCAGGTCCGAACTCTCTCCTAGGTGTCATCTGTCACCTGGCCATTTCGGGCTCCTTCACACAGTTCGGCCGTGTGCGTTGGGTAAGGTACCCTGGTTAATTGGCCTATTACCTATATTGGTCTATTACCTATTTTGTATACTACGTACAACGTCCCTTTGCCTCCAAGAGTCTAATGCCTTTTTGTGAGAGGTTTCACGCTCCTTGACAAATTCCCCCCACTCGAAGACAATGCCCTGCATTGGCTAAAACTTCACATTCAAGGAGATGAAACTTCATAATTTTCCATTTAAACCAGTGCTAATATCGGCCTCTCATAAGCCTACTTACACCAGAGAACGCACGCAAGATTGTTTGCAACAAAAAATTAGAGAACAATCAATACATACACACTATCCAAGCAAATATCAACATAAATCTGAAATCTCCACCAGCTCAAAGTCGTGTGGCCATATAACCATTATGTTTCTACGGAAATTCTCTCCCTTTCTCTTCATACACGTGGCCCGCAACCAGCCACGTCACGCATTACGCGACACTGCAAAAGACACACGCACCCACTACCTGACTTCTCGACCGACCATTTTATTTTGGCCAACTTTTTGGTCAGACCAGTCTGATCCCCCTTTCTGTACACACACCTTGCCTACCCGTGGCATGTGCTGCATTGTGAACAGAAACGCCTGATATCGCCAAGGATACCGGGCCAGTAGTACTCTCGCGTCACCATCTTCTGTGTGGCTTCTTCCCGAGATGGCCCGAGGCTGACGTCACATGTTTCTCGGACATCACCGCCTTTCTGCGTTGCGTAGGCACAACGATCTGCTTCTTCGTTTTTCCGAACGCGAATGAGTAAAAGTTCGGTACAATATGCCGTTCTCTAACTCGAACCGATTGTACCCTCATTAACATTTTTTCTTCTGCCTCTGTAAGCAAAACCAAACAGTTTACTGAGCGAGTAGTCCCCTTTTGTTCTGCCCGTAAGTGAGTGGGGTTAGTCTCCCCGGACACGCTCCAGTGCTTTCTGAAGTGTGTGACCGCCTGGGGCCTTTCTCTCCCGTGATTTCTTTTCCCTGATTCAACAGAGAAGTCAGGGTTTGGGTTTTCGTACCCACGTGCTCCTGAAATGTTCCCAATTACCAGATCATACGGCGGTTTGGAAACAGCCAACGCCTGTACGACTCCACTATAGAATGGTGTATCAATGAACACCAGTGCCGTTTTGAATTCTGCTACTGTTCCATCTATTTGTCTACACCTCTGTGTTTTTCCTGTGAATTGTCCCTTCTTAACCAGGGACTCCTTCACCATGACACCAGTGCACCAGAGTCTCTAATGACATTAACCACATTGTCCCTACTCTGCCTTTGTGCACATCCATGTTATCGCCTGAATCGGTGAACACACAGCACAATCCAGACAAAATATACTGTCATCTTGTTCATCTTTTTCTATCTGCCTCTCTCTTGGCCTGATCCTCATTGCTGCTGCTTTCTGAGGTCTAAATCGGCAGTCTCTAGCCAAGTGTCCTGTCTTATCACACAGAAAACAGGTACGCTCATTCCTAGCCACGTGGCTATTGGTTTTCACCCTTGTTTGCTCACGTGACGCTGTGGGCCTACGGGTGTGTACTGCTGACTCATTGCGTGAGTCATGTGCTGGCCTGCTATCTCTGAATATGCTTCCAGGCTTTCCTCTTGTTCAGGCAAATCACGCCTCGCTTCCCGATAAGTCTCTGCTGTCTCAAGTACCTCAGCTATTGTGGTTGCACCTTTTTCCTTTAATGTGGATGGTAAGGCCCGTCCCACAACCATCAAGTATCTGTTCCTTTATCACCAGTGTCTTGAGGCCTTCAAATCACTGTCCACTCCACTCAGTTCTACCCACTTGTTGAAATAGTGGTCCGTCTAACTCCGAACTGAGTGTATGTCTCACCTGTTCGATTCTCGCCTCGCGAAACTTACGCCTAAAACCTTCTTCAGTCAAACATATGCCTTAGTACTGCTTGTTTCACCTTGTCAAAATCTCTTGATCACCTTTGGGTAGGGTGGAAAACTGTGTGTAACGCACGACTGTCAACAAGGCAGACAGGTTTATTGCCCAGTCATCTTCGGGCCAGCCCTCGTGCTCGGCAACCGATTCAAACCGACTGATATTGGCATCGATCGAATCAGTTTCTTCTCTGAACAGTGGGAGTTTAAGTTAGGTGCGCAACTTAGTCTGCGGCCTACTGACTCAGAACTGGTGTCTGTTTCACTACGATTTTCCAACTTATTCTTTCCAAACTCAATTTGTTTGGCTAAAATCTCTGATTCCGCTTTGCTTCTCGCTCTGGCAGCTGCACTCTCTGCATCTGCTCTTAGCCTCTCTTGCATCTGCTTTTGTCTTGGCCGCTGCTAACTGTTCCTTTTCAAATTTCCTTCTTTCAGCCCTTTCATCTCTCTCGTCTTCTGCTGAGTTTCAATGAATCTACGCAGTTCATCTCTGTATATCCAGTTTCTCCCTAAACTCATCAGTTTCTCAATGGAGTAAAACTTTCTTCAGCCATTTTGTTTTCGATATGTTTTAGCACCCAACTAAAACAGTTGCGCTTTAGACCCGGAAAAAGTCAGTACACAGTTTATCTACCAAACGTGACGAGTACACCAACAAGTGGTAGTGTTCCTAACTCAAAGGAGCCTTAATCGTAAACCACAGCTTCTGTGAGAGTTAAGATCTAGAACCTCGTTCTTCGTTTCTCTGAACGACCTTTGATTAATACAACCACCCTACACACCAAGCCAATACTCAACACTCAAAGAACTAAAGGAATAATTAGAAGAGCTAATTATAATTGCCTTTAGTGGACGCTTCGCCCCAGTACTACTCTAGTACTCACTTTGTTTCCCTCCTGAAACTAATTTGGGCCATGCAATCCTGGCAGGCTCGCCACTTTGTCCAGGACGGGGGAAATCGTGATGGTATTGCTTAAGTGCACTAAGTTGATGTATTATAGTCAGGCTTAACACACCAAGGGTATCTTTGCACTCATACACGCATTATGCACACTCATGCGCCATCAAACATTCGCCTCTCTCTGGGATGGGATGTCACGCATTCGTCTCTCTCCTAACACGACTGAGAACAAGAAATGCAATTTCTATGCTACTTATAATTAATCATGAACAATCAAATCACACACAATGAAATATCAGAACATAAAAGATCAATACTTCCTAATCCCATTAATCATGAACAATCAATCACACACACATGAATAAATCAACACATTAAAAGATCAATACTTCCTAATCCCGGGTTATAATAAAATGACTTCTTACCTGGCCAGGTTTTCACACACACAACCACGCTTTCACACCACACCACAGTTCTGAAAAAGTCTCTTCACGTCTTCTTCGCACTGCTTGATGGTGATGCCCTTGGTTGACTGGCTCAGGCTTCAGGACTGGGTCTTCGTGGTCGTCTCTGGGATCTCGACGTCGAACTCTTCTTCTTCTTCGTCTTCTTCACCCACCTCTGGGTTCAAATTCAGTTTGTCTGTCTTCACCCACCTCTGGGCTTCAAACTTAGTTTCCTTCTCTTCCAGCTTGTCTTTAACTCTAAGACCTTGCTGTCTCTTCTATCTCCAGACCACGTCTCTCTCGACCCTTTCTCTGTCCTGCTCACTCCTCTCCTCTCTCTCTCTCTCTGTGCCTTCTCTCTCTCTCTCCTCTGCCTTCTCTCTCTCTCACCTGGTGTTGTTCTGCTCTCACGTTGTTCTCCCTCAGTTTATATAGGGAGGGAAACAAAGGACTCCCTTCGGGCCATGCCTTTGTCCACGCTGCTTCTCAAACCCCTAGTTCACAAGTACCCTGAATTCTCCATTCACTACATTCTCCCCCACATCAGCATTTACACACACACCCTACCTAATTGATTAGCAAACACACACTTAGCACCAGATGGACATCGAAAATTCCACTGACTTCGGTGGTCACTTAACACGTAATTATCTTAATGAGGGCTACTACAACCTCCACACGCATTCAGCCAGCCTGACAATAGAACCAACACAGTGACCCACGGCAATACCATCCGAATGATCCAAGACTCCTGCTCTTCACTTGACTGTTTACACAAGAACATCAGCTGACTGAGCAATTTAGCACTCACTTGGAGCGCCGAGGTCGTAGTTGTTACATCCCTCCCCCCTTTCGCCACCGGGCAGGTCCGAACTCTCCTAGGTGTCATCTGTCACCTGGCCATTTCGGGCTCCTTCACACAGTTCGGCCGTGTGCGTTGGGTAAGGTACCCTGGTTAATTGGCCTATTACCTATAATTGGTCTATTACCTATTTGTATACTACGTACAACGTCCCTTTGCCTCCAAGAGTCTAATGCCTTTTGTGAGGTTTTCACGCTCCTTGACAGACACAAACAAGAATGGTTTGATCCAGCGTCGTGAACAGTATGACGAAAACTGATAATTCACCACATAAAAAGAACAGAAAACCGTTCAATCTGCAAATAATACTCTGGGTCTACATTTCTTCAAACTGAATATATTCTCCATAAAATATTGCGTTTTGCTTTAACGTAATTGCGGTATGAATTCCCATACAGATGTCGGCAAAAATGCAAATGGCTAACACTCCTCAAGAATGTTCTTCCAAACATCTCTCTGATATTGGCATTAAACACAGCTAAAAGTAAGTCATTATATTTAGAATGATGGCGGTTGAACACACACACCAAAAGAAAAACAGATACAGTTCAGACGGTATCAACACGTCAGATGAACTAAATACAGCTTGAGCTGAACAGTCTCTTTCACGTGACTGCTCAGGAAATAGAGTCTCACAACAAAACCTGTAGTCTGAAGAAAAGATCCGTGTCAAGTGATAGGACTTTGAAAACAAATCTGATGGAAATTTCGTTACCGGGATCCCTCTTAAGTCCACTTCATCAACTGAGGCATGTTCTTAAATCCCTTGCTCCGATGGTTTCCATGAAAGCACGAGATAAATTCAAATATTTTAGATGCGGTAGATATAAAAGATACTTCACTGTGAAGTAAGTTGATACCTGTGTTCGACATGTCCAATCGCGTCAGAGTACGTTGGACAATCTTTCGAGATTTCTTTGCCATCTTCTGTAAAGGATTGTTTGATAAGAATACAGTTTTTAAATTTGGCAGATCAATGAAAACAGTGGTATCAATTTTATTTAGACTGTTGTAAGAAAGATCAAGGAACTGCAAGTTGTTGAGTTTGTCACCAGAAATGTTATTCAGGGAACAGTAAGATAGACTGAGATAAATCAGATATGCAGTTTCTGGTAAAATCGTATATTGACATTCCTGAGCCTAATGCGTCTACGTAGCGAAGCTGGGGGTAGAGGTTAGCAAAAAACGATTTGCCACACAGAAAAGAATGACCTTGACACAGACAACTCTCAGGACAGATTACGTCACACACCAGCTCTCATCCTGCAAAGGACACTGTGCCAGTCCGTCACACAGGTGATCTTCATGCACACACACTGTGGAATCTCTACACCGATAATAATCGGGCAAGTCACACTCTCACAGGTTTGTTCATCTTCGCCGTAGACGCAGTCAGAAAATCCATTGCATCGGGTGTAGACAGGGAGACTGTCAGGACTTGCCCCAACCCACAGCTCCCCGGGGAGTGGTGTATGGTGTGTGCGGCAGTTCCTCTTCTTTCTGTAATATTCACGTGCATGCTACAGAAAACACGGCTGTAAAAGTTCATCTCCGACGCTTGGCATATTGGTGTCAGGATAGCTACTGGACAACAGAAGTCATGTACAGAGACTCTTTTTATCGGGATGACGTGTTTCATGCTGTTGCCATACCATAGCAGAGCTATTTTACCTGTCAAAAAATACGTTCATATAGCTCATAGCAATAATCCTATCGTTGACATTGATTTGTATATTGAGAAAGGTATAAACTTCGTTGTGAAACGCACATCCAATTATTCTGGTTACTTCATAATCCCAAATATCTATTTTGTGCTGCTCCGTCACGAGCTGAAATGGTCTCCTGGCTATGTCATCATGGTCAGTGTTCAGCAGTCACACTCTCCTGCGGTTTGTTTCAGACTGGACAACTATTTAAAAGTGAAGTATCAAGAAAGACGGGCAGCGTTTTTTTTTTTTATCTATGTTCAAAACAAGTGATAGCGTATGGCTTAGTGGAGTCTATCATTTTATGTTATATTCACGTTCTTCCCTAAAATGTGTTTGCATGGCACGTTGCTCCCACTTCCACAGCTTGCTTCAGTGGGTCAGAGCATCTGGACTCGGGACCACTGACGACTAGTCAAGAACACATTTTCTTGTTTTGTCCTGCAGTTCTAGTTCATGTTTAGTGTTTTTGCTCCCAGTGATTAACCCAGTTATAATCTGTCATGCCGCTAGATTTCAAGCATAAATGAAAAGACCAATGGCTCAACATCAAGGAAAGCCTGCAGTGTGAAACAACCGCTGATGAATAGCATGCCATGTCATCAGCCTCAACAGTTCGTTGAGAGGCAGGTGTTCTCTTAAGGGGTACCGTGATAGCCTCAGAAGTCCGTTGTCGGCCAGCAAAGGTGGGTTCCTAACCCAGCACCTCCATCAGTACTGACCACCACACCTGCATCGGTCAGTGATGCACAGCGGTCAGCTGACACCTGTTGTAGCACTCCACCCCACCCACAGCTGCCAACCTTCCCGCCGTCGGCGGAATTTATTATGCTCAAACGCACGTCATTGCGCTACTCCGCGTGACGTCAAAACATTCTGCTCGCAGAAAAAAAAGTTAATTTATTCGTTGCTCGTTTACACATCTGCCGTTCGTTTAGCCAAAGAGCTGTCTGGAAACCTACTTCAGCTTCTTGGGCCGCCATCCTGTCTAAACGATTAACCCTGAGCCTAGTGAGGCAGAAAAAAAAAAAACAAGTGCCGATTCAGGTTGCTTTCTGCTGTCATGATGGGAGTGCTGCTGTTTCCCAGTCAGTAATGGCCTGTGAAAGCGTTCGTCCCTATCAGGAAGAACCTTACAGATTTTCATCCTTCCCGGGTCAAGACTGTACAGAGGCACTGGTGATTCTGAACTGCAAAAATAACCCAAGTCATTAGATAAAGTTTAATGACAGTCTGCTTCAAAAATGTGAAAGAGCAACGTGTGCATTGGTTGAGACAGTGACTCCATGAAAGCTCTTGACAAAAGGGAAAGAAAATAAAGTCTCTGGGATGTTATTCTTTTATTTTGGGTGGCCATAGCGTATGTATTCCTCTCAACTGTCAGAAATTCCTCTCAATTTTCAAAAAAAATTATTCCTCTCAGCTCTCTCTCCAGAGGTTGGCAGCGCTGCTGACCTCATCTCGTTGACAGGAGGAGGCAAACAATATTTTCGACTCACAATGCCTGGAGCCCATGTGTTTGATACATGTCCACCACTGCAGAAAGGTCAGTCAGTATCCGCACATGTTTTCAGCAAACCGAGTCAGAAGACACGTACGTACCAACAAAAGCTACTTTCAACTCTTAACAATTCATTTGAAATTCTGCTTTTACCGACAGCCAAAACACTAACTGAATTTTCCAATGCATGAATCAAACAATTCAACATGTAATATTCAATACCCAAATATATTCATGCATAACTCCCTTCCCCCACCCCCACATATTTGCACAGACGAACAGGAACACAACACAGATAAGGAGCAGGGCGATGGAGAGTGCTGATGGGGGAACGCGAGCGCCGCCCGAGAATTTAGTAGGCTCCACACGCGCCTGGATGCACGCCGCGCGCTCTCGACCAAAAACCTGACAAAACAAACACGTAGCTGGGATCTACGGTCCCGTGGCAAGCGCAAATACACTGTACATAAAAATAAACTACCATGGCAGAAGATTTTCGGCTCGCCTACAGATTTCATTACACATATCATCGAACTGTGGGGTATTCACGTAACCCGGTCAACTGTGCGGTCACGTCTCTCAGTCAAAAACGAAAAGGGAAAACAAAACAAAATAAAAAAAAAAAACCCTTTAATCTGACTACGGCTTGACACCAAGCCGTACTATGATGGAACCAAAACCACTTTGGACCCCAGAACTTTCAAAATACACGGACTTACAACATACAATAACTGGGGTTTTTTCTAAGAGTAACGCGCATTTTATAATGATATAACACTGTACACGCCCAATTATCTGCTAGGGTTATGACCAGAACCTCAAATTTTCCAGACTTCCTACGAAAAAGTACATTCTAAACCAACAAAAAACCATACGGAACAATACTATACCAGCAGTTTGTGAGCGGGATGGAGATGGTAGGGTGGAACACCCAATGTCAACTGTTTCGACCCAGGCAAAGGGCAGGCAGGCCGGTGTCGTATATAATACTGTCGCTCATAAAATCGTGTCGCAGCGACAGTATTTCCCGGGAAATACTGCAGCTGGTTCATGAAAAATTATCGCTGAGCGACATAATTTCATAAAAATTTGGTAGCGCGACAGGATTTCACGAGAAATGTCCATAAAATCGTTGTCGCTGCCTAAAAAATAAAATCATGTCGCAGCGACAGCATTTCATGTAAAAAAATTGCTGCCGTAGAAAAGTTGTCGCTCTGAGACAGTATTTTTTTGTAAAAATACGACGTAGAAGACATGTTCGGTCTCTGCCCCAACTCTGCCCCCACCTCCCTCTCTCATGGTTTTACGTATCAGTTGCCCCATGTCTTTCTGTCTATATTTTATTTGTGTCTGCTTGACTGTCGCTCTATCTTTCTGTCTCTGTTTTTCTCTCTCATTCTCTCTATGTATCGCCATCCCTCTATCTGATTTACTCTCTTTAGTTTCACTCTGTCCATCAAACTGTCTGTCAGTTGGTCTCTGCCTCCCCCCCCCCCTCTTTCTCTCTCTCTGGACGTGCAAGCAAGTGTGCGTGTATGTGGGAGAGAGCGTGACAGTGTGTGTGTGTGTGTGTGTGTGTGTGTGTGTGTGTGTGTGTGTGTGTGTTTGGGGCCTGAAACAACTGCAATTCATGCTCAAATATAGTTGTGATTCATTTGTCCATAATCACGCAATCTCTCCCTCCCTCCCTCTCTCTCTCATTCTCTCTCTCCCTTCCTCTCCCTCCCTTCTCTCTCTCTTTCATTCTCTGTCTCTCTTTCCTCCCTCCCCCTCTCTCATTCTCTCTCTCTATCCCTCCCTCTTTCTCTCTCATATTCTCTCTCTCCCTCTCTCTCTCTCTCTCTCTCTCCCCCCTAATATACCCCAGCTATCACTTTACATACCCCGCCCACTCTGAACATCTTCTCGTGGGGACGATACTCTTTCCCCTAGACAATTGAATAGAACCCTTAAGACTTCTCCCCACAAATCCTGCAAGTTACGCAACAATGTCTTTGCAGATATGTTTATGCGTGTTTGTTGGTGTATTCCCGCGCATGCGCGTTTACGTGTTCCACGTGTGTGTGTGTGTGTGTGGTGTGTGTGTGTGTGTGTGTGGGTGTGTGTGTGTGTGTGTGTGTGTGTGTGTGTGTGTGTGTGTGTGTGAGAGAGAGAGGAGAGAGAGAGAGAGAGAGAGAGAGAGAGAGAAGAGAGAGAGAGAGAGAGAGAGAGACTACGCACACACGCATGTACATACGCATGCCTGGGCACACACGCACACAAACACATACACATACATTTCCTCACTCATGCACTCCCTTACAGTACAGGAGGGACACAACCCGTTGAAGGAGGTATGATAGGTCAGAGATACAGGAGGGACACAAACCCTTTGAAGGAGGTATGATAGGTCAGAGATGGATGGGGCAGAGGGGAGGTCAAAGCCGAGGGAGCAAATCATATAATTATCCCCATAATATTGCATAATAGGGTAACAGGGCTATGTGAATGTCAATACGGATAATCATGGGAAGACATATGGATAGTCATGGGAAGAAAACGAGAGACACAAATCGTATAATAGCCGCATTCTTATATTATGGATATCCTAATTCATTACATGCTACACCCAACTCTTAAAACGCCTTTCCTTCTACCTCAAATATCTCCGAATTTCTGATTTGAATCTTATTTTTAAAGAAGAAACAAACAAAAAATGATATGTAGTAGTTCCATGGCATTATAGTATACTTATTACAAGTTGCAGCTTTTGGGACTGCTCATTAGGCCTAAATAGTGTACGACGAACAAAGAGAAACAATTATGACAATGATTTTTGATAAATTTTCGTCATTAGCTATTTAACTGCTTCGACCTTATTGGACTATGTGACCTTTTAACTTCTTAACTTGCTAATTTGAGAAAACTATGACGAGATAAGTTCAGATCTTTTGTGTGCTACATTGTCAGCATGCATAACTTCCTCTGCTAGAAAACCATGGCTGGTCGCGGGAAAGGATACCAACAGTAAGCATTAGAAACATTTGGTACTAATTCTTTACCTCTATGGTTCTGTTAAATCAAAGACATGGCTAAAATAATAGGAATTGTTTGCTTTCTGTTTCAACGAATTCTAACATATTATAAACGTCCTTGAAACTAACATCAGAGTAATATTTGATGTGCTGTCATGGTAGAGGATTTTTAATGACCATGGTTAAAATGGATAAGATGAACTCCCCCTGATGGGCTAAGTTGGGTCAGTAGCTCAATTTAGCCTACTGTGATCAGTTTATACCCACTTCATTAGAAGTTGATAGCGGTTGTTTTTTCTCAGTGATCAGTAATTATTGATAGAGCCTGGTGTGTGTGTATGTGTGTGTGTGTGTGTGTGTGTGTGTGTGTGTGTGTGTGTGTTGTGTGTGTGTGTGTGTGTGTGTGTGTGTGTGTGTGTGTGTGTGTGTGTGTGTGTGTGTGTGTGTGTGGTGCGTGCGTGCGCATGCATGCACGTATGAGGCATCCACATATTTAGAAGAAAACATATCCAAATATTGACGGTGCTTTGAATGTTTCTTTTTGTTTTCGAACATTAATTCGTTTGTCTTCTTTCAAAGAAGCCATCCAAAACAAAAGATACTTTACATAAATGTGTTATGTTTCAAATTTTGAACATGATTATATTTAGGCCTTAGGTGCCTTTAAAACGAGCGTAATGAAAGAAAACCCATTTTGAACGTCAGGTTCTGCATTTTCTTCAGCGTTGTTTGTTTCATTAAACTAGATAAAAGCTTTAGAAAAGAAATGGATTATCCTTTCAACCAAATACTATGTTAATTGATTTCAAATCACGGCTTCCTTGGAGCTTTGAATGCCTTAAAAGGACTGCAGTAAAACAAAGCCAAATGATGCCTGAAGCTCTGCATTATGGCGATAGGATATATATGTATGTGTGTGTATGTGTGTATGCATGTATGTGTATGTATATGTATAAATATGTATATATATATATATTTATGTATGTATATGTATATATATGTATATGTATGTGTATGTATATGTATGTATGTGTGTGTATGTACGTGTGTATATATATGTATGTATGTGTATATGTATATGTGTGTATATGTGTATGTGTATATATGTATGTGTGTGTTTATATGTATGTGTGTGTATATATGTGTATATATATATGTGTATATATATATATATATATATAATTATATATATATATATATATATAATATATATATATATATATATATATATATAATATATATATATTATATGTGTGTGTGTGTGTGTGTGTGTGTGTGTGTGTGTGTGTGTGTGTGTGAAGGAAACCCCCCCCCCCCCCCCCCATCCAAGCCAATTTTACTACAAATATCTTTATTTGATTGTATTATTTTTACTGTTTATACAATCATACTTTTTGTGATATAATTTCCTGGCATTGAAATTTTGTGCTCTTTTATTCCATACTTGGTTTAATAGAGAATGATATGTTTTTTTAAAGTTAAATGTTCATACAAGTCTGCTTTTCAATTTTCACACCCCTATGAATTATCTCCCTTCGGTCTCTCTCTCTCTCTCTCTCTCTCTCTCTCTCTCTCTCTCTCTCTCTCTCTCTCTCTCTCTGTGTCTCTCTCTCTCTCTCTTTCTCTCTCACCCAACTTCAAACATCTTCCTTAGCAGTAAATCTTTTATTCCTGATTTGTATTTAACTCTGCAGGTTACTTTTACAGTTTACGTAATTATACATTTTGCAATATTATTGATCTTTTGAATGGTGCTATTGTTTTTGTTTTCTTTCTTTTTTATACTTAACTTTGAGCTTATCTTGGAGCATTCTGTTTTACAGTTGGAGTGTTTATTTAAGTGTTGTTATAATATTGCATATGTGGTGGTGGTTTGTGGTGGTGATGTGTGCACCTCTGTGTGTGTGTGTGTGTGTGTGTGTGTGTGTGGTGTGTGTGTGTGTGTGTGTGTGTGTGTGTGTGTGTGTGTGATTCTGTATTGGTGTGGTGTGTGTGATTCTGTATTGGTGGTGTGTGTGTGTGTGTGTGTGTGTGTGTGTGTGTGTGTGTGTGTGTGTGTGTGTGTGTGTGTGTGTGTGTGTGTGTGTGATTCTGTATTGGTGTGGTGTGTGTGATTCTGTATTGGTGTGGTGTGTGTGTGACTGGGGGGTGGGGGATGGGGGAGAGGGTGGTAGGATGTGTGTGTGCATGTGTTAGTATTTATATATATAGAGTGACACAAGATGGATAAATGAATTGACAAGGAATGACTGAGCACAGTGCAAAGAGTGGAATATTTTTAATGATATACTAGTTTATAAGTTGTTGCAATATGTGAATTTTGATAATGGCACCACAAACAAATTTTCCTTGTATTCTATGAGGACAAATAAAATATCGTGTATCGTGTATCGTGTATCGTGTATCGTCTGATAACTTTTGGGTTACTTGTGACTAAAATGGGTTACTTTGACTCGTTTGTAAATTCATGATTTTAAGTGCCCTAGAAGCACTGCAATTAAAGCAAGACAACTAAAAGTATCTGTTCTGCGATTTGGTCTTGTATTAGCTTTTAGACTATTATGTTTGTGTTTCTGTTCTGACAATAAAGGATATTCATTTACTTTTTAAGTTTAATTTATGATGTGTTGAGACCGTAGGTGTCTTTAAATGGATTATCGAACAAGCTCACACATCTTATTATGGGCAACAAACAATATTGGTTTGGGTTTATGACTAATGCGTGTCGGTTGATATAGGCCCGTGGCCCAATATTTACCACACCCTGGTCCATTTAACCCGAAATGATGTCTAAAGTGGGCTTCCTTTTCTTTAAGAATTTTATTATTTCTTATATAGAACTTTTTGAAATAAAGATAGCCATTTCATGGCTGTACTATATGAAGCTCTTATGGTAAGCTTTACAAATAATTAACCTTGAGTGAAGTGAAATTAGCGAAGGAGGTAGGGCTGCATTTCTTAGGGGTTCTAACTTACCCAATCTTCCCCTACTTTCCTTGTGCTGAATGTCCTAGGCCTACGATATTGATAAGAACATCACATTTCACAGCACAGCACAGCACAGCACAGCAAGCACGCACGCACGCACGCACACACGCACACACGCGCGTTCACAACACACACACACACACACACACACACACACACACACACACACACACACACACACGAATGGAAATTTGACTTTCGTCGAAAACATTTATGATAAAAGAATCACTTGCGACAATTTTTTATTTTATTATGGCAGGCTGCATTATTTTCTGTGATATTTTGACGCTCAACCGCGGCGACGTTTTTTCACTTTGCAGAAAAAATCGTCGCTGTGAAATATTAACGCTGCGACCATATGTCACAGGAAATGTTAACTCTAGCAGTAAGATTTCACGTGAAAATGTGTCGCAAGCGACAGTATTCACTGACTACAATATTTCACAGTGTCCTGTCGCAAAAAGCTGTCGCAAAATTTCGAGCGACAGTATTTTATGGACAGCTACAATATTCTATTGGACATTTTTCGTGAAAAGTTGTCGCGCGACAATTTTTTCCAGCAAATATTGTCGCTGCAACAATATTTCACGTGAAATGCTATCGCTGCGATACAATTCCACGGCGACAGTATTATATACGACACCGGCACCAAACATACGTCACAACGAAGTGACCAGGAACTCTTCAGGGTCCCCACCGAAGGGGTTCGCCAAACCAGGAATGGTTTCAAGAAACTCGTCTAGACCAAGGATCGTGGTCTCCAAAAGCCTTTCTCCATCTGTCCCTCCGACTCCCCAAACCAAAACGAAAACCTCCAGCTGAGCAGTTCACACATGCAGTCAGTAATGCAGGGAAGTTGGAAACCCGCACGGACTACACGTGCAACTGGGAAAAAAAAAAAAAAACAAAAAAAAAAAAACAGACCCTACCAGTGTGGCTGGAACTTTATCTCACTCTAAACAAAAAAACAAAAAAAAACAACGACCCAGTTACAAAAACAAAAATGAAGCACGTGGAGGGGTGATAAGGGAAGACGGTCCACGGGCCTACGAATAGAAGAGTAGGGAAAAACACGCACACACAGAGAACTCGGTGTTGCAAAAAGCACGGCTTCGTACTCTAAAAGACGGGGCTCCCAAAAGATTAGAAGGGAAAAGTTAGTGAAAACAACGATAAACCACTATAAAGAGACCTAGATCCCTATGAATGAAAAGGAATATTAACGGAAAGTATAGAACGTAACCAAAAGTGACTAAAAAAACTGTAAAACCATTAACAGAAGCGAACTCTAGTTTCCCTACGTTGACACATCAAGAAAGAGTTCAAAAGCTGAGCCGTCCGTGACAGATTTACTGCTCCGCCGAACGAAAGAGACAAATTACCAGGCACAACACGATGCCTTTCCACCTCTTTTGCACTTCCTCAGGCAAGACACACAACAAGCAAGACAATGAAAACAAAGAACGAACGATAAATTATCTCCTTAAATTTAATGGGAAATGGATGTGGCCACATAGTGTCTATGTATTGAGAGGAAACGCAAATAAACATGCATTCAGTTAAAAAAAAAAAAAACAGCGAGAGCGAACAAGTACTGAATTACGATTAGAATGACTCGAAGCGGATGGGATAGGGTGTGTGTGTGTGTGTGTGTGTGTGTGTGTGTGGGGTGGGGGGTGGGGGGGAAGGGGGAGGGGGCGATTGGGATGAAAAAAAACGACGTTGAAATAAATTATACATGTTAAACCCCACACAAACAGCCATGGGCACCATCGTGTTTTCCGTAGTCTGAAGAGAACCATCGGCTTATGCCTACCAGGGTCGGCCCTCGTCTTCTGGGTAGAGAATGCCTCACTGGTCCCAGTCTTCAGCAGTCGTGGCAGTTGTCATGACAGAAGATGTGTGTACTGTCATGACTTACAGAATGTCGTATGAATGGACCGGATATGAAGCGTAAGTGACTTTAGAGAACTATAAAACACGGGGTCTGGCTCACCGGTCTCAACCAGTTTCGACCGGGCGACTCCAGACCCCGTGTTTTATAGTTCTCTACCCTACAAACAAACATACTGTGTTGGATTATCCGTTTTCAATACTAATTTACTAAACTTTTCAGATTTTAGTTTTTGCTTAATCCTGTGTTTTTCTTGATCATTTTCAATAACATCATTTTCACGCAAACATTCTTCAAATGAGTCTCTGTCTTTCATGTGAAATAACACTACAGTCTTTAATTGTTCTCTAAAGTCTTTTAAAACTGAGTTATATTTCTGACATAAAATCCACACACTTATCCCATCATGCCTTCCGCTAAAAGCCAGTTTTGACAAAGTGTTTCTCTTTTTAACTATATCTTTTTCTGCTGAAGTCATCTATAATAAAGAGTGTCTGCGTTCCCTCAAACACTTTATAAAAGTATTCTAAACACTCACTCAGTTTAGTGCTAGGATCAACTAAATATACGTCATCGTCTGTCCATATAAACCTTCTATCATGATATGCTTTGTTCCTTTTAAGTGTTGGACAGAAAATTACAATATAATCAAAATTATAGCGATAAACTGTTTGTAATAGGTCGAGGACAAATATTGTTTTCCCACAACCAGTTTGTCCACAAATTAATGAACAATGAGGGGTTTTTGTCATAAAGTTTAACTGCTCCATAGTTTTATAACAGAATTTAATCTAATCCAGTTATTATTTTTATCATACTCTCCGTCAAAACTTGTTCAGTATAATAAAACCCTATGAGGCCTAAATGTGTAAGATTAATCCAATTCAGTTCTGTAAGATTGTTTCTATTTAAGTCAACATTGATTTTGTTGCTTGTTGTTATGATCTTAATATCCTCACCATTGTGAAGAACGACGATGGTAACTTTAAGGCGTTTAACGTCAAAGTTTTCCCAGCTAATTTTAATTCCTTTTAAAAGGTCGCCCTTAACGCCCAAACCCCCATCCCTCTCCACATTTTTAAAGACAAAAAATTTCAAATATTTTGTGAAGGTCCCCAAAATTTTCGTTTGGGAAGAACTGTAATTTTGTAGAAGCTTTTTTTTTAAAACCCGTTTCTTTTGTGGGGATGTATTTTTTTTTCCATACGGCGTTTTTCAATCTCTTTCCGACTTTTTTTCGCCCGGAAATAAGCCCTTACATGAAAAGGGGCCAGGTTAAATGCTTTTCTGAAATTTTTTTGAGGGGCCTAAAAAATGAAAAAGGGGCTTTAAATTAAAAATTTTATTTCCCTTTCAAAAAATAGGGTTTCCAAGTGCCATTTAAAAGGTTTTTTTTTCGGGTTTTTTTTTTTTAAAAAATTTTTTTATTTTTCTATGGCCAACATTATTTGCTTCTACATTGCGCGGGTTGTTCTAGTTTAGGAAACTTTTTGTTGTCCAAACCTCTTTGCGTTTTTTTTAAATCCCCATCTTTAGGTACTCAAAACCATACAAAGCCCCTTTCTCACCATTCTGTTCAAAGCTGCAACGTTGCAGGGTTTTTTAAATTTCTAAGGTTATACCCCTTACAGGTGCTAATGAAAACCCCGGGGTTTTTTGGGCCCCGCGCGACATTTTTTTTAAAACAACTTTTTATTTTTTTTCCAAAACAATGTGCGGGTTTAAATCACATTTCGCCCTTTTCCTGTTTTGTCTGCAATTTTTATAAAAAATGATCCGCCCCTTCCCACAAATTACTTTTTAAACTGAAAATTGGGGTTTGTATAATTTCATAATCGCAATATGCGCTTTCCGGGACGGAAGAGCTTTTAAAAACGGGTTGGGGGCCTTTCCCATCTTATAATTTTTTCATCAGGGGCTTGGCCACCCTTTTTCCCAAAATAAACTTAGAGTAATGAATTTTAATGAAAGGGATCGAGGGGGAATTTTCCCCCTCATAAGGGGTTTTTTTTGGGTTTGTAACTCTAAATCTTTAATTGTCAGCTGAAAAGCCTAACATTTTAGCTAGTCTTTATCGAAATAGTAACCCCCTTTCTTCTTCAGGCTTGAATTTTAAATTTTTTTTGGGTTTTGCATTGTTGTTTGAGAGTAATGTCAAAGTTACTCATTGCTTTTTTAAAGGGAGCAAAAAACCCTTTAAAAAAACCATCAGGTTTTTTTAAACGGCTAATTTGGCCCCTTTTTTGTCAATTTTTAGAACCTTTTTTTTTCCCCTTGGCTTTGCTTATATTTTAACCATACGATTTTGGGAGATTATTTATGGGGGCGGCCCTTTTCGGGTTTCCCGTTTTTGTTATCAATGGGCATGTTTTTAAAAACAAAGGAGGTTTTTTGGTTGTTATTTTTACAAAAAATTTTTTTAAAACAAAAAAAAAAAGAGCGCGTTAAAAATATACGGGATGAAAATTTATTTTTGGGGGCCCCCGCCCTACAACCCTTAAAAAATAAAAACTTGATACTCTTGAATTTCGGTGACTCAGACGGGAACCTTTCAATTTAAAGGTGATTTACTCCATTAACAGATATTTAAACCCTCCTATTAAAAAAGACTACTCGCAAAAGTGGGGTTTCCGTCACCCGATGCAGTTTTATCAAAACCCATTTAAAAACTTTGCGGGTTTTTTTGGGCTTTAAATGGGGGGTGGAGTATCGTAGGTGTTTCATTTGAGCCCATCCTGACCCTTTTGGGGTGAGGTTGGGTTTATAGTTTTTCTTTTTTTATTATCCCTTTCAGACGTTTTTTTGACTAACTGAAAAGCCCCATTCCCAAATAAAAACCCTTTTAATTTCCTTTCGCAAAAAATAGAATGAAGGCTTTTAAAAGGGGTTCGGTAACGAATTCAATTTAATTTTTTTGACAGACTTTTAGAAAAAAATTTGGAAACCGCAATCAGGGCTTAGGCCCCCTTTTTAAAAGGGGCTGCACGGGAAAGGGTATAATATGACGGGAAACCCCTTTCCTTACACATCTTTCTCTTCAGGCACAGGCGTTCCCTGGGGTCTATAGAGCAAAAAGTTTAAAAACAGCATGGAAAAAATTTATTTAGACATTCAAAGGGCCTAACTAAAGCGGGTTTTTAGAAAAAAATTAAAGGGACTCTATTCGTACTTACGTTTGGTGTTTGCTAGGTTCGCAAGCAAAAACGAGATCGAGATAACTGATCTTTAGGGTTTTGATGGCAAAAAACAATATTTGGAAAATTTTAGGGGGACCCCCATTAATTCTACAGTTGATTTACTTCGAGTATAAAAAGGTACAAAATTTTTTTAAAAATACGCAAGACAAAAGTGGGACTTTGCTTTTGGGCGCTGGTTTATACATGCTCCCCTTCTGCCCTCAACTCCGGGTTAGGCAAAATTAAAAAAATTACAATAATGAAACCCTTTTGTGGCGGGGAAATTTGAACGGAAGGTCGGAAAAAACAAATTTAAATTTGAGCAGTATTTTGCAAGCAAAAAAAAAAAACAAGATGCCCCCCCCAAGAATAAGTCACCCAACCCCCGCCCCCAAAACCCCAAAGGGCCCTTGAAGGCCCCGGACTCTGTTCGCGATGCCCATAAATATGAAAAAGACAGACTTGTTCTTGGATTAAGGGCATGGGAAATTTCTGGGGCTTTATTTACTAAAAATTAACCCAACTTTAAGAGAACTAATGTCCAAAAAGTGCTCGGCCTTTAAACCCAAAACTACTTTGCTTGCGTGGGACAAAAGCCAGCTAACAATTATCCCTAATATACCCCCAAAACCGTCCCTGGCTTTTTCTGGCTAATTTTTTTAATAAAACCCCCAAGATGGGGTCAAGCTGTTTTTTTTCCCATGAAATTTTTTCAGGGGGGCGATGGAGGCGATGGTGGGGGGAGGGGACTGGGTTTTTGGGCCCCCACCGCCACCCGTAATCCCAACACCAGTGGCTTATTGCAAAAACCCAAAGGGTGTTATAAAGCTCGTAATGTGGGAACCTTTCTCTCTAAACGTTTTCCTATTCCCTTTGCCAGTGTCGTGTCTTTATATAAAATTCTTTGGGGAAAATTTTTCTTATTTATTTTCTTGAGGTTTGTAAATTTTTCTCGGTTAAAATAGAAAAAACTTCTAGGGCTTTTTTATCTCTCTTTTTTCAAGATCTTTTAGTCTTTGGGTTATTTTTTTCTTTAAAAATCAGGCCCTAAGTTGGCGTCACAGGGCCCCAAAGAGTTTTTTTTTTTTCTCTTTTTATATGCTCATCTATTTCACCCAGTTTTGCTTTAAAATTGGGTTTTTTAATTCGCCTTTAAAGGTTCTTTTAAAACTTTATTTAAGGGGGCTATTTCTGCATGGGTATTTGGGGAGGCGTGTATAGTTTTTTAATTTGTTTTTTGAAAAAATGGTTTTGTTTATTGCTTTTTTTAAACGTCTGCCGGGTTTATTTAATTCTTTAAGTTCCATGTTTTGGGATTTTTGGTTTTTCCCGTCGGGAGGTTTCCTTTCAGTGTGTTTTTAAGTTTAAGGGAAACCCCCCCCCTCTTAATTTTGGTTTAGTAATGCCAAGGCGATTTTTTTCGGGTTACCGAGCCTTTGTCTAATTTTTACTCTTTTTTTAAAAAAATTTTATGAGTCTGGTTTAGTTGTAAGCTGAAAAAAGTTGTCCTTGGTCGCCCCCTCACAAAAAATGGTCATCTTTTTTCTTCAAAAACATTGGGTCTTTAAAAATTGGGAGGTTTTTTTGGGCCTTTTTTCTTTTTTTTAAATTTATCTGACCTTACTTTTGTTAATTCCCCGCCCAATGGGGCGCCCCCAGCGTTTTCTGTATTAAAAGGGTTTATTTCATCATGTCGTCTCCAGGATTTAAAATTTATAATCTTCATCTTTAATGCCGGGCCCTGTTTCTTTAAAAATTAACTTTTTTTTTGTTTTATTAAAAAAAAAGGGCACAAACATATGGCTCGATTTTTTGACCCCCATAGAAGGGTGAAAGAGCCCTTTGGCGTGAAGGGAAATAAGCGGAAAATTTTGTTCCAAATAAACCAAACTACTATTGATGCGGATTCAAAAATTTTACTGTCAAATTTCCGGGGCCTAGGAGCAGATGAAGTGATTGTGCCAGGCTCTGCGCCCTCTTACTTTTCCAAAAAAGTACTCGCCTTTAACAACAGACCTAAACAGGACGTTGTACAGGGAAATTTGGGGGGGGCAAAAACGTTTTAAAAATTTCTAAAAAAAAATTTAGGGGCAAAAAATATTTTTTTAACAATGCGACTTTTTTTAAACCCATTCTGAAACTATGGCTAACCGGGAGCGAAAGAGCTGATTTTTGCGTTTTTAAAGGGAAACGAAAATGGGAAAATGCACTAAAACACAGAAAAGGCGCCGCGAGCTAAAGACGGGGAAAAGGTTTTGTAGCTGTAAGTATGCGTTTTTGGCAATTTGCTTTTTCTACCCCCAGATTTTTAGGGTTTTTTAAAAGCGATGCCCCCTACTTTAAGGAGCGTTTTAAAAAACGATTGTCTTTTGAAATAACTTTTTTAAAGACACAAATTTTATTATATCTAAGACACCCAAGCAAAGTCAGCATTTTTACATCCGCTAGAGGGTTTTAAGGGTTTTTAGCAGCCCTAAAATTTTGCAAGGGTAATTGGCAAACCAAAATTTTAGTCAAAATTAGCAATTTTATTACCCAAAGGTTTATTCTTCATTCTAAAAATCCTAAAAGCAGGGCAGCATATATGGGGAAATTTTTTTTTAGTGCCCCCAGCAAAAATCGCCCTTAAAAAGGGATTTTATTGTGTGTGAAGAAAGAAAGGGCCATTCGAAAGACAAAATGAAAATTTTTTTAATCCTAAAATTTAAAAAAAGGGCAAAGTACAATTTTTGGGGGGGGTCCTAACCCAAAACTACGCTAGCGGGCTTAAAACCCTTTTCGGGATTTTGATGAATAAGGGAAAAATGTTTGGAGGGGGGGAGGTGTAGAAATCCGACAGTTGGAAATTGGGGTCTAAAGATCTACATTTCACAGTGTTAGACTTGATTTATATTTTAAAAACGAAATTCGGGTTTTGGATTGACCTAAGGGCAACGGAGGATTAAACCCTTTCATGGAAAGGGGGGGAAAAAATGTTTTTGGACATAATAAAATTCAAAAAGGGTAAAAAAAAGAGGGCGATAAACCACTTAACCCTGTATTTGTTTTTTTAAAAATATGTGCGCAAACAAATTTTTCAAGAAAACGAAATTTAAAAAATATACAATATAATTAATTTTTTTTTTTTTTTAAAAAGATGTTGTTCAGGGTTTTTCCAAATTTTGCCTACAGGGGAGAGTCGCCAAAAAGGGAAGGGGGTAGTAGAAAGCCCTAAAATAAAAAAACCTTTAAAAACCCAAAATTACACAAAGGGAAAAAAAACTAGAGCGGACCTTTCAAAATTTCAGCAATCCAAAAAGAAAGGGATTCTGCTGCCTTTAATGCTGTTTTCCTATGTTAATACTGGTTTCATCGATATTAGCGCTCTATCGGCAGGAACGAAAATGTGGGGCTTTTAGCAACAGGGTTTGGCGCCCCGCCCGCTTTTTCCCCTAGGCGGTTTTTTTTAGCTCTTGGCCCTTTGGGTTTATTAAACCGGGAGGTGCTGCTGGCAAAAAATTAAAAACTTTAAAATCCCAAAAACACCCCCCCCCCTATGGTTCAATAAACAGCTAAACTTAGCTCGTTTTTTTTCTGACAAAAATAAAGCGTGGGTTTACTCAAACATCACGGGATGAAAAATTTAATCGTTTAAAAGGCCGATTTTGATGGGCTACAAAAAAACAAAGTTTGATCTTTAAGAAAGGCGAGGGCCCAAATTTTTTCAACAGCCAGACGCCGAGCAGAAAAAAAAAGGAATGCTTTATAAAAAGTTAACCCAAACATTAAACTCTGTTTTTAAACAGCTCGGGAATAACAACCCCCAAAAAAGGGGGGTTATACTTTAAATTTTTTTAGTCCAAGCACAAAAAGGCCCCTTGATTTGATTCTGATTAATTTTTTTTTTTTTTAAAATAAATAAATTTTAGGGGAGAAAAGGAAAAATCAACCTTTGGGTAAAAATTTATGAAGGCCCAGATGAATTGTTTGAAGGAAAAGCTCGAGAAAGAGCGTTTTTCAAAAGTTTAAAAAGATATTGATTTTTGAAATCATTGATCCAGCAAAACGTGCGGGGAAGGGCTGTACATGCAATTTCTCAAGTTCCAAGAAACTAAAAAAATAGACCCGCCAGTTTTTAAAGACGGTTGAAGCGTAAGTGACTTTAGAGACTATAAAACCGGGGTTGGTCACCGGTTCAACCAGTTTCGACCGGGCGACTCCACCCCCGGTTTTTAGTTCTCTACCCTAAAAACATACTGGTTGGATTATCCGTTTTCATACTAATTTACTAAATTTTCAGATTTTTTTTTTTGGGCTTAATCCTGTGTTTTTCTTGATCATTTTCAATAACATCATTTTCACGCAAACATTCTTCAAATGAGTCTCTGTCTTTCATGTGAAATAACACTACATTTCTTTAATTGTTCTCTAAAGTCTTTTAAAACTGAGTTATATTTCTGACATAAAACCACACACTTACCCCTCATGCCTTCGTTTAAAAGCCATTTTTGACAAAGTGTTTCTCTTTTTAACTATATCTTTTTCTGCTGAAGTCATCTATAATAAAGAGTGTCTGCGTTCCCTCAAACACTTTATAAAAGTATTCTAAACACTCACTCAGTTTAGTGCTAGGATCAATAAATATAGTCATCGTCTGTCCATATAAACCTTCTATCAGATATGCTTTGTTCCTTTTAAGTGTTGGACAGAAAATTACAATATAATAAAATTATAGCGATAAACTGTTTGTAATAGGTCGAGGACAAATATTTTTTTCCCCACAACCAGTTTGTCCACAAATTAATGAACAAGAGGGGTTTTTGTCATAAAGTTTAACTGCTCCATAGTTTTATAACAGAATTTAATCTAATCCAGTTATTATTTTTATCATACTCTCCGTCAAAACTTGTTCAGTATAATAAAACCTATGAGGCCTAATGTTTTAAGATTAATCCATTTCAGTTCTGTAAGATTGTTTCTATTTAAGTCAACATTGATTTTGTTGCTTGTTGTTATGATCTTAATATCCTCACCATTGTGAAGAACGACGATGGTAACTTTAAGGCGTTTAACGTCAAAGTTTTGCCAGCTAATTTTAAAATTCCTTTTATAAGGTCGTCCTAACGCCCACAACCCCATCCCTCTCCACATCTTTAAAGACAGAAAATTTCAAATATTATTGTGAACGTGTCTCCTAATTTTCTGCTTGGAAAGAACTGTAATTTTGTAGAAGCTTTCTTTAAAACCGTTTCTCTTCTGTGGAGGATGTACTGTTTTTTCCCATACGGCGTTATTTCAATCTCTTTCCGACTATTGTCGTCCGGCATAAGACTTACATGTAAAGGGCCAGAGTTGAATGCTTTTCTGAAATTTTTTTGACGGCTAAAAAATGTAAATGGGCTTATGAATTCAAATTTTATTTCCCATTCTAAATAGGGTTTCCCAAGTGCCATTTGAGGTCAGGTTTTCAAAAACTATTTTATATTCAAAATGGCCAACATTATTTGCTTCTACATTGGCAGTTGTTCTAGTTTAGGAAACTTTTTGTTGTCGCTAACTCTTTGCGTTTATAATCACCATCTTTAGTGTACTAAAAAACCATACAAAAGCGCCTATCTCACCATTCTGTTCAAAGTCTGAAAACGTTGCAAGGTCTTTTAATTCTAAGGTTATACACCTTACAGGTGTAATGTAACTCCCGGTTCTTCTGGCCCGCGCGACATTATTTTTTAGAACAACTTATTATTTATTTCCAAAACAATGTGCAGGTTATCACATTTCAGACTTTTCCTGTTTTGTCTGCAATTTTTATATAAATGATCCGACCTCCCACAAATTAAATCTTTTAAACTGTAATTAGGGAATTGTATAATTTCATAATCGCAATATGCAGTTTTCCCTGACGGAAGAGCTCTTAAAACCAGTTGAGGGCCTTCCTCATATAAGTTTTCATCAGTGCTTAGTCATCCAAATATCCAAATGAACATAGAGTAATGAATGTAATGCAAGATCGAGCGGATTTTCTCCCTCATAAGTAGTTTTGTTTGGTGTAACTCTAAATCTATAATTGTCAGCTGCAAAGCCTAACATTTTAGCTAGTCTTTATCGAAATAGTAACCTCCTTCTTCTTCGGCTTGAATGTTAACATTGTTTTTAGATTTGCATTGTTAAGTTTGAGAGTAATGTCGAAGTTACTCATTGCTTCTTTTAGTGAGAAAAAACCGTAATAACCATCAGGTATTGTTAACTGGCTAACTTTGGCCCCTGTTTTGTCAACTTTAGAACCTTTTATTCTCCTTGGCTTTGCTTATATTAAACCATACGACTTTGTAGAATATTTATGGAGCGCGCCCGTTCTGCTTCCGCAATTGTTATCAATAGCATGTTCTAAAAACGAGGACGGTTTTGAGTTGTTATTGTTACAACATTTTTAAACAAAATAAAATTGAGCGCGTTCAAATATACTGATGCAAATATTCTTTGGGCCGCACTACAATCTTAAAAATATAACAACTGATACTCTTGACATTTCTGTGACTCAGACTGACCTTTCAAGTAAAGGTGAGTACTCCATTAAGCAGATATTTAAACCCCTCCTATTAAAAAAGACTACATCGCGAAAGTGTGGTTCAGTCACCCGATGCGTTTTATCAGAACCAGTTAAACTTTGCTGTGTTTTGTGCATCAATGGGTGTGGAGTATCGTATGTGATCATTTGAGTCACCCTGATCTTTGGTGAGGTTAGTGTATAGATTTCATTTTTATTTTTACCTTCGACGTATTTGACTGAACTGCAGCACCATTACAAATGACAAACCGTTTAATCCTTTCAGCAACAGAATAGACATGAAGGCTTTTGAAAGGATCTGTAACGAATTCAATATTAATGTTAAGACAGACTTTAGACAAAAGTTGGACCGCAATCATGGCTTAGGCACCCCTTATTTTGGGGGTGCACAGAAAGGTATAACTATGACTGGAATCCCCCTTACACATCTTTCTCTTCAGGCACAGGCTTTTCACCTCGGGTCTATAGAGCAAGAGCTTTAAAAACAGCATGGACAACATTTATCTTAGCCCTTCAAAGGGGCCCTAACTAAAGCAGGAATAGAACGAATAAACGACTCTATTCGTACTTACGTTTGGTGTTTGCTAGGTTCGAAAGCACAAACGAGATCGGGGCATAACGATCTTCTATGGTTTTGATGCGCAAAAACAATACTTGGCAAATTTAGAGGACGCCATTAATTCTACAGTTGATTTACTTCGAGTATAAAAAGGTCCCAAAATGTTTTACAATACGCAAGATCAAAAGTAGACTTTGCTGTTGGCGCGGGTTTTATACATGCTGCCTTTGCCCTCAGACTCCAGTAGGCACAATAATAAACTACAATAATGAAATCCTTGTGGCAGGCAATGAACAGAAGGTCGGAAAAAAACAAAAATAAATTCTGAGCCAGTAATATTGCAAGCAGTAAAAAAAAACAAGATGACCCCCCAAGAATAAGTCATCCAATCCCCGTGGCCCAAAGCCAAAGGCCGTTGAAGGACCGGACTTGTTCGCGATGACATGAATATGAAAAGCCAGCACTTGTTCTTGGATTAACTGGCATAGGATTACTCGGTCTTTATCTTACTAAAATATTAACCCAACTTTTAAGAGAACTAATGTCCATAAGTGCTGGGCCATAAACCCCAACTACTTTGCTTGCAGTAGACAAAAGCCAGCTAAAAATTTACTCCCTAATATACCGGCAAAGCGTCCTGGCTTTACTGGCTAATTTTTTTAAAAAACCCCGCAAGATGATCAAGCTGTTTTTTACCCATGATTTATCAGGCGGCGATGGAAGGCGATGGTGGTGGAGGCCACTGGGATTTGGCCTCCACCGCCCCCTGTAATACCCAACACCAGTGTACTTATTGAAAAACCCTAAGGCTGTTATAACGCTCGCAAATGTGATCCTGCCTCTCAAAACAGTGTTCCTATTCGTTCTGCCAGTGTCGTGTCTTCTATAAAATTTTTTGGGGATAGTTTCTCTTATTCTATTTACTTGAGTTCGTAATTGTTCTCGGTTAGTAGACAACACTTCTAGTCTTGCTGATCTCTCTTGTTCAAGATCTTTTAGTCTTTGGGTTATTCTTTCTTTAATATCAGGCCCTAAGTTGGCGTCATCAGCCTCAACGAGTTTTTCTTTTTCTCTTTTTATATGCTCATCTATTTCACCCAGTTTTGCTAAATTGTTTGTTAATTCGCCTCTAATGGTTTTTTAAAGCATGATAAAGGGGCCCGCTATTTCTCGCATGGGTAGTGGCGAGTCGTGTATAGTCTTTAATGCTGTTTTTCTGAAAAACTGGTTTCTGCTTCTATTGCATTTATTAATTCTTTCTGCCGATTGTTTTAATTCTTTAAGTTCCATGTTTTGCATTTGGTTATCTGTCGGGAGTTCCTGCAGTGTGTTTTGAAGTTTAGAAACGCCTCCCCATCTAATTTTGGTTTAGTAATGCCAAGGCGATTTTGTTCGCTTACACCGAGCCTTTGTCTAATTGTACTCTTTTTTAAAAACTTTGATGAGTCTGGTTTAGTTGTAAGCTGAACAAGTTGTCCTTGGTCGCCCCTCACAAACAAATGGTCATCTTTTACTTAAAAATCATTAGGGTCTATAAATTCGGGAGGTTTTTGGGCCCTTTACCTTTGGTAAAATGATCTGACCTTACTTTCTGTTAATTCACGCGCAATGAGGGCGCCCGAGCGATGCTGTATTAAAGGGATCATTTCATCATGTCGTCCTCCAGGATCAAAATCATCATAATCTTCATCTTCAATGCCTGCCATGTTTCTTTAATAATTAACTTTTTTATTTTGTTTTATAAAAAAAGGGTCAAAAGCATATGGCTCGATTCTTGACCCGCATAGAAGGCTGAAAGAGCCCTTTGGCGTGAAGGGAAAATATGCGGAATATTACTGTTCCAAATAATCCATCTACTATTGATGCGGATCAAATTCTTACTGTCAAATTTCCGGACCTAGGAGCAGATGAAGTGATTGTGCCAGGCTCTGCGCGTCTTACTTTCAAAATAGTACTCGCTTAAACAACAGACCTAAACAGGACGTTGTACAGAATCTGGGGCGGGCAAGCTTTTAAGAAAATTTCTAAAAAAATTGAGGGGAAAGAAATATTTTCTTTACACAATGCAGACATATTTTTAACCCTATTCTGATCTATGGCTAACCGGGAGCGAAAGAGTGATCTTGCGTTTAAAGGAATCGAAAATGAAGATGCACTAAAACACAGAATAGGCGCCGCAGATGCTAAAGCGGCAAAAAGGTATGTAGCTGTAAGCTATGCGTATGGCAATCGCTTTTTCATACCCCTAGATTTTGAGTTTTTTAAAGCGCATGCCCCATACTTTAAAGGAGCTTTAAAAAGACAGATTGTATAT
Source organism: Conus ventricosus (assembly GCA_018398815.1). Taxonomy (NCBI): domain Eukaryota; kingdom Metazoa; phylum Mollusca; class Gastropoda; order Neogastropoda; family Conidae; genus Conus; species Conus ventricosus. Next base: position 14,853,115 of record CM031627.1, read on the forward strand.
GAACTAACTTTTAATGACTACAAATATGTTATTATATCTACAGACCCCGAAGAAAAGTACAGCATTTTGACATCTCGCTAGAGTTTGACGTTGTTAGCAGCCCAAATTTAGCAAGGCTAATTGGCAAAAATATCAGTAAAAAATTAGCAATATATTACGAAAGGGGTGATTCTTCATTCTAATACCCTAAAAGCAGGGCAGACATATATGGAATTTTAGTTTTAGTGCACAGCAAGATCGCTTAAAGGTATTTTATTGTGTGTGAAGATGAAGGACCATTCGAAAGACAAACTGAAATTTTGTTAATCCTAAATAACAAAAGTGCATGTACATTGGGGTGTCCTAACCAAATCACGCTAGCGGGCTTAAACTTATCAGCATTTTGATGAAATAAGAAAACTGTTTGGAGGCGGGAGGTGTAGAAATCCGACAGTTGCCCTTGTGTCTAAAGATCACATCTTCACAGTGTTAGACTTGATCATTATTTAACAACGAAATACGGTTTATGGATTGACCAAAGGGCAACGGAGGATAATCAGTCATGGAAGCGGGGAAACTGTTAGAGACATATAAAATTCAAATTGATAAAGAAAAGAGGTCGATAAACCACTTTAACGTGTATTTGTTTTTAATATATGATGCGCAGCTAAAAATATTCAAGATAACAGATTAAAAGATATACAATACTAAATTATTTTTTTATTTTTTAAAAAGCATGTTGTTCAGGTTTATCCAAATGTCCCTTTACAGCGCCAGAGTCGCCAAAAGAAGGGATAGTAGAAAGCCCTAACATAAAAAACCTTCAGATTAACCAACATTACACAAATGCAACAAAACTAGAGCGGACCTTTCAAAATACAGCAAAACCAAACGAAGGTATTCTGCTGCCTTTAATGCTGTACCTATGTTAATACGGGTTTGCATCGACTATTAGCGCTCTATCGGCAGGAACGAGTGTAGGTCTTTAGCAACGGGGCTTAGGGCACCCGCAGCTTTACTCTAGGCGGTTTGTCTTTAGCTTTTGGGCCCTGTGTTCATTAGCGTAGGTGCTGTGGCAAAAATTAAAAACTAAACTCAAAAGCACACAAGCTATGGTTAAAACTAAAAAACAGCTAACTTAGCTCGTTTAACTGACAATAATAAAGCGCTAGTTGACTAAAACCCATCACGGATGAAAAATTTAATCGTTTACAGGCCGATTTTGATGACTACAAAAGACAAAGTTTGATTTTCAAAAAAAAGGCGAGGGCAAGTTTTTCTCAACAGCCAGGACGCCGAGCAGATAAAAAAGGAATGCTAAAAAAAGTAACGAAACATTAATCTGTTTCTAAACAGCTCGCAATAACAACGCCAAAGGGTGTTTATACTTTAGTTTATGAGTCCAAGCACAAAAAGACCGTTGATATTGATTCTGATTAATTTTTTTTTTTTAATTTTAAAATAAATTTTTTGAGTTAGAAAAGAAAACTCCAACATGGATAGTTTATGAAGGCCAGATGAATTGTTTGAAGGAATGCTCGAGAAAGAGCGTTTGTCAAGAGTTTTTAAAATGATATTGATTTAGAAGTCATTGATCCAGAAAAACGTGGGGGCAAGCGTTGTACATGCAATTTTCCAAGTTCCAAGTAAACTAACAATAGACCCGCCAGTTAAAGTAATGTTAGCTGTTTTAATGACTATGTAACAATAAATGAAGAAAATCTAGAAGTCTGGGTCTCGACTAAACAACGACTATTCTTTCTCATAATGACTTAAACACCTGGCTGGGCAGACGAAACTGCTTACACAGTTTGATGTGGCCTTGAAGAAGCCAAATTGAGAGGCTTGGTTGGTCAGAGGGGAAGTTTAGAGATCAGATTAAAACAGTTAAGTATGCGCCGATTTTGGCAAGGCTTACATTCCACTACCTCCAGATTAGTTGCCAAAGAGCAGTTCTAAACATACAAAATACAGACAACAATGTTTTATGTGGTGTGTTCTCGCAAGGCTGCATTACACCCGCAAAAAGCCAGGAGAGTGTTAACTATTGGGATTACATCAATGATCTTAACTTTAGTGGGGTGTCCTTTCCGTTGTGTAGACCAAATTTGATCAGTTTGAAGAACAAAACAAACCAATAACTGTCAATATCTACACATGGATGAAGAACCAAATCTACAGCCGATTAAAGTGTCCAAGAACAGTCCAACGATTGGCGAACCAGAAAAATCATGTTGACTTATACTGATGTTTTCGCCAGCGGGGCTACCGCATTACACTTTGATACGAACAATGAGTAGATTATTGGCGCATACTTCAAAGCAAAAAATAAACAAGAATTCTGCAGAAAATGTTTAACAAGAATTCCATCTGTTAAAAGCCGGGGAGGCGAACATATAAAACATTGTAGTACCCCAGTTGACTGTAATACAGAACTAATTACGCCCCAGAAGGCAGTAAAGTTAGTTTTAAGAACGGGAAAACGGATGAAAAATTTTCCATTGTTGTTTACGCAGACTTGAATCATCATTGTTCCTTATGAAGGGCCAACCCCCAGAGGACTTCCAAAACGGCCATAGTGAGTAATCACCGATTTGTTCATTTCCCTTCGTTATTGTCAGGTCGGGATGGCGTCCATTCAAAGCCAGAATTTTTTAGAGGGGCCTAATGTGCAGAAATACTTCTTAGGGAACGCATGCAGAAAGTGCGTAATGACTGTTCTAATAATCTAAACTTATCTGAAATCAAAATGAGCCCGAAGACCAACAACAGTATTTAAAACAGCCCCCACATTGTTGGATTTGTGGTTTAGAGCTCAGTGAGGAAACACCGACAGTAAGAGACCATGATCACATTAGTGGAAAGTTCAGAGGAGCAGCACACAGTAAATGCAATCTTCAACTAAAGTTGAACCAAAGACATGGAAGCTTCCCATCTTCTTTCATAACTTGCGAGGTTACGACTCTCATTTATAATGAAAGCAGTAGATGACGCCTTAGGGTGTCATGCATTGCACAGTCATCAGAAAAGACATGTGTTTCACTTTAAATAACATGTCTTTGTATGACTCTATGCAGCACATGATGGGATCATTAGAGTCACTGGCTATGTCCTTAAAATCCCGTCAATAACGGAAGAATATTTTGACCAACATCGTTAGAAAGGGTGTTTACCCCTTTTGAATACATGAACAGTTGGGAAAAGGGTTTTACGAAGATACACTTCCCCCTAAAGGCGCGTTCTTTTTAGTCTTAGAGGAAAGGGTGTCAGTGGACTCCCATTACCAGCATGCTCAAGATGCGTGGCAGAAGTTAGAGTGTAAAACAATGGGAGACTATCATGACTCCTACTTAATGGCTGATACATGTTTGTTGGCGGATATTTTTGAAAATTATAGAAGACCTGCATGAAACATTATAGCTGGATCCCGCGCATTACATTTCTGCGCCCGGGATGAGCTGGGACGCTTTCTTAAAGTTTACTGGAGTACGATTGATTTATTGTCTGACCTACCAAAGATTCAGATGATTGAAAACGGATTGCGCGGAGGAATTAGTATGGCGTCGATCATTACTGTAAAGCAAACAACAATACTAGATGATTATGTCCAAGTAAAAAGGGTTTAAATATTCATGTATTTAGATGCAAACAATCTGTATGGTTGGGGAATGGCGCAATCACTTCCCTTACGTAACTTTAAAAAGTACACAGGCGGCAGTACAAATAATATTCAAAAAGCATTAAAGTGGTTGGGCAGTTTGACGCCGGGTCAACAGCGTGGTTTCATTCTAGAAGTTGACTTAGGGAAAATCCTCATGAACTCCTTTCCTGCATAATGACTATCCATTGCAGCAGAAAGTCTAAAGATAAAACCAAGAGAGCCGCCTAAAATTGTGCCTAATCTTCGAGGCAAAAAAAAATTATGTCTGTCATTACAGACTTCTACAATTTTATTTAAGACTGGGTTTAAGTTGACAGCTGTTCATCGTTAATTGCTTTTGATCAAGAACAGTTCATGAAACCATACATCATGAAGACACTGATCTAGAACTAAATCCGCAGATGCTTCAGAAAAAGACTTTTTCAAGTTGATGAACAACAGCTGTTTCGGAAAGACTATGGAGAATCGCACAAGCGTAAAGATGTCAGATTGGTCCCAAAGAGAACGAAGCAATTAAGCTGACTTCAAAAACCTAATTATCAGGACTTTAGAAGATTTCATGATCAGCTTTTTGGCATAATGATGAAAAAAAAGAAAATCAATTGGAAAAAACCTGTATTTATTGGGTTTCCGTTTTGAATTATCAAAGCTTTTGATGTTAGAATTTCTTTTGGGTACTTTAAACCTTGTATCAGAGTCCCCGAGTACTTTACACAGATACAGATAGTTTTGTTATAGTATCCTACTGAAGACATCTATAAAGACATGGAACCGAAGTAGTAAAGGGCATGCGGGATGGTACGATACATCTGATTACCCTAAAAAATTCGCCTTTACATTCAATTACTAATAAGAAGGTTTTAGGAAAGATGAAGGATGAATTATCTGGAAAGGTGGGTTTTAAGGGGTATGTGGGGTTAAAGGTCGAAAATGTACAGTATTTCGAGCCAGGAGAAAATCATTAAGAAAGCAAAGGGAATTCTCGCAGTGTTGTGCAGTCAAACATATCACATGACAACTACAAGAAGCATTGTTTGGTAATAAGACTTTTCATCATGACAACGTAAAACTGCGATCTTTAAACTACATGAGATCAACACAACAGTTGTAACAAAGAAGTCGTTAGATAGAACAACACAAAGTGTGTTTGTTAATCCAGAGTTTTATATGCAATCGGGCCCCTGGAGGACCGCATAAAACAGGAGGGTTTATATTTTTCATAACTTTTATTATAAGATCAATCATGCTTCATCCCAATTCATTTAAATCTTTTCTCATGTTTGCTTTATGCGTTCGAAATTTTTTTTATTATTTAAGATATTCTTTTTCCCAATTTGGGGGTTTGAGTTGTAGGTGATTGGATGATTTAGCATGCATTGGTTAATCCCGAAAATGTTTCTTTAATGCATTACACGCATGAAATGATTCCGTATTTATTTTCAAGGTCTCTTCCTTTACCCTTCTTGTTTCGTTCTGCGCTTCCTTCTGAGCTTCCATTTTAAACCCAAAAATATTTACGTAAATTAATTAAGCGGAAATGTGTCTGGTGGGATTTCTGCAGTTCTTCCTTCACAAAGATCTTTGGGGGGTGGTTTTTTTTGTTGTGTCAGTTTCTCGTAATAATACACGGGCGGATTCATTTTTACAATTCTTTTTATTTCATATGGATCAACACTCCAAAATGGAAACTGTTGCCTGATGCGAGTGTCCCCTTCTGCTTCCCCGGTAAATAAAGGTACCTTACTTTTAAACCAAACGGTAATTTGTTTGCCGGATGAAGGGCTCTCCTTCAACAACATTTATTGTTTTTCTTTTGATTGCTTGTTGGTTTTTGTCCCTTTAAATTTTTCATTATTCATTGCGCGCAAAATGAGGGCAGTTTCAACCCCTTCTGTGTTGCGAGAATTGTCAATCAGCTCTCTGTGATACTGGTAGGAAAAAGTCTTTCAGCTAACTGTTTGTTAAAGTTTTCAACTAAAGCCTGTGATCTGTGAACTCCGGAATGCCTCTTTTAATGGTTACTCTATGTTTTAACAATAAATTTATTCACTTGGCCTTTAATTCTTTTTTCCCTCATCGCCCTTTAATCATGCGAGGATAAATTAGCGGGCCCCGTTGGTATATCAGTTGTATGGCAACAGCACCAGCAGAAGCACTCTTTTGTGTTAATGGGTTTCCCCATCTTTATATCTTGAAGCTATGTCAATGACTGTGAGGCGTTTCTTAAAACCCTTTTTTGTCTAACGTATCGGAGGGTAAATATAGAGGTCCATTTGAGGGTTTTCGTTCTGTATTGTGTTCACAAAGTGTGGTTCTGTATTCGTTTAGGCGCAGGTAAATAAATTTGCCAAATCGGGTTGTTTAGATAACCATTCTTTTTCTGTTTGTTACTAACCCCGCTGCTTGGCTTAGCTTTTTAATTGCCCTGATTCCCTTCCAATATCCTTTGGGGGGAATAATAGATTTTGTTCTTTTTTATTCAGCCCCAAAATTTTTGCGCAACAAAAACACAACAGTCATACCAACGACAATAAACCCGTTTCTTGCATTTTTGTTTTTCTGATGGCTGTAAAAGTCACTGAATTTTGGTGGGGGCAATGTCTCGATTGGTTTGCCTGTTTCAAGATAATATTCTTTTATTGCCTGGTCACATTTTTAAATGTGTAAGCTGCATTTTCCCTGTTTTTTCAGTTTGTCGTTAATAAAATCTAACTGCTCGATTCTCTGCTTTTCATAGCGATCTTGTGCTGCAGCTAGTTGCTCCACAGCTTTGTTATGTCTTTTTCTCTCGCCGTCATCCCGTAGTTTACTAAATGCGTAATTACTTTCACTAAAAGCAAGCGCATTAACCACAGCGCCGCCCCATCATCATACGAGTGAAGCCATTTTTTATAAATGTATTTTTTTTACATATTTATATTCTCTGGTATTATTCCTTGCTTAATAGAAAATCTTTCGTAGCAAATGAAGCTGCAATAATAGCAATTAGCTTTGCCGAATCCTCAAAATCTAGTTTGCCCAAGATTGCTGGTTTAATTTTTTAACAAGCTTTTACCCAAGCATCGTGTATCCTATACTTAGGCCTCCCAAAAACAGCCCGAATGGTAAAACAAGGTTGGCGACAGTTTTTTTGGTGCTCATTTTAAAAAATAAAATAATTATAATTAATAAAAAACATGAACGCGATGATCTATACAGCTACGGGCGGCCTAAACCTTCCCGGAACTTATGAATGACCCAAATTGATGACCAAGCTATTATGCCCAAAAAGGAGAGGCTGTATTCTTTGGCAGCATGTGGGAAAACAAAACAGTTCCCCGGAACTGAATTCAGCATAGAACAGATTCAACAGATGGTCCCACAAGACATTATAAAGTATCATAACAGGTATGAAGCGCAGCTGGGGTTAGAATGGTGAAAGTGTGGGGCAAACGGTTCTTAGTTTGTACACTAAACTAGTCAGTGATTTGCTCCATTGATTCTGAACAAGATCTTTCGTATGATTTAACGCAAGATCCAGTTTTACAAAGTCATTAGAGTCTCTAGGATGTGATCTATACTACAGATTTGGAACATTGTTATCGCCATTAAACATGGATTAATAAAATTTTAATCATATAGATTTTATTTCCCCTTTAAAAAGACCGAGCCCGAAAATCAGCAGAATCAGGTGGAGAAAGTAACCAAGCCCGAAAATCAGCAGAATCAGAAAACACTGAATCAGGTGGAGACCCGTGAAAAGATCCTATCCTGGGCGTGTTAAAGCAGGAAAAAAATTAGCAGAGTGGAACAGACAAAAAAATTAATGTTACAGAATATAACTCATCATGAAAACATAACGCCGCCAACGCCAGAACAAGTGATTCAATGCCAGCTATTTAAAACTCCATGTGATTCAAGGCCCACAGCACCAAAGTTTTTCATGGTATATTGAACTTAAAAAATGTTGCCATTTTTGGCGCCCTTGCTGCTGTGGGGGGCGGTTATTAGGTTATAAAATATATACACAATGGCAACAGAAACAAAAGCAATCAAAAAAATCTGAACCCCCTAAATACAGAAAACAACAGCACGCCAGAAACCGTCAAACAAAAGATCATTTTGATTTCCCTTCAGATGGAATAATTTTAAGAACTTAATTTTAAATTTTTTTAATAAAAATAGATTTATGGCGTATTATAAAAAGATGAAGTCAATAAATAAAGACATGGAGTCTTTTAAAAGACATTTCCATAGACCAGAATTGTAATCAATGCGGTTGCTTAGGATTTTAAGAACTTCATTAAGATCTTGTGACCAAACTCGCGCCAAAGAACTGAGCAAGACATCCTCAACGATGACGCGTTTTTTGAAGCGTGTGTGTACTATATTGACATCTACTATTTAAGATAAAAACATAGATTGTATTTTTTTGATAAATTTTAAGATAACTTGAATAAGAACTTGGTTGTACTTAAAGGATGATTAGTTATGATCTTGAGGTGACTTAATCAAGAACTTAGAAGTTACTTGATCAAGAAATTATTAAGAACTTGAAGTAACTTAATTAAAAACTTAATTAAGAACTTGGGTGACTAATTAAAAACTTAATTTAAAAACTTGGGGCGACTTGGGGGTAGGGTGTGTGTGGTGTTTCACAGAGCTTTATTATTTGTCATGTGTAACACCCTTGGTGCAAGACGGCGCTTGCGTTTTGTGATTCATTGGTCTTTTGTTGCAAGTTCAAAGCAGCCCCCAAGTGCATTTAACAAAAGCCTGATTGAATAACAAGACAATTGTTAAAGTGGGACCCAGCGGCCGTCTGAGACAGCCTTTAAGCAGGTGAATAGGGTGAAAAAGTTGAAGCAGCCAACCACAACAGCAAAAGGCACGGGGCAGGAGTCCAGCAAGTAGGCACCGTTCACGCGCGGTTTAACGGCGAGCATGACGTCAAAGCAGGTGAGGTAAGAACTATTTTTAGAAACTGTTCGGGGCTTTGTGGGGCAGGAGTCCAGCAAGTAGGCCACCGTTCAAGGGGTGAATGGCCCTATTTTTAGGTGTGGGTTTAGCAGTTGCCTTCCGCCGTTAACCCATTACTGGGATTGCTGGAGCTCGCTTGTCATTGCTATGTGCGGATCTTGTTTCAGTACTGTGCAAATTCGGCACTTGCAGCATGGTTTTAATTTCATTCAGCTTGCTAAAAATGAAACGAAAGGGAAGGCCTACAGATAAAACCTTGGATATCCAAAAAAAAAAACACTTGCAACAGCACGTAATTTTCGTACGTTTTACATCAGAATACCCGGTTTTGCTTTAACCAAACAGCCCAAGTTTCCTTTGTTCTCCCTTCTTTCCTTTCATTTTTCCCGCCATTGTTTACACAAATTCAAAAAGGGAACCCAAAATGAATGTAAATTAACAAGGACTGTGCATTTGCCTCCTCAAATTTCTCATCCCTTTTTGTAGTCTTTCTACAATTTCAGCTTCATTTGTGTTTTGGAAAATATCTGATCAGTAAAAGCTTCTCTGAAAATAGCTGATTGAACGTAGCTGATTTGCCATAAGATAGGCATGTAATTCTTGCGGCGTTGAAAGATTTGTTCCTTTTTTTGTCTCCTTTTTTTTTCTTTTAACAATTGCTCAAGCTTTCTTTTAGGCTTCTGTGGCAAATCCTGTGGTCCTTCCTTTTTAATCTTTTTCAATTATTTCTGTCATTTTTTTAAGTAGTCTTGATTCTCTTGCAAAATAAACATTTTTCTTCAGTCCCAATTCCGTTGGTGTTGGCGGTGGTAATGGGAGATTTTGAGCTTGTTGGAAAATTGTGGCTGATTCCATGTCTTCCCACCCAAATAATTTAATCTATAAAGTTGTTTAAAAGGTATTTGTGATTCAAGAAAATTTTTCTAAACAGAATCCCACTGTCTTATGAAACTGCGTATATTTTGTGCCATTGCAAACACTTCTCTCGCAAAAAAAAGCACCGTCTTCACACCACCACAGCACTAGGAAAAATGAACAACACAAGTGCTGGGCGGAAATGTCGTCACTACTAATCAGCTGATTCTATCTATCTTATGATTGGCCGGCCGTGACATCAGCCCATCGCGTGATCCGAAAATCGTCATGTCCGGCCACGAGTAAGTAATCGGATAGTGCAGAGTCCTTAGGTAGGCCGGCAACTAGCAATTAAAGGCTTACCTGCACTGGCGTTTGGTGTATGGGGCGCATTCAGCGACGGCTGCTTTTCCCCTACGTTACTCTATGGGCGTGTTCAGCCACGGCTATTTTCCCCTACGTTTTTGGTTATTGAAGTGTTACTTGTCAGAGAACAGGGAAACACGGGTCAAGGTCGGCCGCTCGAAACCGGTTAAGACCGGTTGAGAGCGGGTGAGCTTGACCCTGTGTTTCCCTGTTCTCTACTTTTGATGTTGAGGAGTACAGGTGGAGATTTTGAAAAAAACAAAAACAAAAAATATTGTGAAATATAGAAGTGTGACCACAATGTTAGACCATGTGTTAATAGTGCTGAAATTCATAACTTTTCGTTATTGTTGATTCGACAGGACGCTGACGCACGTGATGGTTGAGAGAAGCTCACTTGAAAGACGGGTGTTCCCGATCTTTATGGCAGACCACGGGATGACAAACTGTGGTACAGGAGTTAGGTGATATCTTGATTTTGGTTAAGAAATGATTGACCAGGATTTTCCAGCCTTAGGGTTGAAGAGGAAAACTTAGGTTTTTCATGACGACCAGAGAGTGGTCATCGAAGCAGCTGCAGACAGAAGTCTGCTAGGGATTTTGTATAGCGTTTATTCCCTACGGAAAACCTCAGCGTCCAACCCATCGACTAAAAAGCCCAGCTCCTGTTAACTTGACTCCCTATGGTGGATCTTTTTATGAAAAAAAAAATCCTAAGTCAGCTATTTACGTCGGAATGGAATGAAAGAGAAATGCAAGGCTTTAGGTGATGTCCACTCAAGACAAAAAAAAGGAACTTTGTTGCAAATGTTCATTTGGAAAATAACACGAAAATTGGTCAGGAAAACGTGCATTGTGCTCTTGTTTGAGTTGGATGTTATTTTGATATTCCTTTGATGTTTCTTTTACATAGATACTGTTTCTTGCAAGCTGTTGTTTTCTTTACAGGTTGAGCATGATTTGTTATTTCAAAAGGAAATATGAAATGAGGCAGGGAACAATAAACAAAAAAAACGTAGGGTAACTCTTGCTCCGAAAAAAAAGTACAACGCTGGAGGATGTTTCTTTGTTTGTTCTGTGTGCTCTGAGTTGTCATATCTGCTAGGCGACATGGTGTTGTAAGCCAGCATTCCCTTGGAGTTATGGGCGTGTGTTTGTTTTCTTGTGGGAGCAAGAGTTACCCCACTTGTTTGTTGTTTATTGTTATTTCAAATTCAGGACTCTGGTTACAGTTTATGTTGTAACATTTCAACATATTTAGATGTTTTCCGGCTGTGTTTCATAGCTTTAAAGTTTTATTTTTTTAGCTTATAACATGAAATTAATGATTTCGTATTTTTTTCATGGAATATTTAAAATTATATCTTTTTACTCCATAGGTCACATAAGGCAGGGTAGCACACACACAAAATGAATGGCATGTTCTTCGGCACTTTTGCAAAGCGGACAGGCTAGTTCAAGTTCAAGTTTATACTTCCTATAACAATAATAATGAACAAAAAGATCAAAATACCTAATCTGAGCTTGGTCATATTATACTTGAAATGATTGTCCATTTTAATTGATAAATCAATGTATACACCTGGACTGTCTATACAGACAAATCGATCATTTTCTTGAGCATAACGGGACCATTCTTGCCATCTACGATCAATCAATCTGTTGAGAAATGTCCGCGGAAATCCATACATGTCCCCAGCGCTCTATTGTAGCCAAACGCAGCCAAAGCCAAGTTAATAGAATTTAGTCCTCACGTTTGAAACCCACTTCTTTTTCCTGCTGCATCCAAATCAAATAACATTATATGTTTTCCTGGGCACCCTTGTAATTTGAAGGGAAATACTACTGCTCCTGTCAGACTGTGTGTAACCCATATGAATTATAATGTGAATGGCAGCACGGCCACTTACGTCAGATAAAGTGTCTACAAGCTGACAAGTATTTACTATATCTTAAGCAAAAGAAAGAAATATTCCAAAAGCTGGCTGAAGGAGTAAGCGTTAAAGTCTGTTTCCCATTTTTCAAGAACAGTCAAGCCGCAGCCAGGGAATGGGGAAGGGGGGGGGGGTAGAGTGAATATCAAAGTGTAGCACTGAGATTGTGAGGGAAAGGAAAACACGACTATTAAACGTCTATTTCTGTACACGACTATTAAAACACAGTGACTTTACATGTAAGATTCTATTTCTTTACACGACTAAATTAAAACAAAGTAATCTTACCTGTAAGAGTCTATTTCTGTACACGACTATTAAAACAAAGTGACCTTACCTGTAAGAGTCTATTTCTTTACACGACTACTAAAACAAAGTAACCTTACCTGTAAGAGTCTATTGTTGTACACGACTATTAAAACAAACTAACCTTACATGTTGGAGTCTATTTCTTTACACGACCATTAAAACATAGTAGCATTTCCTGTAAGAGTCTATTTCTTTACACGAGTATTAAAACAAACTAACCTTACCGGTAAGAGTATATTTCTTTACACGACTACTAAAACAAAGTAACCTTACCTGTAAGAGTCTATTTCTTTACACGACTATTAAAACAATATAACCTTACCTGTAAGAGTCTATTTCTTTACACGACTATTAAAACAATATAACCTTACCTGTAAGCGTCTATTTCTTTTCAGGCCCAGTGGTATTCATCACATGGCACAATGACGATTGTGTACCCACAACCATCACGGGATACTAAACAATTGAATATCCGGAACTGCCACATGATTCCTGAACGAGGCAGAGTAATGATTATCAATGGTCCCAGTACGTCAGTTGAGTAAGAATCTTTGTTGTTACAGATCTCTGAATATCAGCATAATCAGGATCAGAGACATTACACGAGTCTGGAATGCAATGCCACCCGAGCCCAGCGCTTGCAGATGAGCCGAGAACACCAGCACGATCAGAACCGTTACAGGATCCAAAGAATTTCAGCACAAGTATAACCATTGCATGACGCCAGAACACCAACACAGCTTCAGCCATCACGTGATGACAGAATATTAACCCAGATATAACCATTACATGACGCCATAACATCAACACGACTAGATCAATCACATGTCACCAGAACATCAACACAACTAAATCAATGACATGACGTCAGAACATCAACACAACAAGATCAATTACATGTCGCCAGAACATCAACACTTCTTGATCAATGACATGACTCCAGAACATCAACGTCACTAGATCAATGACATGACTCCAGAACATCAACACAACTCGATCAATTACATGTCACCGGAACATCGACACAACTAGACCAATGACTATCATGTGTGCATTTGTTCTCGGTAAGGGGTTATTTGGGTGTTCTTGTGACGTTCAGTACCTATGCGTGAACTTACCGCCAGAAAGTGTTCCTTCCTTTTGTTATTTTGGCTACGATCAGATAAATCTAGTTTCAAAGTTAGGCGACTGCAGGCAAAAATCTAAACAAATTTGAAAAATTATTGATAACGCTCCGCCAAAAAACGTTGACAAACGAATCACAAGAGCAAACTTGACGCGTTTCGACCTCTTAGGTCTTCTTCAGGCAAGAATGATTCAACGCCCATATTGTACCCATATTTTCCATACGCATTCTGATTTCACACTTGCATGTGTAACCAGTCGCGGGTACGCACATATGCAAGTGTACATGTGCGTACCTGGGGACATGCACACACACACTTTCTGACGCACGCGCGCGCGCGCACACACACTGAGTTCACACACACACACACACACACACACACACACACACACACACACACACACACACACACACACACACACACGTGCGCGCGCGGGGGCGCGCGCGCACGCACGCACACACATACACAGACGCGCGCGCGTGCGCACCACGCACAGACATACACAGACGCGCGCGCGTGCGCACCACGCACGCAAGCACACACACACGCATGCACGCACACAAACACACATGCGCGTGCTCACACACACACACACACACACCGCGCGCGCACACACACACACACACAAACACACACACCACACACACACACACACACACACACACACAAAACACACACACACACACACACACACACACACACACATCGCATAGAACTGGCGTAGACATGTTATCGAGGTAGGCCTATTCATGGCTACGCCAGTTCGCTGGATTAACGTATACTCCAGGTCTTGTCCATACGTCCTCTTTCTCAACTGTGCATTGTGGCCTCATGACTTAACAATAGATATGTGATCAAGCTCTTTATCGCTTTATGTCTTATCTGACGTCCTGAGCGCAGTCTATTTGCGTTGAACCAAGCTATTCTGAAGCATTTGTCGTTTACTATGGTGTCCCACAGGTGTTTGTTCCTGGATCTTTTTCTTACCCATGGTAAATAACGTTGTATTGTAGACATCGCATTTTCTGTGCCACTGTTCCTTTTTTTTTCCCCCGAGGAGCGATTCTGGAGAGAAAAAAAAACAAAACTACCACCTCAGATGCAGTCGGATTATGATGGTGACGGTTTTGTTAGCATTGAACATGTTGAAGCAATTTGTAGGAGGTTACAATAAAGCATAGATGGAGGTTACAATAAAGCATAGATGTAGAAGGTTACAATAAAGCATAGATGGAGGTTTGGTTTGGTCAAGTTTAGAGCGTGTGTGTAACATTGCAAATGCACGAATCTTCCGGTCTTCCAGTGTATTTACCAGTCATACAATCAACATACAAACTAACAATGTAAGTCCTTCTCTTTCCCGAAAACACAGTAAACTCTCCTCCCATAAACACCACAACACAACACACACACACACACACACACACACACACACACACACACACACACAGAGAGAGAGAGAGAGAGAGAGGAGAGAGAGAGAGAGAGAGAGAGAGAGAGAGAGAGAGAGAGAGAGAGAGAGAGAGAGAGATTTATCCAAAAACCATTCCCCTAACCTATTAAAATGTTTAGTTGATTCCCACTTGGAACGTAAGTATACAGACTATCTAAAGATATACACCGATGGATCAGTTCTTGATGATAAAAATACTGGTGCAGCTTTTGTAATACCCTCATTAAAAACAGAAAAACGATACTACATTGGTAAACATTATTCCATTTTTACTGCTGAACTTGTAGCCATACTTATGGCATTAAATTACATGGTAGATCTTTCGACGGATACATGCAAAATCTTATTCTGTGTGGACTCAAAGTCTGTTTCACAAGCCATTAAATCCCGAGGCATAAAAAATCGACTAGAAATGACAATTGAAATAAAACATATCATTCATGAGTTGTCTCTAAAGGGTACCAGTATTACCTTTTGCTGGATTCCTTCTCACTCCGCAATCACCCCAAACGAGTGGGCAGATCATGCGGCTAAAAGGGCAGCAAAAAATAAAGAAGAGTCACAGCATCTTGACATTCGACTAGATCTGCATGAATTTAACCGGCGCATAGAAAAAGTGTCTCAAAATCAGGTTGCTGAAATGCACAAGAAAACAAATAGTCAGTATTACCAGCACTGTGTACAAGTAAAGAATGCAGCGAATCTGAAAACCTTTTTAAACGATTTATCTGTAATGCATTCCAGACATGTTACTAGTTTGATGTATAGGTTCCGATTAAATGCTTTTAGAACAAAGTGCTCTAAAAATATACATTGCATATGTGGCAAACAAATCACTGTAAACCACCTACTTCTTCACTGCCCAGGAGTTAGGCACTTTGTTCCTAAGATAAAGTTAGCAGATCAGTTGTCAGCCAGTGCACCAGTATCCACTGAAAATATTTTAAATAATCACTCATTACTTTGCGTGTTCTCTGAAATTTTTAATACCGGTCCACTTGGCATCTATCTCTGATGTACTTTAAACTAAAACTGTTGTGTTGTACGACATTGATATAAAAGAGTTACGATTATATGATATATATGGTTATCCCCCCACCCCCACCCTCCCACTCCCTTCCTCTATTCCGTCCTCCTTTCCACCCTGATGCCCCCCATCCCCACCCGCAAACTTTCTCCTCCCCCACCCATCCCCTTGCATTATGCTCCAATTCTACTAAACTTGTTTCATTTGATATACTTTGATTCCCCCGATTAACATACACTAAAAGTTAGATAAGTAAATATCTACCTGTCTTACCACCCATCCCAACCTTCCCCTCTTGTCCCTAACACAGTCCCCTCTCTCTTGCACCCCCCTCCCCCCCACACCACACAGCACACACACACACACACACACACACACACACACACACACACACACGCGCGCGCGCGCATGCACACTCATACACACACACACACACACACACACACACACACACACACACACACACACACACACACACAGAGAGAACACTCACCACACACACACCACACACACACACACACACACACACACACACACACACACACACACACACACACACAGAGAAACACTCACACACACACACACACACACACACACACACACACACACACACACACACACACCACACACACACACGTACACATACACGCACACACACAATCATTTTTCCCCCGTCTAATAACACTTATAGTGAAAAGACGTTAAACTAAAGAACTAACACACACACACAAACACACACGCACGCACGCACGCACGTATGCACACACACACACACACACACACACACACACACACACACACACACACACACACACACACACACACACTATCGAAGTCATCGTGAAGGGGACAGAATACACCTTCTGAGTCCTAACCTAGGACTTCTTCTTCTTCTTCTGCGTACGCAGGCTGATACTCCTGCGGACACCCCCTGTATAGGGAGTGGAGTTTTGTGTGTATGACCGTTCTTATCCTGCCATTAAGGCAGCCATACTCCAGCTTCGGGGAAGGTGCATGCTATGTGTAACGTGTCATCCATTCCAACGGCCAAACTGGCCTTCTCTTCCGAAAGTTGGTGATGGGCTTTTACTTGTGCGCAAGATGTTATGCGTGCGTTCACACACGGAACCTCGGTTTCTAGTCTCATTCGAAGGACTGTGTGGGAAATGGAGTCAGAACCAATGTTAACTCCGAGGGAAAAATCCCCCTGTACCAAAACGGCCCGGCGGAGATTCGAACCCGCAACCCCAAGATTACGAGTCCGGCGCTTTACCACTGAGCTGTTCCGCCCCCCCCCCCCCCCCCCCCCCCCAACCTAGGACAAAACTAATTCTTCTCTAAGACCGCGGGCCCCGAGATGTAAAACTCAGAGGGCGGCAGTTCCGCCACTAACAGAGAGAACGAAAGACATTGATGACTGATCAGTCTTATCCTCCAATACTTAGGTCAGTGCTTGAGGCATCTTAATAACCCTCTTTGAAAAACAAAGATCTGTACGCCCTTGTCACTGCCAAGACTGCTCTGTAGAACCAGTTGTGAGTCTACACCGACACGACCACCCAGACAGTCTTCGGGCATCCTAGGGAATGAAGGAATACACAGACTGACGATGACGAGAGGAAAACCAACACAAGAGGAGCACACACCCCTCCCCTTTTTGTTTCACTCAGTGAAGAAATTTAAGACGTTCAATGAAACACAGGTTATACCGGAATATTTCTCAGAACACTCAGATAACAACATCATCAACAACAACAACAACAACAACAACTAGAAGCCACCTTCTATCAAGACGATCATGCGATGAAGGTTCGCTTCAGAAACAAGAACCTCTGCGAGGTGAGCCCTCGCACGTCGTGCACTACCCTCTACACTGATGTCACCCACACGTGTGTTGCGCCTTTTTTTGTCGTCCTGAACCACTTGTATCACCTCACGAGTTTTGTCGTCACTTAACAACCATTTATGTCGCCACAACCACTTATGTCGTCCATTTTTCCGGGCAAGCTCACGAGTTTTGTCGTCTACATCAACCACTTTTGTCACCGGACGACAAAAGCAGTTAAGGGCGACAAAAATGGTTACCAAATTGGGAACAAAACTCGTGAGGTACGACAAAATTCGTGAGGTACGTCAAAAATGGTTAAAGACGACAAAAATGGGCGCTAGACACGTGCCCCGCACCAGCAACCATCCTAGCCCTTTGAACAAGAACGGCAACTCTGTTTCCACTTCTCACATGAAAGGGCGGCAACCTCGCCCACAGCAACACCACTGCCAGCGGAGGCCTTGGGGTACAATCGGTCAGCAGTGGATGGCAAACTTCAGGAGAGCCATCTGTGGGCCTGTCTCAGTGTCTGACAAAGTTTTCTCTTTTTTTGATGGAAATGAGCTAGTAGCTATTTAAAACCTAGCAAGGGTGCAGTTTGATGGATTTGCATTAGAAAAAAACAAACAACAATGGAACCGTTTTGTTTTGAATTGATTTTGAACAATGATTAAAATGATACAGAATAGACCTCTATCTATCTATCTATCTATCTATCTATCTATCTATCTATCTATCTATCTAATCTATTAATTAAAATCTATCAATCTATCTATCTATCCATCAATCTCTCTCTCTCTCTCTCTCTCTCTCTCTCTCTCTCTCTCTCTCTCTCTCTCTCTATCTGTGTCTACCTATCTATCTCTCTATTTATATCTGTCTATCTATATATCTATATGTATGTCTTTCCTTTGTCTTTTTATCAATCTGTCTATCCATTTATCTATATATCTATCTGTCTGTCTGTCTGTCTGTCTGCCTGTCGGTCTGTCTGTCTGTCTATATATCTATCTATCTATCTGTCTATCTACTATCTATCTATTCTATCTATCTATCTATCTATCTATCTATCAATCTATATCTATCTATCTATCTATCTGTCTATCTATCCATCTATCTATCTACCTGTCTGTCTGCCTGTCTATCAATCCGTCGTCCGTCCGTTAGTCTGTCTGTCTGTCTATCTATCTATATGTCTGTCTATTTATCTATCTATCTATCCACCTATCCCTCTATCTAGCTATATATCTATATACCTATCTATCTGACTGTCTGTCTGTCTATCTATCTATCTGTCTGTCTGTTTCTCTGTCAGTCGGTCTGTCAATCTATCTATCTATCTATCTATCTATCTGTCTATCTATCTATCTATCTACCATCTATCTATATATCTGTCGATCTATCCATCTATCAATGTGCATGTATAGTCTATCTATCGATCCATCAGTATATCTATCTATCTATCTATCTATCTATCTATCTATCTATCTATCTATCTATCTATCTATCTATCTATCTATCTCTCCGCCCGCCCGTCCGTCCTATCTATCTACTCTATCTATCTATCTATCTATCTATCTATCTATCTATCTGTCTGTCTGTCTCTGTCTGTCTGCCTGCCTATCTATCTATCTATCTATCTATCTATCTATCTATCTATCTATCTATCTAATCTATCTATCTATCTATCTATCTGTGTATTTGCCTGTCCGTCTGTCTGTCTCTCTGTCTGTCTATCTATCTATGAGGAACTGATGTTGACGAGGTGACAGTCCTGCTTCGGCCCCCGTGGTCAGCTGGGCAACAAACAACACCAACTGAATCCAATTGTTCGGAACGTGGGGAGCCGGAGAGGGGAAAAGCGAAGGGGGGGGGGGTAGGCGGGGGGGGGGGATGGAGGGAATGGGAGGGGGAGGGAAGCAAGACCTTCACATCTTTTCTTATGACGCAGCATGGAGAGCATTTTGTGGTTGTTTACATCGACGCTTTCCCCCTTTTTTTTATTTTGCAGATGATTTCAGTCGTGATTTCAGAATTCTTAGCATTTTTTGCTCCTGTGCATCTGCTCCTCTCTGAGAGGCCACAGTCCACAGGTAAAACAACGGGTGGAGTCCTGAGGTAAGTGGTAACATGAACACAACGATAGCATCACGAGTCTTCTTTAATAGGGTGACGCTGGCTGCTGACGTCATGGTCACCAGACCTAATGAACACCAGCAGAGGACACACGTAACGGCCAGAGTCTTGATCAGGTGGACCGACGAAAAAGTGACCTTTTTAAAGGGTTAAGTACAATTCTGTACTTGGGCATATGCACGTATATAGCAACTTGACAAACTATAATCAGTAAACATACGATAGAATTGAGGGCTGCAATTCCTGTGAACCATACGAATCCTTGATCGGAGCTGTAATGTTGAAATAAGGCCAGGCGACACAGACCTGACTGGCCAGAGAGACCCCAGTGTGACAGCCCAGGAAGGAGAGGTGTTAGTGACAACAGAAGTCCACCAAACCAAATGACCGCACAAACTGCAATAGTTGAATGCTTGTTAAGTCGCCACGAATCGTTTGGGGCACAAAGGATGATTGTGTGATCCAACGTGGTGAACAAAATGATGAACATTGATACTTCACAGGACAAAAGGAACAGAACACCGTTCAACTTGCAAATCACACTGTTTGTCCACGTTTCGTTATGCTGAATGTACTCTCCATAAAAGGTGGTATTAGCTATCAACACAACTCCAGTGTGGATTCCCATACAAATGTCCGCAAAATGTAAATGAACAATGATCCTTAAGAATTCACTTCCAAGCAACTCTCTAACTGTGACTGAAAACAAAGTCAGAAAACAAATCGATAAATTTCCGATGGCTAATGCACACACAACCCAAAAGAAAACGGTATACAGATCAGATGGTATCAACATTCTACATGAAGGCAGTATAGCGTGAGTTGTTGAACAGGTTCTCTCACTTGAATGTTCAGGAAATAGATTGTCACAGCAAAGCCTATAGTCTGACGAACAAATTCGTCTTAAATGATGGTCTTTGAAAACAAATCCACAGGAAATCGGTCAACTGGGACTGCCTTTAAGTCCAACTCAGTCAACTGAGGCATGTTTTTGAAGCCCACTCTGCCAATTGCCTTTGTGGAAGAAAAAGATAAATTCAAATATTCGAGATGGGGTAAATACATAGACACTTCATCATTTAGTGTACTAATACATGTCTTCGAGATGTCCACCCTTTCCAGAACATACGGAACAACCTTTCGGAGTATATTTGTTATCTTCTGTAACGGATTCTTCGATAAAATAACCGATTTCAAACTTGGCATGTCGATAAAATACCCAAATCAAGTTTTCTTACTTTGTTGTAGGAAAGATAGAGAAATTGCAAGTTGCTGAGTTTTACACCAGAAATATTCTGCAAGAAACAGTGAGGAAGACTCAGATGAGTTAAAGAATCACTTTTCCTTAAATCAGCCAATGATAAGCCGGAGCCCGGTGCGTCTAAATAGCGAAGCTGAGGGAAGCGGTCAGCAGGAATCGATTTTCTACACAGAAAGGACAGTCCTTGACATTGGCAGCTCTCAGGACAAATGACGTCACACACCAGCTCATCATCCTGCAAAGGGCACTGTGCCAGTCCGTCACACAGGTGATCTTCATGCACACACACTGTGGAATCTCTACACTGATAATAATCAGGGCAAGTCACACTCTCACAGTTTTGTTCATCTTCGCCGTAGACGCAGTCAGAAAATCCATTGCATCGGGTGTAGACAGGGAGACAGTACAGCCACTCTGCTGTGCATTGATAATGAGTGTCTGGACAGGATTCATCACCTTTCATCACCTGCCGAGTAAAGTATCCAGTACCATCTAAGTTGATGCAAAATGTTTGCATTGAGACATCTCTTTTCGCTGGAAAATAGACTGCCTCTTCTTCTGGCAATCCAATTCATCAGAATCGTCGAGACAGTCTGAGTGTTCATTGCAATGCTGACTCCTCAATATACACCCAGAGTCAGAGCACAAATACCCATCACATGGAGAATGTTGACAGAATGACTCATCACTGTTATCTGGGCAGTCCTGTCTGAAATCGCAAACCAAAGTGTAATGTATTGTTGTGGTGACGTCATCACACTTAAACATGGCGTAAGTATCTTCACGCAGATCATCAAAGGGAGATAACTGTGAAATCGGCATATCACTGACATTCATAGCCACGTGAAAATGTGAAAGAGATGTGTAGCAGTTTCTATTGAGGCTGGACATAAAAAAATCTATGGGTCACGTGCTTATGTGGACAAACAAGTAGAGCTTGATGGGTGTTTGTGAGAATGAACTTGGAACGCGCAAACGATCAAGAAACGCTTCAAAAGGAAGCAGTCTGGGTGATCTGTACTCAATTTCACAAACGGCGGAATATGCATAAGGATATAGTGACGACTCAGGAGTTGTGGTAAGTTCCATTGATGCAAGCTCACCTACATGGTTTATCCTTGAGGGACGGTATGGACTGTGTAGACGGAAGTGATTCATGTTGTAGATCAGCGTGTTGTTAGACCATTTCCGAAACTTGCTGTATATGAACGGCACTTTGTACCAGCCCGAGGTGTAACCGAGCAAAGTGTAGACACGTGTATAGTACTTCAAGATGTATAGCAGGTCCTCTTGTTCCTCCCTGGTTTTGATTGAAGCCAGTGTCCCACCCATGGCTCTGCAGCGATATTCATAGAAAGAATAACTGGGTAACCACACTGGTCGGACCAACTTTAAACACTTGTTGTGTGAAGCCACCAGACCCTGGCAGGAAGGACTGCTGAAAGGACAGTGCTCTGTTTCGTCTCTTCCATCGGCACACTCCGTCTTCAGGTTACAGTCCAGATGGTCCTGAAAGTGAGAATAATGAGCCACGGAACAATTGAACAAACCGCTGGGCAGCTTGTGAGGTTGGGCGTCCTCAGACAGAGAAGAGAAATAGAGTCGGATGTTCGTTTCGAGGAAGGAGTTGACCTCGAGCTGAATGAGAATGGTGGATGCAGGGAAAATCTTTGCTGGTGTGAAATGAGACCCACACACCCCCCCACCTTGGCCAGAGCCTGACCTGTTTTCTGATACTTGACTTGAAACACTTGTTTTTTCTGCTGTGGAGCAATCATCAATAGAGTATGACTGCTGAAAACTTATCATTATTACGTGCCCAGGAGACCATTTCAGCTCGCAGCAAAGCCGCTCAAATAATACAGTCGGACTATCACATAGCCAGAGTGATGTGATGTGTTTTTTATAACAAAAGTTTTAAATTCAACATTAACGAAATCAATTTTCACCACAGGATTGTTGCTGTGAGCCACGTGGTGATCATCAGACAGGAGAAATATTTCTTCAGGTCCGTGGCAATCGCATACCACGTGATAATCTCGGTACCCATCTTGAGTCACTTTGGTTTTCCAGTGCTTGCCGTCACACCAGTAGGCCAGGCGCTGAAGATAAAGTCTGACGGCTCCATTTTCTGCGTCTTGTGCGCGAATATTACAGAAAGAAGAGGAACTGCCACACACACACCATACACCACTCCCTGGTGAGCTGTGGGTTGGGGCAAGTCCTGACAGTCTGCGGCATTTACTTGCAGCATCGTGTACTCTGTTTGGTTCTGACGAAGGAAATAGTCAACACCTGGACACACTGTCCTGATGCTGGTGATGTTGACGTTGACGATGTTCGTTGCACTCTGATCTGTGATCAAACCATGTCCAGGACGGGAGGAATCGTGATGGTATTGCTTAAGTGAACTAAGCGTAGTATATTTGTCAGGCTTAACACACCAAGGTCACCTCTGCACTAATACACGCATATGCGCACCCATGCACCCATCAAACATTCCGTTCTCCCTGGGAATGGGGTGTCACGAATTTGCTTCTCTTTTGACACGTTTGAGAACAAGAAATATTGTTTCTGCTCTACTTTTCCTCACTCTCCTGGAACAAACTTCCACTCTCTGTCCGTCAACTGCCTACTTTCTCTTCCTTTAAGACTGCTCTTAAAACTCACCTCTTTTCTTCTTCCTGATAATCCTCTATACGACTACTCTACTTCTCCCACTGCAGCCCACTCGGCATGGGAACCCAAGATGCATATATTTCCCCTCTCTTTCGATAGTTTTGGTTAGATTTGTGACACGCATGTAGGGGTGTGTGTGTGTGTGTGTGTGTGTGTGTGTGTGTGTGTGTGTGTGTGTGTGTGTGTGTGTGTGTCTGTGTGTCTGTGTGTCTGTGTGAGTGCTAGTGTGTGTATGTGTGTGTTGTGTGTGTGTGTGTGTGGTGTGTGTGTGTGTGTGTGTGTGTGTGTGTGTGTGTGTGTGTGTGTGTGCATGTCTGTGTGAGTGCTAGTGTGTGTGTGTGTGTGTGTGTGTGTGTGTGTGTGTGTGTGTGTGTGTGTGTGTGGTGTGGCGGGGTGGGTGCATACACCAATATTTGTACATAATGTTTCCTATTTTTGAATTAGTTGTGTTTAGAGCCATATGGTCCACAGCGTGTGCGTGTGTGTGCATTAATATTTATGGGTTAATATTTATTGTGTACATGATTTTCCTTTCTATTCCTTCGTTTAGAGCCATAACGCATGTGCAGTTGTGTGTGGGTGTGTCTGCGTGAGTACGTGCATGTGTGCAGATTTTTTTTCCCGTGCGCGTAGAGTTGATTCATCAAGATTTTGCGCATTATAGATACCATTAGTAGTAGCAGTAGTAGTAGTAGTAGTAGTAGTAGTAGTAGTAGTAGTAGTAGTAGTAGTAGTACTTGTAATCACATAATAAGATCCAAATGCTCCAAAAATAAGTGATAGAAACACCAAATATCAACACTTCCTAAACCCGAGTTATATGCTATAATGTTTTATTGCTTGGCCTGGTGCACACACACACACACACACACACACACACACACACACACACACACACACACACACACCACACACCACCACCACCCCCCCCCCCCCCACACACACACACACACCACACACACACACACACACACACACACACACACACACACACACACACACACACACACACACACACACACACACACACCACAGTTCTCAAACAGGTCACTGCAAAATGCTTCTGCACCGGGTGATGGTGACGCCTTACGTTGTCTGGCACCAGGTTCCAGGACTGGCTCTCTGTGGTCGTCTGTAGGGACTCTTCTTCGACATTGAAGTTTTTTTTTCTTCCTTTTGTTTTCTCCCCCCATCTCTGGCTTTTGGACTTTGCTTAAACGTGGACGTCTTCTCCTTCCGTGTCCCCCCCCCCCCCCCCCCCCCCCCCCCCCGTGGCTCTTCGACTTTTTTTTTCTCAGCTTGTCTTTGATGCCTAGCCCCTGCGTTAAAGATATGGCTTCCACTTCTGTCGCCCAGATCACGTTCTTTCGAACCCTAATGTGTCCAGCTTTCACTTCTTTCCCTCGTGTCGTGTTGTTCTTTTTCTCCCGTTCTTTTTCCCTTCTCTCTTTTCTCCTCAACGTCCATTTTTTCGTGTGTGTTTTTTTTAATGGGAATCTCATCCACGTCGCCTTCTATCACCATGTTCACAAAATCCGCATTGAGTTCATCTCTAACAGCGTTCTTCCACACACTAGCATCTACACACATTCCTACATAACTGCCTAGCACGCAACCACTTCTCACCAAATGGACATCGAAAATTCTCAACGACTTCTGAGGTCACTGTCACACAGTACTTATCCTATAGAAAGCCAAGAAACGCAATCCACGCGCACGTCCGACCAGCCTGACAATAGCATCACCATAGTGCCTCACTGCCAGCAAGACCGTCAGAACAAGCCAAAGATTCCTGTTCTTCAAGTGACTGGGCTCGGTCTGTTTGCTGCCAGACAACTTCAGCTGACTTAGCCTCAAGCTGATGCCACGTGACCTGAGTGGATGATTTGTCTCCCTTTCACTATCAGAGAAAGGTTCGGACACGGGGTCCTCTACGCTTTCGATGACTTCTGTCACCGGACAAGTATTTACCTGACAACTTTGACCTCTATCACACGGTTTGAAGATAAGCGCTAGGCGAGGCGCTACTAATCGGTCAGTTACCCACTTCTCCATCACACGCTGAATTCTTGAACGTATATGCATGTGAGCGCACGTGTGTGTGTGTGTGTGTGTGTGTGTGTGTGTGTGTGTGTGTGTGTGTGTGTGTGTGTGTGTGTGCGTGTGCGTGCGTGTGTGTGTGAACCGACTATATGATGCACTTGTGCTCAGTGTGATTGATTATGGCTTAGGACTTACAACACTGTCCAACAGCAACCTTCTTAAATTAGAAAGAATTCAAAATGGAGCAATGAGACTGATCCTGGAAACGACGAAGGATACACCGGTTGAAACTATGCGATACCTGCTCGACCTTCCTTCAATGCAGACAAGACACAAGCTAGAACAGGTGAAGGCATATTTCAGAGCACTTGAAAGTCCCTAAACATGCTTCATGCGGCAGTCAAGGAAACAAACGGCACTCGGCTAGGACGTGGAAGCCATGGGTTGGACAGGCAGAAGACAACATATACAGCTTGTGTGCCTGTTAGCAGAGCTCAAAGAAACGAAGGAATGGGAAAAGTATCCAGACCACTTCAAACACCTCTACAAAAATTTCCATCACTCCAGAACTTGAAAGACACTATCGAGAAAGGCCAGAAGGCAAAACCAACGCAGAAATTCAGATACAGGTAGAAGACCTTGGCACAAAAGATGATATGGTTATATACACTGGCGGTTATGTCACCAAAGGTACGTCAGGCTGCAGATACAAAGTGACGCAAAACGGCCAAAATATCCAAGAAGACAATGGCGCGAAAAATTTGACAATTTCAATTCTAACAATGGGGGTAAAAGCAAACCCAGCATTCCCCCTTTTAACACCAAAAAGCCATTTAAAAACCAACAAGTAAGATACTGACTAAACCCCATGAACCTATTTCCCAAAAAGTAAAAGGGGGATGGAACCTTGTTGGAATGAAATAGTGCGCGGGCCTTTCCTTTGGACAGACTAGGGGATGTATTTCCCCTTGGGACATGTGGAGTTAAATAAACGAGAGAGCAGACCACGGGCCCTGGAAAGGGAAAAAAACCCTTTGGTTTTACGTTGGCTGATTTTAGGGTGATAAGAAATGTGAAAAATACATAAGAAAAAACAAGAGCAAAGCCACTAAAACCAAGCCCGCTCTCAGATCGCAATCCAGAGAAAGGGGGCCCCACAACCCGGGGGACTTAAAGGAAAGCAAGAAACATCCCCAAAAAAAAACATTAGAAAATTTAAAGGGCCAACGCTCGAAGACTTTTAAGTTTTGGGGCAAACGCATCCCGGGGCCTTTCCGGTAACAGACACAAATACCCAAACAATTTTCAACTGAAA
>CM031627.1:14887546-14892546 GCA_018398815.1 Conus ventricosus
ACCGGACAGCCAGACAGAAAACCAGATTGACCACATTTGTATCAGCAACAGCTTTAGGAGGTCACTACTGGATGTCAGAGCAATGAGAGGGGCAGATGTTGGATCGGACCATCACCTTGTTGTGGGGAAGTTCAAGTTCAAGCTGAAGAGACATGCCAGGAAGACCAACAAGCCAGGGAACAGATTCAACGTGGACATGCTAAAAGACCTGCAGACAAAAGACAGCTTCAATGTGGAACTTTCCAACAGATTTGACACATTAGCATCCCTTGTCGATGAAGAGTCATCAGTAGAACAGCTCTGTGAACAATCAAAGGCAGTGCTTAGTGAAACATGTGAGAAGATTCTGGGAAAGAAGACAAGAGTCCACAAGCCCTGGATGTCAGCAGAGACACTGAGGAAAGTGAAAGAGAGAAAAGATAGGAAAGCAACAGTCAACATAAGCAAGACCAGAGCAAGTAAGGCAGAGGCACAGAAACTGCACACAGAAGCAAACAAAGAAGTGAAGAGAAGCATAAGACAGGACAAGAGAAACTATGCAGAGAACCTGGCAGAAGAAGCAGAAAAAGCAGCCGGACAGAAGAACATGAAGGAGCTGTACGACATAACACGGAAGTTAGCAGGGAGTCTACGAGTGACAGAGGCACCTGTGAAGGACAAGGACGGGAACACACTCACCAACCCAGATGCCCAGTTGCACCGCTGGAAAGAACACTTCCAGGAGCTCCTCAACCGGCCAGCACCACCAGATCCACCAGACATACAACCCTCCGAGACACCACTAGACATCAACACCAACCCCCCTACCAAGGAAGAGATCCGGAAGGCCATCCGACACCTCAAGAACAACAAAGCACCAGGCCCGACAATATCCCACCAGAAGCAATCAAGACTGGCAGCGAAGCAACCATCAATATGCTTCATGAACTCTTCAAGAAAGTTTGGGAGACCGAAGAACTACCCCGAGACTGGAAGCACGGATACCTTATTAAGCTCCCTAAGAAAGAAACCTAAAGGAGTGCAAGAACTGGAGAGGCATTACACTGCTCAGCATCCCCGGGAAGGTCTTCAACAGAATCATCCTCGAGCGGCTGAAGGACAACATCGATAAGAGGCTGAGAAAAGAACAGGCTGGATTCCGCAGTGAAAGATCATGCACAGACCAGATAGCTGCTCTCCGTATCATCATCGAGCAGTCACTGGAATGGAACTCGCCCCTGTATGTCACCTTCGTCGACTTCGAGAAGGCCTTTGATAGCATCGACAGACCAACCCTCTGGAAGCTTCTTTCCCACCATGGCGTACCAGAGAAGTTCATAAACCTCATCCGAGCAGCATATGAACCATCAACATGCCAAGTGGTACACGGTGGATCCCTGACGGAACCATTTGACATCTTGAGCGGCGTTCGCCAGGGCTGCCTACTCTCACCGTTCCTGTTCCTGATTGCCATCAACTGGATCATGGAAAGAACGATACAAGACCATTAACGAGGCATCCAGTGGACCCTGACCTCCCAGCTGGAAGACACTGACTTTGCCGATGATGTTGCCCTCCTGTCCCACCGTCACAGCCACATGCAGGAGAAAACCGCTGCCCTGGACAGTACTGCCGCACGAACAGGACTGAAGATCAGTAAGGCAAAAACCAGGGTGATGAGGATCAATGAGCCAACGACAACAATATTGTACTCAACAGAGAAGACCTAGAGAACGTCGACAGCTTCACATACCTCGGCAGCATTGTCAGCAAGGACGGGGGCACAGACAAAGACATCCAAACAAGAATAGGCAAGGCATCCGCAGCATTCAAGATGCTCCGACCTGTCTGGACCTCACACACCATCTCTGCAAAAACCAAGATCCGCATCTTCAACACAATTAATGTGAAGTCTGTGCTTCTCTATGCCTGTGAAACGTGGCGCACCACCAAGTCATCGACACACCGCTTGCAGACCTTTGTGAACAGATGCTTGAGGTACATCTATCGCATTAGGTGGCAGGACATGGTCACAAATGAAGACTTGTGGAGAAGAGCCTGACAAGAGCCCATTGAAGATCAAATTAAGCGCAGGAAGTGGGGCTGGCTTGGCCATACCCTCAGAAAACCGGCATCCAGCGTTTGTCCGCCATGCCTTGCGATGGAACCCACAGGGAAGACGCAAGAGAGGCCGACCACGCACCACCTGGAGAAGATCAACGGAGGCGGAGACAACTCGACTGGGCTATTCCTGGGGCCAGCTGGAAGTCGCCGCCCGGGACAGGCAGAGATGGAAAAGGCTCGTGGATGACCTATGCTCCACTAGGAGCCAACGGGAACAAGTCAAGTCACGCGTATGTTTATGTCAGTGTCGTTCGACCTAGTCTATTTGTGAACAGATCTATCTATATGGTGCTTCTTCTCCTTCCCAATTCGTTCACCCATTCACCCACCCTTTCACCCACATCCTATGCATACATGCATGCACACATGTAGTTGTGTGTGTGCACACTTTAGCATTTGTGTTACTGTGTGTACACAAAAGCTTATTTCATACATTTAGATCTAAATCAGGAAAGGTCTTAACGAAACTTTCATTTGCAAAGAAACAGACACGGTCTATGCGAAAATAAATCTACTAATTCCCATGTTGAACATAACTATACTTTGCTTGGTCTTTCGGAAATCTGTAAAAAGATTTGTGTCTACTGTCCTTTTTTCCATATCGAATTCGTGCAGTTTATTGCTGCACAATGATGTCTGCCGTTCTTTATTTTCGTAGCCATGCTGTTTAACCCAAGTCTAAGGGACACTACTCTGTCGAAATCATCACGATTTGTCTTTACTGACGGGTCTGTGTAACCTCCTTAGTCTGTGATTAAACCCTTGCAGTGGTGACTAGAGGAGACTGCCTTGGGCATGCTACTCTCTGTACGCCTCATCCTTACTGTAAGTAGTGTCCCTGATCAGATATTGCTAAAGTGAGTGCATGGCATACACAAGTGTGATCTTGTAATATGTGCCCCCTGGAAAAAGTGTACGTTTTATACTTCCATCCAGAATTTTTTTTCAATGCTGTTTCTTGTGTTAGTATACACTTTGATACACCAGTGTAGTCTTGCAATACTTGCCCGTCAAAAGGTGTGTAGATTTTTGCATTTTTGTCCTGAACATGTTTGAAAGCGTTATTTTTTTTTGTTTCGAATCTCTAAATGTAGTGAAATATTAAAGGTGTGCAACTCTTTCATGGCATGACCTTGTCCTCAGTTTCCTTCTTCCACCTGTGTATAGAACTACCTTTTCCTTGACGTCATCGTTATCTTATGTAAGACACTGTTGTGTATGTATTCTTCAAGGCAAACAGGACTTTTTTTTTCAATCGAGAAACATGCCCAAGATTATTCATTAACTTAGGTTTCTTTGTCACTGGTGGCGTTCTTCTCACATTTTGGGAGGTCTTACATAGTGTGTTGATGTGTGAGACCATTTTTTCTTTGCATCTGTTTTCCAACGCGGCGCCCCTGAGCTCTGGGCGTTTCAAGAATGGTCCAGGACTTTTCCAGAATAGGCGGGCAAAGTTTGAAATCCGAGATGCCCGGACAATTTTAGAATCATCCCGGAGTTAAAAAGATATTCGTGGAATGCACACACACACGCGCACGCGGGTGCGCGCACGCACGCACACACACACACACACCACACACACCACACACACACACACACACACACACCACACACACACACACACACACACACACACACACACACACACACACACACAGCGACTCTCTCTCTCTCTCTCTTGCTTGTTTGCTTAGTAACCCCCCAGTCAAATGGTCTTGGACAGGAAGTCAGAGTGGCCACATGCCAACACTGGGCATGCACACGACCTTCAGTGTCTGCAAGGACAGCCCTCCAGTCAAATGGTCTTGGACAGGAAGTCAGAGTGGCCACATGCCAACACTGGGCATGCACACGACCTTCAGTGTCTGCAAGGACAGCCCTCCAGTCAAATGGTCTTGGACAGGAAGTCAGAGTGGCCACATGCCAACACTGGGCATGCACACGACCTTCAGTGTCTGCAAGGACAGCCCTCCAGTCAAATGGTCTTGGACAGGAAGTCAGAGTGGCCACATGCCAACACTGGGCATGCACACGACCTTCAGTGTCTGCAAGGACAGCCCTCCAGTCAAATGGTCTTGGACAGGAAGTCAGAGTGGCCACATGCCAACACTGGGCATGCACACGACCTTCAGTGTCTGCAAGGACAGCCCTCCAGTCAAATGGTCTTGGACAGGAAGTCAGAGTGGCCACATGCCAACACTGGGCATGCACACGACCTTCAGTGTCTGCAAGGACAGATTCGTACGTGCCAGCACTGACTTACTGCCTGTCGATACCGTTTGAAAATGAAAGGTGTTCAAGTTGTTTTCGATGAATCGTCCCATGGTTTTTAAACAACCTGTTTTCTGTGAAGAAGTCCTAGCCACATGTTTCTTACAACTCAAAGCGTCATAACGTAAATATGGTATATGTGGTGTTGTTCTCTCTCTCTCTCTCTCTCTCTCTCTCTCTCTCTCTCTCTCTCGTTGTATTCTGTTTGCAGTTTTTTTTTTCACTGGTGCTTTTTATATTCTTGTAACATTGGCCCTAGCTCGCTTTAAGTATGATCCTTTTTACTGCTCTATAAAAAGTAAGTTATCATTATCGCTATAAAAAGTAAGTTATAATTATTCTCTATAAATAAAAAAGGTAAGTTATCATTATTCTCTATAAAAAGTAAGTTAACATAAGTTATCATTATCTCTATAAAAAGCAAGTTATCATTATTCTCTATGAGCAGTAAGTTATCATTATTCACTGTAAAAAGTAAGTTATCCTAAGTTATCATTATCTCTATAAAAAGCAAGTTATCATTATTCTCTATGAAAGACAAGTTATCATTATTCTCTATAAGCAGTAAGTTATCATTATTTTTGTCATTATTATTGCTATCATCATTTTTTACAGAAATTACTACT
>CM031627.1:14895046-14926301 GCA_018398815.1 Conus ventricosus
TCCACCTGTCAGAGGCTCAGTACCGGCCCTCCCTTCTGTCACCTCCCACCTGTCAGACAGGCTCAGTTCCTGTGCCCCCTTGCTGTCACCTCCCACCTGTCAGACAGGCTCAGTACCTGTGCCCCCCCTGTCGACCTCCCACCTGTCAGACAGGCTCAGTTTCCTGTGCCCCCCCTGCTGTCACCTCCCACCTGTCAGACAGGCTCAGTACCTGTGCCCCCCCCCCCCCCCTGCTGTCACCTCCCACCTGTCAGACAGGCTCAGTCCTGTGCCCCCCCTGCTGTCACCTCCCACCTGTCAGACAGGCTCAGTACCTGTGCCCCCCCCCCCCCCCTGCTGCCACCTCCCACCTGTCAGACAGGCTCAGTACCTGTGCCCCCCCCCCCACCTGCCTGTCACCCCCACCCTGGTCACTGACAGGCTCAGTACCTGTGCCCCCCCCCCCCCCCCACTGCTGTCACCTCCCACTGTCAGACAGGCTCAGTACCTGTGCCCCCCTACTGTCACCTCCCACCTGTCAGACAGGCTCAGTTTCTGTGCCCCCCCCCCCCCCTCCCTGCTGTCACCTCCCACCTGTCAGACAGGCTCAGTACCTGTGCCCCCCCCCCCCCCCTGCTGTCACCTCGCCACCTGTCAGACAGGCTCAGTTTCTGTGCCCCCCCCCCCCTGCTGTCACCTCCCACCTGTCAGACAGGCTCAGTTCCTGTGCCCCCCCCCCCCTGCTGTCACCTCCCACCTGTCAGACAGGCTCAGTACCTGTGCCCTCCTGCTGTCACCTCCCACCTGTCAGACAGGCTCAGTTTCTGTGCCCCCCCCCCCCTGCTGTCACCTCCTACCTGTCAGACAGGCTCAGTACCTGTGCCCCCCTGCTGTCACCTCCCACCTGTCAGCAGGCTCAGTACCTGTGCCCCCCCTCCCCCTGCTGTCACCTCCTACCTGTCAGACAGGCTCAGTACCTGTGCTCCCCTCCCCCTGCTGTCACCTCCTACCTGTCAACAGCTCAGTACCTGTGCCCCCCCCTGCTGTCACCTCCCACCTGTCAGACAGGCTCAGTACCTGTGCCCCCCCCCTGCTGTCACCTCCTACCTGTCAGACAGGCTCAGTACCTGTGCCCCCCCTGCTGTCACCTCCCACCTGTCAGACAGGCTCTCTACCTGTGCCCCCCCCCCCCTCTGCTGTCACCTCCCACCTGTCAGACAGCCTCAGTGCCTGTGACCCCTGCTGTCACCTCCCACCTGTCAGGCAGGCTCAGTACCTGTGCCCCCTGCTGTCACCTCCCACCTGTCAGACAGGCTCAGTGCCTGTGCCCTCCTGCTGTCACCTCCCACCTGTCAGGCAGGCTCTGTACCTGTGCCCCCCTGCTGTCACCTCCCACCTGTCAGACAGGCTCAGTACCTGTGTGCCCCCCCTCCCCCTGCTGTCACCTCCTACCTGTCAGACAGGCTCAGTACCTGTGCCCCCCCCCTGCTGTCACCTCCCACCTGTCAGACAGGCTCTGTACCTGTGCCCCCCTCCTGCTGTCACCTCCCACCTGTCAGACAGGCTCAGTGCCTGTGACCCCTGCTGTCACCTCCCACCTGTCAGACAGGCTCAGTGCCTGTGCCCTCCTGCTGTCACCTCCACCTGTCAGACAGGCTCAGTACCTGTGTGCCCCCCATCCCCCTGCTGTCACCTCCTCCCTGTCAGACAGGCTCAGTACCTGTGCCCCCCCTGCTGTCACCTCCCACCTGTCAGACAGGCTCTGTACCTGTGCCCCCCCCCCCCCCTCCTGCTGTCACCTCCCACCTGTCAGACAGGCTCAGTGCCTGTGACCCCTGCTGTCACCTCCCACCTGTCAGACGGTCAGTACCTGTGCCCCCCCCCCCCTGCGTCACTCCACCTGTCATATAGGCTCAGTACCTGTGCCCCCCCCCCTGCTGTCACCTCGCACCTGTCAGGCAGGCTCTGTACCTCTGCCCCCCTGCTGTCACATCCCACCTGTCAGACAGGCTCAGTACCTGTGCCCTCCTGCTGTCACCTCCCACCTGTCAGGAGGTCCAGATGAGTGTGTGCTGCGTGGGGGGTAACTTGTAGTATTTCTAAACATTCAAAATATCCTCCTTGTTTCGAATTTTTGATACCTTATTTTCCAATTTGTCAAAACCATCTATCATAAAAAAATTCCTTAAAAAAAAAATTTTCTTCCGGTCAGCCGATCCTGAGCATTCTCTCCTTACGATCGATTGAGAAAGGGAAAACAAGGGATAGGTGGGTGGCGTGATTTATGATTACGAAAAGCGAATTAGACAGGGACTGTTTGTCCTGCCCTTTGTGGTGAAAGTCAGTGACGTAGTGGCAAATTGGTCCCCCTCTCCTCTGTAGGAGACGTTCCCTTCGTCCCCCCCCCCTCCCCCTCCCGCACCCTGCAGGCCAGCTGGCCTGAGGTGGCTGTGTCGCGGTAACAAAGTTACACAAATTAGTGACAGACATAAAACGTCATGGCTATGACGTAAAGATTAACTTTATAAAAGACAGTGTAAGAATTGTAAACTCATTCCGTATGCTTACGCATTAAAAATAGTTTCATTGTTTTGAGAATTACATGCTCTAATAGTAAAATCCGGTGTGCTATAATTATTCTATTTGTACATAAATTAAGCAAAATAATCTAGTGATTGTTCTACATTTTAATCTATCAAGTGTTGTATAAAAATATAAGCTAACCAGTGAGTGGATGGCGGAATGATTTTCCTACAGACAAGCTCAAAAGAGCAAGAAGAAGGAGGCAGGAAGTCCTTCTTCTTCTTTGTTATCTGCCCGCCTTCATCGAGTTGAAGATTCTGGCATCAACAAGGGGGTTCCGGTTTGCTGTGGGAGTTTGGGTCAGTTTATGCAGCCAGTGCTCACTACCTAACTGCATGGACAGTGGGCAGGGGACGTGGGGGCCACCACACTCACTATTTCAGGCCTCTAACCATACTTTGGTAGGCCCTACTTTGGAGTGGGTGGGAAGGGTTTGTACTCTAGGCATGGGGTGGGAGGGGATTTGTCGGGGAGATGGGGGCGGGGAGTGGGGGGTGGTGAATGGGGAGTGGGGGGGGGGCAAATCAGAGGTAGGACTGAAAGTCCACCACCGAGGCTGATTGAATTGCCTCAGGTGGGAGCTTATTAAACTCCCTGGTGGTGCGGGGAAAGAAGGAGTGTTTTCTATAGTTCCTGCTGTTGGACTCCAAGGCATACTGGTGCTCATGAAAGTGTCGAGTGGCGTATCCAGTTTTCAGGAGTCTTGGCGCATGATTGGTCTCGATTGTGATGTCACCATGGTGGTATTTGTACAGTGTTGTCAGGCGGATTCTTCTTCGCCGATCTTCCAGTGATGAGAAGAAGAAGATGGCGGTTGGAGAAGCAGCCTGTTTGAAGAGGAAAGAAGTCACCACCTGTACGAGAGCAAGTTCCGGTAGAGGTCACCCAGTGCTTGGACGCCAAAATACAAGGGGGGCGAGATCCTGTGAGGCAGTGACGGTGTATTGGGTCATTCACCCAACGACTGTCACTTGATCGTCGCCAGTGTTTGGCAAGCAAGGGTTGCGGTGAGGTAGATACACTCATTTATTTCACGTAATACTTCAATCATATTATTATTCAGGTTCTGCCTAATCGATCACACTATCTAATCCGTTTGTGTGAGCCGTATCGTTACGCCTCGTCTATCTATAATGTTGGGTGTCATAAGGAGAAGTTTCTCTTACTTAGATAAGGAGGTATTCCTAAAACGTTATAAATCTTTTGTGAGACCTCATTTGGAATATGCTAATGCGATTTGGTGCCCATACTTGAAAAGACAGTCATCACAAATAGAAAGAGTTCAAAGACGTGCTACAAAGCTATTACAAGAATGTAAAGATAAATCTTATGCAGAAAGATTACAATATTTGAATCTACATTCACTAAAAGGCAGAAGGACAAGAGGTGATCTTATACAGACTTATAAAATATTTAATGGATTTGATAATGTTTGTGTTGACTCACTCTTTTCTCTTTCACAACATAACATCACAAGAAATGCAGAAGGAAAGATATTTATTCTTCACTGCCGTACTAACAGAAGAAAATTTTCTTTTCACACAGAGTAGCCCCTTTATGGAATGAACTCCCTACTAACATAAAATTTGCAGAAGACACTAACAAGTTCAAGAATCTTTTGGATGTAATTCCAAAGTATAAGGAACTTTTCAACAATTTTGATGATTAAAATGCCATATTAGGCATAATGTAACAAAATGACAATTGCGCGTCCAACACCTATACTTTTAACAAAAAGTATTTGACAAAGAGGGGACGTTCATAGGCCGCGAGGCCTAGGCTTTTGAGCCAGTCCCTATTACTACAACTACTACTACTACTACTACTACTACTACTACTACTACTACTACTACTACTATAACAATAATACGACAAAAGTTCCATTCCGAGTTCCGATCTATTTTTATTCACTTGTGGTTTAGTTTAACATCGTTGCACCATGATCGATTTAGTGCCGGGATTGACATCCTCATCTATCGATCACCCTATCCATATCTTATCATCATGTGTGTATTGATCATGCTTTGTTTTCAGCCATCTTCGTATTCCCTGCAGATCTACTTCACCTCGTAATATCATGAATGACGAGCAATTTCATTCTGAAGCCATGATACCTATCACATATCCCTAGAATGTAGCATATAATTTTCACAACAATATTGATCAATAAGTGAATGAATGAAATGTAACAGTTTAACAAGCTGTGGACGACGTGTTCAATTGTGAAGAAATTTTGTAAAGATTCATTTATTTCGAAGAAGGAGTGCATAAAAGAGAGTGAAGAATGACCATGTTCAATACAGGCGGAGAGGAAGCAGAAACAAAAATTACAGACACTAAGTAGCGGCGGAGTGTCGCTTTGCAGGTTTTTGTATTTCTTTTATCATCAATGTCTGGACTCATCAAGACACCTACTACGTGAGACGAGACGGGGACGTCACTGCAAGTTCATCGGCAGGACGACAGGATCAAGATCTACATTCCACACATCATCAATCATCCTTCGCTTCACGAGCTAAGTAACATTGTATTTTCATCACCCAAGAATACGCACGTCCAGGAAGGTCTTCAGCAGCCATTCTCGCACAAAGACAGTGAACAATGAACTAGTGCGGACAGTTCAACAAAACTCGTAGGAAAGTGACCTTGCAAAACTGTATTCGTTTTGATCCTCTTCTTTATTGATTTTGTTTATGTAATTGTACATTGACAGCATCTTCACAAACCATACACTTCACCATCGCATCATTCATTTCACCCAGGCCCATTAAAACACATACTCACTCAATTACCATTAAAAGTTAGACCCATTAAATCATCAGCCATTCTACATCTCGATCACTGTTGTTTGTTGGAAGAGAAAGGGAGGAGTGCAGTTATTTCACTCTTCCACAAGTCCAACCACTGAATGTGTGTGTGACAAGCTGGAGGAACAGACATACGACTTGGCTTCACGCCACGGGTATTGTGTATATGTGTGGTGGATACGGAGCAGCAAGGCGTGTACTGAGTGGTCAGGGGACCCAAAACGAACTTCTGATCTTCAACCTTGAAAAGGACTGACAGACTCCGTCTCAAAACTGTATGATGCAATGAAGCGACTTTTTTGTGTGGACTGAAAGTAAATATTAGTTTCAAAGAGAGGTGAGTGCAGGCGGCAACTCAAACCAATTTTAAAGGGGAATCTTAAGTAACTCCGATAGTTAACATGGACAAACACATTACAAGACAAAACACAAAACTCCAAGTTTCGAAATATCGGTATATCACCAGGAGTTATATGTTAGTGAGTTTCCCTCCCTATTGGATGATGTCTCTCCCCTTGGAGAATGTAAGCTTGCTGAAGGCTCATTTTGAGAAGCATTTATTTTATTTTTTTCCCCATCCACCCACTCAAGCACATACTGTTAGTTAGGCAGAATCATCTGCCACTGCAGGTATGAATGCGTATCTCCCCCTATTTCTTCAATCTAAGACATAAGAGCAAGCTTTGTTTATAATTCAATATTTCTTGCAGTCATTACAACACCAAGCTGCTCTGTAAGTTGCTGGAACGGTGCTCGGTACTTATCCTTGGAATTTATTAGTTTGTTATATATATATATATATATATATATATATATATATATATATATATATATATATATATATATAATATATATATATATGTGTGTGTGTGTGTGTGTGTGTGTGTGTGTGTGTGTGTGTGTGTGTGTGTGTGGTGTGTGCGTGCATCTGCGCGTGCGTGTGTGTGAGTGTGTGTGAGTGTGTGTGTGTGTGTTTCAATTCAGCTTCTTAGGAACATGAGTTCAAAGAAAGTAGATAGCTCTGTATCTTATCGTCTTTAATACATTATGTTGAACACGTAGAGATTATCTTCAATAGTAGGAAACAAAAATTATGTAGGCGCGTCTATTTTTCATTGATGACAAAGTTTTGGATGATTTTCTTTGGAGCTATTCCAGCTACTTTATTTTACATACACAAGCACTGAATAAGAAGAGCTTTTTATTTAAATGAAAAAAAGTTGTGACTCTTGGGAATTATTTCTGGTCAAACAAGAGAGTAGGTGAGGTTTATTTAGACAAATGCTACCAGTATTTGATAGTGCCAAAAAATCTGTCGAAATAGGCATGCAATTGACTGACTTTGACTGAAGTGGGGTTCTTCCCTACCACCCCACCCACCCCCCCCCCCTCCAATCTTTCTTAAATTGTTCAAAGCCCTGAAGACAATACGTGAATGTTCCAGTTTCAAAAAAGAAAAAGCAGTGGGGGGGGGGGGGGGGGGGGGGGGTCTGTATAGTATTAGTTACCTTCGGTTCTGTACATTTTCAATTGCTACAGTGTGATTGCTGTTTGATCACAGATACTGGCCACAAAACTTGTTCCGGCTCTTCTTTCTTAAACTTACAGGGCCCAGTCTGGGTATAAACATTGGACGCAGTTGTATTTGGCAAATTCATTGTTCAGGCAGAACAAAGACTTTCTCAAAGAAGAAATTATTCCGCTACCGTCTTTGGTCCAAAAATGGAATATGAGATTTCTTTCTGTACCAACCTATTAAAACTCAAAATCATTTTGTTGACCCTGAAATCCTTGGCACGCTATCACCTGCGTTAACAGGTGCGTCATATTTGCATTTTTGTGGTGAACATCGAACACATTTCATTTTATTAATTATCCACAGGGTGCAAGATACAAGACCAACAAAGATATAATTACAAGCGTATGCATACGCACAAAAATACATGGACATGCGCGTGCGCCCATACACACACACACACACAGACACACGCACGCACACAACCACACAACACACACACACACACACACACACACACACACACACACACACACACACCACACACACCACACACACGTACGCTCACATACACGCACGCATGCATCTATGCAGGCACACAAAGACACATACATAAACACACACGCGCGCATACAAACACACAAACACACACACACACACACACACACACACACACACACACACACACACACACACACACACAATTTCGCTCGCTCGCTCGCTCTCTCTCTCTCTCTCTCTCTCTCTCTCTCTCTCTCTCTTCTCTCTCCTCTCTCTCTCTTTGTCTCACACAGACGCACACACACACACACACACACGCGCGCGCACTGCTTGTACACGCATACACACGCGCGCACATGGGTGCACGGACATGTACGAATGCGTATACATTCCACTGAGAGTGATTTATGAGAGTCGCACACAGCGAGCGGCAAGGAAGGGGCAGAGTGCAGTGAGGTATGAGACAGGGAGCTGCACACAACGCTTGATTTATTGCCAGCACGTGCAATTTGTGATTTATGAAGAACGCAATGGAGAGAGAGAGAGAGAGAAGAGAGAGAGAGAGAGAGGTACAAATAAAAACGGCAAGTATTCGATGTTCAGGCGCGTGCGCTCTGCTGATAGTCATATTGAAGCACCATGATATATGAATCATCGACAGCTAAGACGTGTTAGTGGTTTCAAGAATCTCCTTGTGGCATAAGGCCTGTGCGACACAGTTGACACTTAAACATTTAGAACCTCCGTTGGATTACTTACCATCCCAAAAAAGAAAGAAAAAGAAAGAAAGAAAGAGAGAGAGAGAAAAAAAAATATTAGGAAGAGCAAGCGAGTGAAATATTAGTAATGCAAGAAGTGATAATCATTGTTCCTTTGTCACCAAAGAGATAGCGGAATCCGGTAAAATGAATTACAGACATGCAAAAAAGGTATGTTTAAAGTATAGCAGGATGAACAATTGACACAAGCAGTGTGCACGATGATGTTCTGATTAAAACGAAAGCCTCTCCGAAATGACTAAAATCATCAAGTCAAGGAACACTTTTATTTCGGAGTTGTGTGATCAATCACGCTTGTGAATTGTATTCAATAGTTTTTGCAGAATAAATCCTTCCTGGTCTTCATTCAAGACTTAAAAAAGAAATGCTTATAATCTGTTCAAAATGCGGATGTGTTGTTCCTATTCTACAGGAAACGTGTAAAAAGTAGTAGTTCCAAGGTACTTTGCCAGCGAGTATAAAGAAAAAAAGACACCAATAGCGAATAGTGTCGGTTTCTCTCTTTAATGGAGACGACTAATGATCCGTCTCGTGTAAGTGACAAACATTTCACTTAAACCACACAACAAATGATAATAATGATGATCATAATGATAATAGTAATAATGATAATTATAACAGTAATAATGATAATGAAATAATAACCAAAATATGATAATAGTAATGATAACAATTATAATGATAATGATAACAATAATAATGATAATAATAACAGTGATAATTATAACAATGATAACAATAATAAAAATTAAAATGATAATGCTTATAACAATAATAATAATGGTAACAATACTACTAATGATAATAATAATAATAATTGTAATAATAACAACAAATATAATGATGATAACAATAACAATAAGAAGAACAATCATAAAAATGATAATAATTTCCTGCTTGCTTCTGCTGGTGTCCAAAACTACTGTACTTTTTCGGGTTTTTTTTTTTTTATCTATGTTCAAAACAAGTGATAGCGTATGGCTTAGTGGAGTCTATCATTTTATGTTATATTCACGTTCTTCCCTAAAATGTGTTTGCATGGCACGTTGCTCCCACTTCTACAGCTTGCTTCAGTGGGCCAGAGCATTTGCAGTCGGGACCACTGACGACTAGTCAAGAACGCATTTTCTTGTTTTGTCCTGCAGTTCTAGTTCATGTTTAGTGTTTTTGCTCCCAGTGATTAACCCCAGTTATAATCTGTCATGCCGCTAGATTTCAAGCATAAATGAAAAGACCAATGGCTCACCATCAAGGAAAGCCTGCAGTGTGAAACAACCGCTGATGAATAGCATGCCAAGTCATCAGCCTCAACAGTTCGTTGAGAGGCGGGTGTTCTCTTAAGGGGTACCGTGATAGCCTCAGAAGTCCGTTGTCGGCCAGCAAAGGTGGGTTCCTAACCCAGCACCTCCATCAGTACTGACCACCACACCTGCATCGGTCAGTGATGCACAGCGGTCAGCTGACACCTGTTGTAGCACTCACCCCACCCACAGCTGCAACCTTCCCGCCGTCGGCGGAATTTATTATGCTCAAACGCACGTCATTGCGCTACTCCGCGTGACGTCAAAACATTCTGCTCGCAGGAAAAAAAAAAGAAGTTAATTTATTCGTTGCTCGTTTACACATCTGCCGTTCGTTCAGCCAAAGAGCTGTCTGGAAACTTGCTTCAGCTTCTTGGGCCGCCACCATGTCTAAACGATCTGTCGGGCCGATTACCTGAGCCTAGTGAGGCAGAAAGGAAAAAAAAAAAGAACAAGTGCAGATTCAGATTGCTTTCTGCTGTCATGATGGGAATGCTGCTGTTCCCAGTCAGTAATGGCCTGTGAAAGCGTTCGTCCCTATCAGGAAGAACCTTACAGATTTTCATCCTTCCCGGGTCAAGACTGTACAGAGGCACTGGTGATTCTGAACTGCGAAAATAACCCAAGTCATTAGATAAAGTTTAATGACAGTCTGCTTCAAAAATGTGAAAGAGCAACGTGTGCATTGGTTGAGACAGTGACTCCATGAAAGCTCTTGACAAAAGGGAAAGAAAATAAAGTCTCTGGGATGTTATTCTTTTATTTTGGGTGCCATAGCGTATGTATTGCTCTCAACTGTCAGAAATTCCTCTCAATTTTCAAAAAAATTATTCCTCTCAGCTCTCTCTCCAGAGGTTGGCAGCGCTGCTGACCTCATCTCGTTGACAGGAGGAGGCAAACAATATTTTCGACTCAGAATGCCTGGAGCCCATGTGTTTGATACATGTCACCACTGCAGAAAGGTCAGTCAGTATCCGCACATGTTTTCCAGCAAACTTAGTCAGAAGACACATACGTACCAACAAAGCTACTTTCAACTCTTAACAATTCATTTGAAATTCTGCTTTTACCGACAGCCAAACACTAACTGAATTTTCCAATGCAGACATAGCCCTCTCCTTAAAGACTGTAGCATCTGAGGTGACAGTGATACCAGTACTAAGGTCTGTAGATGCAGAGGGCAATTTCTTTGTAAACAACGATAACATAACATGTACTTACAGATGCAGCTTTTCTGTTTCTTTGAGATGATTGCTAGATGGGATATTGAGATTCAGAATGCTAAAAGGTTTTGTATAACTGTGGCTTACATTCTTTTTCCATTTATTTTTACCTTTGAATCACCCTTGATCTCTCTCTCTCTCTCTCCTCTCTCTCTCTCTCTCTCTCTCTCTCTCTCTCTCTCTCTCTCTCTCTCTATTTATCTACTATGTATCTGTCTGTATGTCTATCTATCCATCTATGTACCTACTCACCTGTAGATCTACCTCTCCACCAATTTATCTGTCTATACGTCTGTCTGCACACACACACACACACACACACCACACACACACACACACACACACACACACACACACACACACACACACACACACACACACATACACTCACGCACGCGCGCGCGCACACACACGTGTGTGTGTATATATGTGTGTGTGTGCCTACCTACTTACCTATCTGTCTAGCTATCTATGTGTATTTGAAAGTGTGTGTGTGCGCGCGCGCGCATGTGTGTGTGTGTGTGTGTGTGTGTGTGTGTGTGTGTGTGTGTGTGTGTGTGTGTGTGTGTGTGTGAAAGTGTGTGTGTCTGCCTACTTGCTCACTTACCTACCTATGTATGTATGTATCTATCTATCTGTCTGTCTATATGCATGTATATATGTGTGTGTATCTACCTACCGACTCGGTTACCGATCTGTCTGTCTGTCTATCTATCTGTCTGTATGTGTGTGTGTGTGTGTGCGCGCGCGTGTGTAAAATCACAAATCGACTGTCCTTTGAACACTTTTTCTTTAACATATCTTGCTCTTGTAATTAATATTACAGCCATTTGTGACATTTCATTTGAGTGGGTTCAGAAAAGGCGAAGCCTGGATGAGGTGAGAAAGCCTACAGTTTGAGATCTTGCGATGTTCCAGCACCGTGCTTGTGCATGATAAGCCCTGGCATGGTCCCTTGCGGTCGGCTGAGCTATATACAACATGAATCTAAAGGACGGAAGATACCTTTGACTCAAATGATGAGGAAGGAATCGTAATTGAGGAAGGAACGTGGGACATGGCGGTTTCCCTCCGAGGTCGGAACATCACGATTGAATAGTTTTATGAGTTTCCC
Source organism: Conus ventricosus (assembly GCA_018398815.1). NCBI lineage: Eukaryota > Metazoa > Mollusca > Gastropoda > Neogastropoda > Conidae > Conus > Conus ventricosus. Next base: position 14,906,850 of record CM031627.1, read on the forward strand.
TGGAACCAAACGCAAGACCGTTTCTGAAGCAGTTAAACTACCACATGTGGTCCCAACGTTTATAGTTAAGAATTTTCTAGTGTTCATTAGAATGACCGACATATGTGATGCTTCTTCAAATCAGTGGAAGCTCTTCTATGTGCACTTCAGAGCTGTCTGGGGTGTGTCCATTTGGAAAAAAAAAATTCCACGTATTTCTAGTTATCTTCATGTGGCGTGGCGCATCTTGGGCAGCTGACACCCGGCTGAGCCCATCCCTTTCCAGGTCTGACCCCATCCCTTTCCAGGTCTGACCCCATCTCTTTCCAGGTCTGACCCCATCTCTTTCCAGGTCTGACCCATCCCTTTCCAGGTCTGACCCCATCTATTTCCAGGTCTGACCCCATCTCTTTCCAGGTCTGACCCCATCCCTTTCCAGGTCTGACCCCATCTCTTTCCAGGTCTGACCCCATCTCTTTCCAGGTCTGACCCGACCTCTTTCCAGGTCTGAACCCATCTCTTTCCAGGTCTGACCCCATCCCTTTCCAGGTCTGACCCCATCTCTTTCCAGGTCTGACCCCACCTCTTCCCAGGTCTGACCCCAGCGAATGTCCTCCAACTCGGAAGCTCCCCCTGAGTCGCAGATACGTAGTTGGGTGGCAGCCCTTCTGCCCTGGCCGCTAACGTGGTAAAGAGTTCCTCCGCCCAGTGATGCCGAGTCATCACCTCCTCACGTGGTTCAGCCCGCCAGCTGAAGCGGTGTACCAGGGTGTGGCGCTCGAAGCCAGCACCTGAGAGATTGAGGAGATGGATGAGGATCAGTGGTGCCCTTCCACCCTACCAGGTAGGATGCAGGTGGCTGCCAGACAACAAAGGTACAATCTCTATCGAGAGACCCCTACACACCAATAACTTTCTAGTTTTTAGGCCACCAGCGCAGTATTCTTCTACAGCACCATTAGAGACTCGTTCAAGAGTGAGGCAAGGTTGTTTGACTCTCACCCACTCTTTTCAATATTTACTTGGAGAGAATTACGACTAACGCTCTGGAGGAAGATCAAGGTTCAATAAGCATTGATGGCAGGATAGTAACAAACCTACGCTTTGCTAGTGACATCGACGGTCTAGCAGGAGAAGAGCAGGAACTAGCCAACCCAGGAGAGCGCCTCGACAAATGTTCTGCAGCATTCGGCATGGAGATCAGTGCCAAAAAGACAAAACTGATGGCCAACAAGACCAACAGTATCAGCATTACCATCGCTGTCAAGGGGGAAAAACTAGAAACTGTTCAGAGCTTCGAGTTCCTCGGGGCAATTGTGTTATATGAGGGATCAAATCCTGTAGTGCTCTCCAGAGTTGCTCAAACGACAGCAGTGCTAGCCAGACAAGACCCATCTGGAATGACAGAAACATTACAATCAGTTGCAAAATCAGACTGATGCATTCCCTGGTCAGTACCATATGTCTCCGCCTGTGAGACGTGGACTCTGACAGCTGAAATTGAGAGAAGCATTCGGCATTAGAGATGATATCTCATATGAAGACCACATTACTCACTTGGAGGTCCAGACTAGAGTTAGGCAAAACACTGGACCATACGACGACCTGTTGTCCACAGTCAAAAGAAGGAAAATGAGATGTTATGGTCATATATCAAGATCAACAGGACTTGCCAAATCCATTCTTCAAGGAACAGTGTCAGAAGGAGAGGAAGACAGAGAAAGAGATGGGAGGACAACATCAGTGAATGGACTGGCCTCACACCCAGTAACTACGTTAGAGCGTCTGAGAACCATGAGGAAAAGAGGAAGCCGGCTGCGAAGTCTTCTGTGGTCTTTGAAGACTCTGGGATAAGTGAAGGTGAAGGTGATTGATACTGTTGAAGCTGTGGAACATTCTAGAGGAGGCATCTTTTCACTAAGCCAAGACTGTGATACAAGTAATGGGCTTTGGTTCACACCTGAAAGGTATATGCTTTGAGCGAAGTTGTCCTATTGTAGTATTAACCAGACGACTGTTAAGGTCTGATCTGCTCGTAAGTTAAAGCCTGTGGTACGCTTGCGTCCAGTTGTCGGTCATAACACCGCATACTGCTGTCTGTCTTAGTCCATTTTACATGGTACAGAAAATATATGTGTACTTAGGTGTAGCAGTTACATTTTCAGTCTGCACAAAGTATGATTAGTCTCCTTCAAGTATATACCCATGCTTCTGTAGTCCGGAGAGATAAGGAGTCTAGGAGTTGGTAGCTCCCTTTTGGGGGGGATGTTTCCTTGTTCATTCTGTGTGCTCTGCTTTCATATCTGCTAGGCGATTCCACGTCAGCAGCAGTCATTTGGAGGTATTGGCGTGTGTTTGTATAGTCATGGGAGCAAGAGTACCCTACTGTTTGTTGTTTACTTTTACTGTTCCCTGCCTCATTTCATATTTACTTTCGTTTCAGGCAAATCCAGATTTTCTGTATTTGTTTCTGTTTATCCATGTACTTGTCTGACTATATTCAAGATCGAAAAGGCGGTGCCAGTCTTGAATGTAATTTGTATTTGTTCATTTTTCCAGATGCTGTTGCAGTGTAGATGTGTCCAGTACACGGTATATAGGCAAGCTTGGAACATCCTTTTTTGGGGGATGTTTTCTTGTTTGGTCTGTGTGCTCTGTGCTGTCATGTCTGCTGGGCGAGTTCAATGTCATAAGCAGCATTCCTTTGGAGTGATGGGCGTGTGTTTGTTGTGTCAAGGGGGAAAGAATAGAAAGATAATTTCAGTCTACTTTCTCGGAAGGTTAACGTTTCTGGAGTGAGCTCTTTTGCGCATTTCTGGAGTAAGCTCTTTTGCATGTTTCTGGAGTAAGTTCTTTTGCACGTTTCTGGAGTAAGATTTTACGTTTCTGGAGTAAGATTTTTAAGCATCTGGACGGGGGGGGGGGGGGGGGGCGGCACTCCCTATACTGTGGACTCTTTACCAGATGTGGTGGCGCGTCATCCTGAATTACGATATTTTTCCCGACTTGATGGATGGCTTAACCTGACGTGGTGGGCGTTTTTACACTGACACGACAGGTGTTTTACCCTGATATAGCATTGGCTATACCCTGAAATGGCATTTGCTTTACCCCGTTATGGCATTCGCTTTACCCTGATATAGCATTCACTTTACCCTAATATGGCATTCGCTTTCTCCTTATGTAGCATTCGCTTCACCTGACATGGCTTTCGCTTTACTCTGATGTGCATGCATTTTACCCTAATTATGGGCATTCTCTTACCCTATATGGCATTCGCTTTACCTGATATGGCATTCGCTTTTTCTGATGTGCATGCATTTTACCCTGATATGGCATTCCTTTCACCCTTATGATTGCTTTTTCTGATGTGCTGTTACTGTATGGCATTCGCTTTACCCTGATATGGCATTCGCTTTATTCTGATGTGCATGCACTTTGCACCTGAAGTGGCATTCGCTTTACCCTGAATGGCATTCGCTTCACCCTTATATGGCATTCATTTACCCTGATATGGCATTTGTTATACCTGGCATGGCATTCGCTTTAACCCTGATATGGCATTCGCTTTACCCTGATATGGCATTCATTTTACCCTGATATGGCATTCCCATTTTACCCTGATATGGCATTCGCTTTACCCTGATATGGCATTCGCTTTACCCTGATATGGCATTCATTTTACCCTGATATGGCATTCGCTTTACCCTGATATGGCATTCATTTTACCCTGATATGGCATTTGCTGTACCTGGACATGGCATTCGCTTCACCCTGATGTGGTGTTCGCTTACCCTGATGTGGTGTTCGCTTTACCCTGATATGGCATTCGCTTCACCCTGATGTGGTGTTCGCTTTACCCTAATATGGCATTCGCTTTATCTTGATAGAGCATACATTTCACCTTGACATGACATTAGTTCTACCCTGATATGATATTCGCTTTACCCTGACATGACATTCGTGTTACCCTGATAGGGCGCTCGCTTACCCTAAAATGGCATACACTTTACCCTGACACGGTGGTCACGTTAGCTCCACTCGGTGAGTGCCTGAACCTGACGTGGTGAGCACTTGGTTTACCTGGCCATCAGCTTCCCCCTAGATGCAAGTAACCGTCTGTTGTCACACGAACGAACAAAACCAAGGTATCATGACCCTTCGTCTTATCCCCAAAGAGTATACATTTTGCTCGTTCAACCGTCACTCTAGCATTGCAAGTTTTCTTGAAACGACTGCCATGATTGGATTTTGTAAAGGATAAATTTTGGTGCTGTCAAACACATTGTATTTCGTGTCCAGTGCTTCTCTGCTGATCATATTTGACTAAAATTATTTCCATTATTAGTAAAGAGTTACTCATCTGCAAATTGCAATAGGCTAAAGAGAGATGTCTACAAACTCGCGTTGGGTGTGTAGTGCTTTGTGTCACTCGTTGTTCTGCGGCTTGTGAAGAGGTGGTTTAAGTTACATGTGGACTTTTTTCCATGGAAAACTTTTACCAAGCGTGTTAAGAACTGTGGTTTGACTTGGTAGTGATAGCATTGTTGAACACCAAAGATCAACGTGCTAGCTGCGTGCTTGAACTGTAAATCGTTGACCATCAGGTAGTTATTTCTATCCTTCATATCATTTCTTTGTCACGACGTTTGGGTGAGACAAAGTGCTCCCTTGATTGGCGATCAGTCTTTTCTCCTTCTTCTTCTTCTTCTTCTTCTTCTTCTTCTTCTATTGTTTCTCTCTTTTTCTCTTTTTCTTCTTCCTTTTGATATGGAGGAAGCTTTACCCTTATCATAGCCTGACTAAGGGCACTTTACCCTCAAGTGGGTGACACTTAACCCTGACATCGTGCATGCTTCATCTTTTCATAATCAACGCTTTAACCAACCTGGTGAATGCCTTCGTTTATCTTGATATGGTGAGTGTCCGCTGGGCGCATTACTCTGTTACGGTGGAGAATTATGGCAAGTGCCGCTTTTGGCAGACTCCACAAGAACGTACGGAACAGGAGATGCATCACCCTAGAGACCAAGATCAAGGTGTATCGGGCCATAGTTCTCACCACACTGCTCTGTGGCTGTGAAACATGGACAGTTTACGTTTACCAGCGTCACGCCAGGAAACTGAACCATTTCCACACCACTTGCTCAGAAAAACTCATGGGCATCAAGTGGAGACAAGATCCAGACACTGAAGTCTTCACTTGTCCTGGCCTGCCTAGCATCTTCACCATCCTGATGCAGTCACAGCTTTGCAGGGCAGTCACGTAGTTTGCATGCCAGACCATCGGCTGCTAAAGAAACTATTGTCTGGCGAACTGCAACAGGGCAAACGCTCTCAGGAGGCCAGAGAAACCCAGGAGGGATCATGAGAGAGGATATAGTGAGGGGGTGGGGTGGGTGAAAACAATGGGGTTTGTAGCTTGTTTTGTAGAATGGTATATGATAGAGTAGTGGCGGTAGTGATTATGGTGGATTGATTACAGTGCTAAGTGGCCCCCCCCCCCCCCAAAAAAAAAAAAAACATATTAAAAATAATTAAAATAAATTAATGATTTAAAAAGTTTTTTTTTTAAAACAAAAAAATACTATCATCACTACCACCACCCATTCAAGTCGTTTATTATGTATTCGTATGTGTGGTAGTTGTATGTTGGGATTGTGGGTAATGCTAATAATGATTGGAAGGGATAGAAATGGTCAATGGGTGATGACGTATCGTTGGGGGGGGGGGGGGGGGGGCAGGGAAAGTGAAGAGGGAAGGGGGAAGAGAGAGAGAGAGAGGCGATAGAGAGACTCATATCTCTCCACCCACACATAGTTTTACATACGTATGATGGTGGTGGGGGGGGGAGGGGGGGGGGGTGACTCATGCAAATAGTGTTGTTGAAAAAGTAAACGTTCATTGTAGCAGTGAAATAATGTGTTGGCATTAATATGATCGTTTTTGGTTGAGAAGAGATAGAATGACCCATGAGAAAGTAATTGCCGTGCCTTGTATAGAGAGAGCATGAATTACATTGCTAATTTCAATAATCATTTCTAATCTGTTCTGCAAATTTTATTATGTCAGTGCCTGAAGCACAGACTTTGAAATCAACACAAAAAAGTTCTTGAAATGCAGATCGTGGGAAATTTAGAAGATAATTTAACGCCATTAATATTGCAGTAAGTTCCGCAGTAAAAACTGATCTATTTTTCCCCATGAAAAACAATTTCTCAACTTTTCAATCAGGTCATCAGATAAGCAGAGCCCGCATTTTTCTGAATTAACGACCCTTTTGTGTATACTTTTAAATGATTTGGATACTTCTCTTCAATATGAGATCTAACATTGCTTGCCACTATATTTGCATTGTCCTTTTTTTAAATCAGTGTGGTCAATATCAAAATGGGCCCTTTGAAGGTTTCAAGGGTGGTGTAGGGAAGGAGGACGGCCTAGCAGATAAAGTGTGTGTGTGTGTGTGTGTGTGTGTGTGTGTGTGTTGTGTGTGTGTGTGTGTGGTGCGTGCGTGCGTGAGTGCGTGCGTGCGTGCGTGTGTGTGTGTGTGTGCGTGCGTGCGCGCTGTAGGAGTGCGTGTGAGTGTGTGTGTGTGTGGTGTGATTTTTTGCGCCCGCGCGCGCGTGTGTGAGTGTGAGTGTGTGTGTGTGTTGTGCGTGTTGATTGGCTTTATTATGTTGTTGGTCTCTCTCTGTCTATTTGTCTTTCGGTCTCTGTTCTGTCTGTCTTTCTTTCTGTCTGTCTGTATCTCTCTCCTTCTATCCCTCTCTCTGTCACACACAACACACACACACACACCACACACACACACACACACACACACACACACACACACACAAAACACAAGAGGGAGAGAGTAAAAATGTAGATAGATGTAACAAATGCACACATGTATACATACATACATGCACACATACATGCACACGTACATACATACCATACAGAGGGAGAGAGACGCGTGCTTGCGCGCACACAAACCGGATAAGTAAAGGGGGTGGAGGGAGGGGGGGACAGTGGAGGAATAAGGAGGCTTAGAACTGGAACGAAGTCAGCAGTTGTGGCGCTGGCAGGTCGAATGCCAAGTCGGGTGTGGGGGTGAGATTGGAGTCGATGCTGGACGCCATGAACGTAAGATGGATAGATCTTAGTGTATGTAATAGCTCCGCCGTGTTTCGACCTCTTAGGTCTTCTTCAGGAAAGTCAAACAACACCTAGGACAACGACAATGAAGAACGAGCAATCATTTTCTTGTCCAATTCGGCGCAAGATGGGTGATGAAAGAAAACCCTAAGAGGTCGAAACTCGTCGTGTTTTGTCTTGTCATTCGTCAGCCATGTTGTTTGGCGGAATTGTTGCATACACTTATTAAGAGTTTTTACCTTCCGCCTGCAGTCCCCCTCATATTCGCAACTAACTATAGAAGATGGATGGTTCCAAAATGATTTACCGCGTCCCTTATCACACTCCCTCATACGTCAACCGACCCCCACCCTGACGTAGACCATTTTCTGTGTCTGGTGAATCAAGACAACCTGGAAGAGCCCAGAGGCTTGGTCCTGACCATGACCTCGGTGACCTCTGGCTGCGTCACCATGAGAAGCAACGGAATGGCAGCGATGCTCACCTTCTGCAGGTAACTGTCACGGTGCCAGCCAGACACACACGCTTGTCTACAGTTTTCAGCGTCTGGCACCAGATGTCGACGATGTCAACGTCAAGGGGTATGTCGAGGAAAACGGAGAAATAATCGAGTATTGGTTTTCTTCCGTAACTGCAAGTAATTTTGCCAGAATACTCAGACTACAGGATGGAAAGTTATATATCAGGATTTCCAGTGAGACGTGCAGCAAAGAGATGAACACATCATGCTTTCTGTTTTACTTTTCCTTTTTCCTGAAAGTACAAGCGCCTGGCAAGCTGTCCAGTGGGTTGGTCAACTGTTCAGTGGAACACTACTCCAGCTTTCAGCACCACCTGGACTGCAACCTGAAGGCAGAGTGTGAAGATGGACGAGATGAAACAGAACACTGTCCTTCAGCAGTGCAGACTGCAAGGGAATGGTGGCGTTGTGTGACCGTTGTACAATTTCTGTGGGAGCTGCAGTTCGGAAGAAAACTGGATGATCCATGTTGGAATCTGGCGCGAGGTGCCTTGAATTGTCCACATGTGTTTATGATCCATATGGTGTTATAACCAGTAAAGCAAAGAGATTTTGGAGAATGAATAACTATATACAGATTTGATTTTGAATGATCTGTCATTGCCCAATATGTATCGGCATAGTATGCATATTAAGCGAACAGTTCATTATCATATTTTTGGATATGAGGAAGATCGGATTTTGAATTCGTATGATGGTGAAATCTTTTGTTTTGAACTTGACCTGGAAGGAATGATGGTGTTCGAGGACTTGCGGGATAGTTGTGGTTACGGAATACCAGTCTGTGAAATGATGGTGAACAAAACTGAACAACACACTTATCGTCGAGGGTAATTGTCTTGGCACGCACACACTTTCCTTGGGCAAAAGGACAACACTGTATGACGGTGTGCCGTGACGGCCATGTGATCTACACATTTCTTTTATGTGGTTCCAAGGCACATGGCCTGTGTAGTCATAGACCTTCGTTTTGTTATTATTCTGATCGAAATCACGTGCAAAAGGCTGGAACTCAACTGGCCTCGTCGCAGAGTCTCCTACCTTCACGTGCGGTGATGGCATCGATGCTCTTTCATTTAGTCTGGTGTGCGATTCCAGAACTGACTGTCAAGTTTTCTAGCGATGAATCATTTTGTCGCCTGAAAGTTTGTAGAAGAACTTTCTCATGCACAAATGGTAAATGTGTACCTTATGACAAGGTTTGTGATCAGATATCCCACTGTCAGGATGAATCAGATGAAGATCAGTGTCAAGATTTCAGATCTCAAGAATCGAATGAATTGCTTATCCAACGTTTTCCATCCCCTGCTATGATTAATTTTGATGGCATCAGACACTTTACTGTACACCAAATGAATTCCAACGAGACGTGTCCTGACAGTCATTACCGTTGCCATGGTGAGTTCGATGACTGTCTGCCGGTGTACACACGATGCAATGGGATGTATGACTGTATAGACCCACCAGGACGAACAGGGGTGTGTGGAGATGACGTGTCCAGGGTTCTATCAATGCAGACTATCAAAGATCTGTGTGCATGGTGATCACATGTGTGATGGCTGGCCTCACTGTCCGTTGTATGATGACGAATTATGGTGTTAATGTGACCTGTCCCTTAATTGCCTTTGTCAAGTTCACAGTTTTTTGTGTCCTCAAAGTTTCCGTGCAGAATTCTTTCCTGAAATGAGATCTTTGGATGCCACTGGCTCTGGCATGACTCTGACTGATGTCAGGAGTAATGTCTATCTGATTCATCTGGTTCTTGCGAAATGTTATCTTATCAACTTGCCTGAAATCAGATTATTGAATTTGAGGATCTTAACCTCAGCAGCAATAAGCTGCACCATATCAACATGACTTCCTTTCTTCATCTAGAAAATCTGCACGAATTATCCTTGTCCAAGAATCCTATTACAGCAGTCAGTCATGTTGCCTCTGTTAGTGTCCAAAACAGTGTACTGATAATGATAGATTTGTCACATACAAGACTAACCGTGTTTTATTTCAGAAGTCTGTGGCATTTTTCTGCCTTGCAGAAATTGAACCTGACCTTCACTACATCCATACGGTCACCGGAACGGGTGTCCAGTTCCTACCCCTGCTGAGTGAGCTACACATGAAGGGCAGTCCAGTGAAATCATTTCCACCTGACATCTTCAAAGGCCTTGTCTACCTGAGTTTCATCTCGACGAAAAAACTACAAGTTATGTTGTGTAGATATACTTCCTTATAACTTTGATTCTTCGCACTGTCATGCCCCGAAAGATGAAATTTCTTCGTGTGAAGATTTACTGCAATCATGGACATACCGTGGATTTCTGTGGCTGATTGCTTGTCTGGCACTGTCTGGTAACGTTTTCTGTTTCTTTGCTCGTTTGTTTGTGAGGAGCATGACTTCTTCAAGTGGCTTCAGTGTGTTCGTCACCAACCTCACGATGGCCGACTTTCTGATGGGCGTTTACATGACTTTCATCGGAGGGGCTGATGAAAGGTTCCGTGGCAGATATCCCATCATGATGATGCCTGGAAGAGCAGTGTGCCCTGTAAGGTGGCTGGATTTCTGTCTTTAATGTCCAGCGAGGTGTCGGCTCTGATCATCTGCCTGATCACTTTGGATCGCTTTATTGTCTTGTGCTTTCCATTCAGTACCTTGAGATTTGACAGAACATCAGCCATCACGGTCTGTCTCTTGATCTGGGCGATTGGCTGGTGTCTGGCATTGTTGCCTTTACTCCCCGTGACATCACACTGGGAGTTTTACAGCCAGACAGGTATCTGTATTCCTCTACCAGTGACGAGACAAGAGTTCAAAGGAAAACTCTATTCTGTCAGCGTGTTGATTATCTTCAATTTTGTTCTGTTCTTATTGACTTCAGTCGGCCAGGCATTTGTCTACTGGTCAGTACAGAAAAAATGCGTTAAAAGAGAACACGACACAAATATCACAAGACATGACCATAGCTCGTCGATTGATCACCATTGCACTGACAGACTTCATGTGCTGGTTTCCTATTGGGCTGTGCGGAATATTGGCACTGGGTGGTGTTCCTATATCTGGAGAAGTGAATGTCGCCCTGGCAATTTTTGTTTTACCTTTAAATTCGGCTATCAATCCCTTTATGTATACTTTCAACACCATGGCAGAAAAGCGAAAGAAAGTCAAAGAATCTAAATTGTTGAAATGGATGGAGTCAAATGCTTCTTTAATTTCATCATAATATATACTGGTGAAACTTTTCCCGTCAATATAGGTCATATATGTTCGTTTGTTGTATGTACCATGCCATCCAACCCCTCCTCACAATTTCTACTCTCTCCATCCCCAGTAGCATTCCTCCTACACTGCTCATTCCCCATACGCCTCATCTAGAAATGTGCTGTTGAAATCGTAGCAGTTCAGTCCATAAACCGCCATGAGGTCACCCACAAGAGGAGGCGCTTCACTGCTGCCAGATCATTCCGGCTGGTGTCCACTGCTTCCAGTTATGCATGGGTGCGTGCGTGTGTGCGTGCGCGCGCACGCGCGCGCGCGCGCTGTGTGTGTGTGTGTGTGTGTGTGTGTGTGTGGTGTGTGTGTGTTGTTGTGTGTGTGTTGTTAGTAGTTCCATGTATTTAGATGACAAAAGCAAACCTAAACAAAATGTCTTAATTGTTTTTAATCGTCAACACCACATGCTTGTTCATAAACTCATGTAGGCAAATTTGCATACCACACCACAACTGTCAGTTCTAAAAGATAACACAAAGCGAGATGCACTTCCTAAATAGAAATGAGCTGAACGTTGACATGAAGAGAGAGAACACTGAACATGTTTAATGTCATTAGCTATACAGCCTTATGACATGGGGGTAAGGCACAAAATAATCATATCGGAAACGAAAGTAACAACATAAAAGAAACATCCATCAATTGGAAGCTTGAAATACAAGCAAAATAGGCCAGTATCTCGACCATCCAGATTAATATTATTCATAAAAGTAAATATGTAAATACGATAACCAAATATTTTACTACTTCCTGTACCATTCATCTCCTTTCATTTGAACATCGTAAGTTCTAGTTGATGATAGCTTCTGCGCGTATCTTCATGCCTCTGCAATGTATCTGGCAAGTGATTTCACTGAATTATCATCATAATTCAGTTTCAGAATTCCAAATGTGTCCTGATTTATGGCAACATACTTTTGAAAAACTACACACTTATCTCGTACAGCACTGTAATTTCTACAATGAAACAAAAAATGCGACTCATCCTCCCTAAGGAAACCACACAATGGACACGGTGACGCTGTAGATGACTCAGTATAGAACCATCTTTTATGGGCGTTTAGACCAAGAGTCCTTGTTCTAAGTCTGGATAGACAAATTTTATGCCATCTGTTCGTTATTACTGAAATATACTTTTCCGTTTCAATATACTTTTAAAGCCATAAAACCAGTTTTATTTACCCGTATTTTCCATTTTAGAATGCCAGTTTTGTTATATGAAGCTATATCCTGTCTTTGAATTCCAGAATAAAACTATCCTCATAACCAACTCCTGGCACATCCATACAATCCCAAATCCGTGAGTAGTCAAATCTTCTTAACAGATATAACCCAATTTTCTTTCCCCGTTCATGTTCATTCAATAACATTTCATAAGCCTGTTTACAAAGTCTTGAGGCAGGAAGCCTCAGTAGTTTTAGCCAATATTTTATACATTTAATGTTTGACCTAATATACAATGGGTATCTGCCGGTTTCTCCATAGATTACAGTATTCGAAGAATGTTAGGGGAACATTTAAAAAGCGCTTAATTGCAACGTATGAACTTTTCTAAATCTTTGTTGTTATGAAGTCCCATATTTCGCACCATATGTAAGAACTGGCTCAATTTTGGCATCAAAGAGTTTCCAGAATATTCTGAATCAAGTGAGTATAAGTTTGTGCAAAGCTCTTAAAATCTCTGTGACACCTTTTTATCCTTTTTCTACAGTCTCTGTTACTGCGTTTTGTAAACTCAACTTTGTTGTAAAAATCATGCCTAAATACTTGTAGGAATTAGTTACTTTAACCTCACTAGGCCGTAAAACCATTTTTCATGACGGGAGAGTTGACCACCCTTTCAAATACCATTATGTCAGTTTTATCAAGGTTAACCTTTAAACATAGACGATCTGCCTCTTGCTTTAACCTATTTAACTGATTCTGAAGACCTACAGTAGTGCTGGGACAACATTATTACATCATCTGCAAATAGCATAAGAAAAACTTCAGCCGCTCTGGGATCATTTGAATACCATGTTTTCCATTTTTACTTATCTCCACTGCCAATTCATTAATAAAAAATGAAAACAAAAGTGGGCTTAATAAACAACCCTGCTTCACTCCTTGTGGACAGTTAAAGACATCTGAATAAACACACCTATCCTGCACGCATGCTAACACAGATCATATACACCCACGAAGAGCCATATATAGCTTGCCATCCACTCCACTTTTACGTAAATTAATCCACAGCATATTTCGATTCACAGAGTCGAAAGCCTTCTAAAGTCTACAAAGGCGACATACAAGTTTTGTTTTTCAATAATATGCCTTTGAATTAGTGCGAAAAGGGTAAATATATGGTCTGTAGTGCTGTAACCTGATCGAAACCCAGCCTGTTCTTCAATGATTTTTTCCTCACGTCTGCCCATGTTGTCAGTCTTTTATTTAAAATATGAGTATAGATTTTGCTAACGACACTTGTAAGCGCAACACCACGGTAATTGTCTGGGTTGTTAGGATCTCCCTTTTTATGAATAGGAATAAGTTACAGACTTGGCCCAAAATGCAGGGAAGTTTCCATCGTTTAACAGTCTGTTAAATAACATGACAAGGAAATCAATTATCTTTGGATTGGCATGTTTCAGCATTTCACCTAAAATCATATCTGGGCCTGCACTTTTTCCTGATTTTAATCTTTTTATACTGTCAGTTACCTCTTTTTTGCTTATCCGATCATTAAACAAAGGTTCTTCAAATCTCCAGCATCCTCAATCACTATAACATTATCATCGCTTCTGTCGTCTATAGCCCCAAAGACTGCAGAAAAGTGATCATACCATTGTTGCGAAACTTATATCATTATAAACAAAAGACTTTCTATTAACTGATCTAATTATTGTCCAAATAAACTTGAATCTTTAATTGCATTTTTCAGCATTTGCAATTTTGATTCTTCAAATTCATGTTTCTTTTTTCTTTTCAAGTGCCCATATTCCCTTCTTTCGTTTACATACTTTCCCCGTAATGTTTTATATTTTCATCACTTTTACATCTTGAAAACTTTTAAAAGACCTTTAACTACTCTTTTCTTTTTTTCACACTCATCATCAAACCATTCATTGCATTCTTTCCTTCTCTTTCCAACTGTTCGAACATGCAATCAGCGGGCTCCACGTAACGCACGTGAAAAAGTATCAACACAAGCATTAATGTCAGTAGGTAACAAGTCAACAGCATTTTGTACACCATCTTTGAAAGGATAACTGTTAAGTTCATTTATTATAACATTCCACGTACTCGTCGGACCATACTGTCCGTTCTTCACCTTTCTGAGATGAAATACATTCCTTTTTGCCCAAACGTTTTCCATTTCAATTCTATGGCAAATGCCAGGAGAATAACTTGTCACCGACACACATATTGCATTTGTTTAACAAACAATCTGAAACAAGAAATAATCAATTACACTGCATCCTTGTGTGACACAAAAGTTAAATCTCCTCAGAGTCACTTTCACAAAAACCATTCAAAATCATAAGATCAATAAACAACAAAGATCCAACAGGGATTTCCCGAAATTATTTATAGTAGTATCCTTAGAACGACGCAAGTTTACCTCAGCTTCGTTGCTGTTATGACCGAATTCAGAAACACATACCATTTCTTCCACATCAGATTGCTCACAGCCTGTCCGTGCATTTAAGTCTCCCCACACTAACATGTATGCATCTTCATCCTGCATATGTCCCAATAAACTTTCTTCCAACATTAAAATGCATCTTTTCAAATCTGTTCGTTCGTACAATGGCCCCCCTTCTGGTACTACATAAGTTGACACAAGGACAACATCTTTTTCTAAGCTGAAAACATTTTATCAACTTTTAGAACGACAGTATTTTCACACACAATATCTATTTTTTTCACAAACCGTTCTAAACATTTCTTTATTAATACTAGTACACACCTGATTTTCTCCCGTGAGTGACAATTTTTTTGCAGGAGCGAAAAAATTTAAATAATCAGGAAAAATACTGTTGTAATCAAAGGAAGCATCAGCGAATGTTTCTGTTAGGCAAATGAAATGAAATGTCCGCGACAGGGGAACTTCCAGGACTGGACTGCCGGTGGGTTGATCGGGATGGTGAGGCACGCCGATCCCGAAGGTAGGGTCCAGCACGCCGATCCCCCAGGGAGGGTCCAGCACCCCGGTCCCCCAGGGAGGATCCAGCACGCCGATCCCCCAGGGAGGGTCCAGCACGCCGATCCCCCAGGGAGGGTCCAGCACGCCGATCCCCAGGGTGGGCCCAGCACGCTGATCCCCCAGGGAGGGTCCAGCACGCCGATCTCCCAGGGAGAGTCCAGCACGTCGATCGCTGATGTCCGGCCAGCATGTCGATCCCCCATGAGAGGTGACCGTTGCTGGTCTCGGACCCGCAGCCGGCCGTTGACGAAGTAGCCCGTTCTCCCCTGCTCACGCAGCTCCCTCAGCTCCGTCGACTGCCTCCTGGTCAGGTCCTGCGTCGCCCTCAGCCCGTCACGTCTCCATGTCCTGCCGTGCTGACAGGTCCTTCATAGCCGCATGGCATCGCCCCATCTCTGGAACTTGGCGATGATGGGCGAGGATTGGGGTTTCGGGAGTTGGGTTTGCCAAGACGGTGTGCCCTCTCTATCACATCGTCGCTCCAGGCATGCTCAGGAATGTAGGTACTGAGCACATTTTTCATGGCGTCAGCACAGTCCTCTTCCTCTCCAGCCCTAGCCTCAGGTATGCCGAAAAACTTGATGTTATTTCGGCGTGAGAAGCCTTCTAGACGGTCGACTTCCATCTCGAGATCAGACACAGTTTTCAGTAAATAATCTTGCTGAGTAGAAAGCGATGTGATTTGTTCAGAGTTTTGCTGCACATCCTGTCGCATAAACACCGACATCACAACATAAGTTGGTGATCGATGACTTCATTTCTTCTTGATCGACTTTGAACTGCTTAAAATGCTCTCCTGACGATTTAGAGCTTCAGCTTGCGTCTGCATGATCACAAGAATGCTATCTAATTTCTGTTGTAGACTCATCTCCAGCTTAGACTCCCTTGCAAGTCCGGATTGTTCGTTTGCTTTTCTTGAGGCACAGCACATGCGTCTTAGTCTGGTTGGACAAAGGTCCAGGATTTTCTTCAACATCGCCACTCAGCTTGACTCGTCTTAACGCGAACACAAACAGCGCGAAGCACAGAGCAGGCAATGACACGCTCGGTAGGTCAACTGTAGTCGGCAGAGAAATTTGATCGTGGGGGGCGAAGAAACAATCTTCACAGGTAACAATTTCGATGAAAGTCCCTCTCACCAAATACAGTTCTTGAGTACGGATATCCAGCAGCAGAATGTTTCACACAGCAAACCAGGCAGGCCAGAAACAGCAGGCAAAACCAGGTCAACAACACGTCGGCGACACACACCACCCACACCTTTCACGTGCGTACACATTGCCCTTCCCTCTCACCTTGCTCAACAAAAAATTTTCCACACTTGACAAATGAAAAAGTCCAATACTGGCCTCCACTGTCCAGTATCAATCATTTTTTAGCACGGTCGTGAGCCAGAAGAACTAAGAAAAGTACTGCACAAACATTGCTGCACAAGAAGGTCCGAGTCCTCGCTAATTCTATCTAAACACTCAATTGAAGAGCAGCCACAAAAACTTGCTGCGCCATCTTTAGCTGCCGACCTTGACCCCCGACATGGAGAGAGAGAGAGAGAGAGAGAGAGAGAGAGAGAGAGAGAGACCTGACCCACCTCCACTCCATTTCAGAACTACAAGTCTACCGTTTATAACACAACTGTCGTTGGGGATAGCAGCTATATTTAGTCTGCCATTTTCAATTTTCAGCCTTGAAGTGTGTGTCTGTCTGTCTGTCTCTCTCTCTCTCTCTGTCTGTCCGCGCGCGCGCGCGCGTGTGTGTGTGTGTTATGAATACTTATATCGCGCCCATCCTCGGTTAGAGAACAAGCTCTAAGCGCTTTACAATCCACACTCGTTTACACAACGGGCTGCCTACCTGGGTAGTGCCGACTGAAGAGCTGCCAGCTGGGCTTCTTCAGTCGCTTCCCGTGTCATCCAGCCAATATCGTTCAATGTCGTTCACTCAGTTTCATTATTTCCTTCATTCTTGCCATTTCTCACGCAGGGTGCATGCTATGTGTAACGTGTCATCCATACCAATGGCCAAACTGGCTTTCTCTTCCGAAAGTTGGTGATGAGAATTTACGTGTGTACAAGATGTTATACGTGCGTTCAAACACGGAACCTCGGCTTATAGTCTCCTTCGAAGGACTGTATGGGAAATGGAGTCAGAACCAATGTTAAAACCGAGGCAAAAATCACCCTGTACCGAAACGGCCCGGCGGAGATTCGAACCCGCAACCCCAGGACCCCCAAGATTACAAGTCCAGCGCTCTACCACTGAGCTATTCCGGCCCCCTGTGTGTGTGTGTGTGTGTGTGTGTGTGTGCGTGTGAGACAAACGAATCACAAGACAAAACACGAGGCGTTTTGACCTCTCGTGAACCTCGTTTTCATTCAACGCCAATCTTGCGCTGAACTGGAGGAAGGTAAGTGATTGCACGTTCATTTTCGATGTCCTGAGTGTTGTATATCTTACCTGAAAAGACCTAAAAGGTCGAAACGCGTCGTGTTATGTCTTGTGATTCGTTTGTCAATGTTTTTCGGCAGAGCTTTATCAACAATTGTTCAAATTTGTTTAGATTTGCGCCTGCAGTCGCCTTACCTTGCAACTAGATCTAGCTTTCAGTGCAAGCCTTAAACCCATCCTCGTCAGAGATCCGATCAGCGGCAAGTCAAGTGACAGAGACAGGAGGAATTACCAGCGACTAAACTCGTCATCGGGAACGTTGCGACGAGATGCTGTTATAGTCCATCCAACAGTGAGGAGTTCCAGCTCCCTCAAAACTGATTCTAGAGCGTGACAGAGATGATAGAGGAAAACTGACTTACTGGAAAACAGGGAGATGGTTCCACTATGGAGAGGTTCCGAATGAACCCCTAAAAACACTGTGCAAGATTGGTCCATTCACAGCCAGTCTCTGCCTCAAGCAACGACAGACAGGACACAGAATGCCGCCAATGTCTCTGCAAGTGCCACGGCACCAGAGACTGTTGGAACCCAGTGAAATGCACACAGTGCTCTGACGATGGACATAACGCAAGAAACACTGTGCGCAGCGTGCATGCCAAAACGATGAGTCACGCCACCACGAACTGTTCATCCCCAGACAACACACACAGAATATGACAGGGAACAGTGATGACAGCACTGTGGTTGAACACAACGTGGACGACAGTAATAATGACAAAATCAAGAACAAGGCAGACGGTTTCTACAGACCGTAGCAGACCAAGAATAAAGCAAAGACAAACTATGCTGTAAACCTCTAGCAGGAACGGATCCGGGTCGGCAAAGCGATTACAATCCAAGGGTTCCCCTTTGGACCAGACAGACAACTGGCCGAAGCCAGCGGAGCAGACTGTGACTGTGACACGGATGTCGATGACACGACATCACACGAACTGACGGACCACATAGGTTAGCTCCCTTCACCCTACTCCACGTTCTCCCTCCTCGCCCCCCTCCTCTCGCCTCACTTCTCCACCCTACTCCCACCCTTTGCCTCCCTATGATATATCCATTTTTCAAAAAGCAGAAAGAGAGATGAATAGAAAGTGGAAACACGAGAAAACGATTCCCTCTCAACCCTCACACCACCCCCTCCCGACCCGCCAGAAATCAAGATACAAAAACAGCAGGGAAAAAGAAGGGGGAAAATGTGCAGCAAAGAAAGGAGGTTCCACAGAAAAAAAGGGAAAAAGGAAAGAGAAGGGGGAAAATGTGCAGCAAAGAAAGGAGGTTCCACAGAAAAAAAGGGAAAAAGGAAAGAGAAGGGGGAAAATGTGCAGCAAAGAAAGGAGGTTCCACAGAAAAAAAAGGGGAAAAAGGAAAGAGAAGCGTTAATGTAAAAACATTTGGAGCAAAAGTTTGGAGATGCATTCACACAAACAGACGTAATGAAAATTGACAACATCACTTGGCTTAATGGCATAGGCTAAAACACCAAGGCGACATCAAAATGTTATGCTCTGCATAGTTTTGCGGGGATTGTCTTCAGTCGTGACAAGCTCCTAGCATAACATTGTCGGTCTCCAAAACTCCCCCGAAGTCGGAGTGTGGCTGCCCACGTAGCGGGGTAATCAAAAACGGTCACACACGTAATGTTCTCATCCCCAGACTCAAGTTAAGCCTGTGGGCGATAGACAAGGCAGATCTATGCATTCATCCACAATGAATTCAGAGCACAGCAAAGATCGTTCGGACTGTTTACTATTTTGCTCGTTACGTTGCTAAGCAAGGGAAGCTACTCTTCGCCTAGTTACATTTACATAGTTACATGGGTGACTTCCCTTGACATCTTCCCCCCTTTCTTTAAAAGGATAAATCTTTTAACATGCATAAATTTTTTACAGTGGCATCTTCTGAATACTTTAAGTGTTC
>CM031627.1:14935216-14950962 GCA_018398815.1 Conus ventricosus
AGGTAAGATCATGACCGACACATCCCCATCCCACCCACCCGACTCCCCACCTTCAACCCGCTCCTAAAAAAAACAAGAAAGAAATAGGTTTCGACTAGAGAAAATATAACAGCATGATAAAAGAAAGACTACCCATAATACCCCTTGTTTTATTTGAGCACCTTACATAATATCAGCGAAATACTTAGCAGAACTAGATACGGGCTCAACAGGGAAATGGTAAGCCTGTGAAGAAACTGCCTAAAAAAATCAAATAAATTTATTCTTGAAATTATTAGCATGAAAGTGTTTCAGCAGTCAGTGTGTATTTAAAAGTTCTATTCCGGAAGCACATACAGACTTGTCCACAACCCAAACAATGATGAGACACTTTCTTTCAACGATGCTTTTATTTTGTCTGCCTGTCAAGTACTTCCTGCTGATGTTACAATGGGATGAAAGATGTCAATGTCATCATAAGTCTGCAGAAATACAGTACCTACACCAGCACTTCTGGCATCAGTCCTCATTACAAAAGATATATTCATGTCTGGTTGTCTGAGTACAGTACATGAGATTAGCATTCCTTGTCTTTGCCGAAAAGCTTCTCCATAGTCATCTATCCGCTCAAACTGGTTTCTTGCTATTTCCTTTGGTCAGGTTAGTAAGGAGAACTACGACTGCAGCAAAATGAAATGTGAACTTAAAGTGATAACTCAAAGACACATCAAAGAATGGACTTTTTTTTTCGCAGAGGGTCATGCTAAATCATGATCTGTTTCACCTTACCCTCTCAGGGCTAACAACTCCTTTGAAACATTTTCCAAGAGCTCTAGTTCTCGGAACACTGCTCATACTTTCGATGCTCATGCTGTAGATGCTGCTGCCAGAACGCGAGAGGGTATATCACTGTCTTCACCTGTCAGCAGACCAGCAACGAGTGAGGCTGCGGGATGCACATGGCAGTTGCTTCACGGTTGCGTTTTTCGCCAGTGGGCTCTGCAGTCATGTGGGCTGTAAACCCATGGGAACGCTACTGTGGAGGTATTGTCGTGTCACATCCAATAGTCATTATACAATGGCATCTACCAGGAGCAATTGTGTCCCTTGACGTCTTAATGGAATCCCTGTGCATGCCTGCATCCTATGTGAACACAGACTTCAGAGGGTGGTGCTGGATTGCTCCCAGACTGATTTGTTCGGCAGTTGAGGACAGTACTTCTCTGGATCCCACGCGCACTTCTTCGGGTGTTTCCTTTTCTTTTTGCAAGAACTCTTGTTCTCGGAAACCTGCACACACTTTTGATGGGCGTGCTGTGAATCCTGCCGCCAGAGCACGAGAGGGTATATCATGCAGATGGACAAGGTGTGCATGTAAATTGACACTCACCATCAAAAAAGTTATTAACAAGTTCAGCGGCGAAATCAACATCACACGCTAGATTTCACACGTCATCTCTGACTTTATTTCGTCACTCTTGAGAAAGGCGGATAAGAACGAAAATTTCGATATAAAAAGTTGGTGAGCGTTTTACCTTACAGACTCAACTCTTCATCATGCAGCAATGCTTTTGCCCGCATGAAATTCAGTAATAGTCACATACAGTCTACGATGTATCAATTATGTCTTCCAAATACGTGAAGTCAATCGAGTCGTTTTTACAGAAGGGGGTGGAAGAAACGGAGTCATTTCTTTCATGCTGATTCTGCATATGTTGCTTTTTATTTGTTGTTGTTGTTGTTGTTGTTGCTGTTCATGAATAAACCCGGAGCAGATCGCTCCAGTGTTTCCAGTATAAGCTTGAGCGATGTTCTATCTCTTTCATTAGCCAGCTGGGTATCATCTGTAAACTGTCATCTTTTGTGTTTTCCCATTTCATTTAATTTCAGTTCCCTTTATATGCTTATTTTTTCTCATTATCAGCGCAAAAACTTTTGCAGAAAGAATCAATAAATGCATCTCCCTGTTTACGCCTCTTAGTGTGATGATCTGTTTGAGAATCGGTTTTTGTTGTGCCACTAGCTTTGATTCCTTTGTGAAAGACTTAATCCAGCGACATAATTATGTCTTTTATCAGACCCCAACGATTTTTAAATTTCATGCGTAAAGGTCTTGCGAAAGATTCGAACGTCTTTTTTAAATCAACAGAAATCAAATACCAGGTAATTGACTAGTTTTCAACAGTTTTATAGGGTCGTAAGGTTCAAGGTTTTCCCACAATATCTATCACGAATCACGTTCGGTCTTCGTTTTCATTTGTGCAATTCTTCTGTTGTACTCGTATATTATGCTCCATTGCTCCTATCAATAGCGTAAGAAAGAAATATGGGGGTCCTTAACGATGACAGACAGAGAGAAAACAGGGAAAGAAAGTCACAATTTTTATCCATAGGAACCTTCTTGACTTGAAACTCAAAAATTGTTCTTAAAAAATCAAACGCTCAGGGATTTAATTTATAAGATGTAATATAAAAAGTGTGCCCTGATTGGAACAGAAGAGCTTTTTGTCGAAGCTAGTGTCCCATGGAACAAAAAATTGGAAATCGTCTTTTGTTTTAAGTTCTTAATTAAAAGATTGTGCGTTTTTCGGACCTGGCAGTTAGGAGTAATAGAGGTGGTGTCCTTTTTTCAAATCATGAAGTAATTACATTGACAGATACCCCAGAATAATTTGCTTCTTGTACAGTATTTCTCCCTCAACAGTTCGTCTGAACCATAGCTCATGGCGATGAATCCAAGCATGCGGACCTTACTCCTGCGGGTTACTGTCTCAAGTCTCTTCCTCGAGCTACGAGGGCGGGGGTGTGGCCGTACTGGTAAGAGAACACTTTCCCGTCGTGATCAGTACATCTTTCTCTTTTGCCCATAACAGTTTTGAGGTTATCCAGCTGACTTTGAACACTCCAGTTTGTGTGCATTTCTTCTGTGTGTATAGGCCACCCCCCAGCAAAGCAAACAAGTTGACTGATACTATGTTCTATGCTGAATTTAGTGATATGTTAGCCACTCTTCAAGGGATTGTTGTCATTGTTGGTGACTTTAATTTTCATTATGATAAGCCTGATAGTTACAGTATTGTGCCATGGTGGACATTTTGTCCACTTTTGGTCTGAAGCAAGCTGTTTCAGAGCCCACCCACAGTCTGGTCACATCATTGACTGGGTGCTGTTTCGTCCTGATGACAATGTGTTTCGTTCATGTTATGTCTCTCAAAACTTGACTTCTGACCATTTTGCTGTTCTGTGTGACTTGGATGTGCGGCGGCCGATGCAGCAGCCAGAGTATCGAAAGGTTAGAAATCTCCGTGCGATTGATTTGACTGTGTTCAGGCATGATGTAGCTGCTCTGGCTGCTGCGTCGCCCACGCCATCCGCTGATCAGTTGTGTGATGAGCCCCGTTCCATCCTTGACGATCATGCCCCAGCAGCGCAGCGCAAGGTCCCTCAGCGTCACTCCACTCCGTGGTAAATTGCTGTCGCTTCTGAACTCCGTGCTTTAAAGCATGACAAGCGACAAGCTGAGCGGCAGTGGCTGCGCTCTGGTTTGGTCATTCACAAACAAATTTTCTGTTCGTTAAAACACAAGATAAATCGTCTTGTCGACAAGGCAAAGACTGTGTATTTCAATGCAAAGAAAAATGCTTCTACCACTTGTAGGCAGTTGTTTTCATCACAAACACGCTAATGAATAAGACCCGTTGTACTGCTCTCCCTTCTTCTCCAGTCTCGTTATTACCTCAGAGGTTCTGCGACTTCTTTGTGTCCAAGGTGTCCGCCATTCGAGGCAACATTGACATGTCAGCCAGTGCAGGTGTTCCTGTTAATGACGATCCAGTGTCCTTCAGTGGTACCCCCCTCCTTCAGTTCAGCCCGTTGAGGCTAGCACGGTCCTTAAGACCATCCGCAGTATGACCCCTACCTCCTGTGACCTTGACCCTGTCCTACACCTCTCTTACTTGAGTGCATTGATGACATTCTCCCTGTCCTGACACAGATGATCAATGATTGCTTCCAGTCCGGCACCTTCCCTAGTGTTTTTAAGCAAGCTATAGTTAAGCCGCTTTTGAAGAAGCAGGATCTGGACCCAAACAAGCTCAGCAATTATAGACCAGTCTCCAACCTTTCATTTTTTTCGAAATTGTTAGAGAAGTTTAGCTTTGCAGCAGATGCTGGAGCACGTGTCTAGTATGACCTTTTGGCGCGTTTTCAGTCTGCGTACCGTGCTCATCATTCCACTGAAACCGCTCTCCTCCGCGTTCTAAACGACCTTCTTGTTGCTTCGGACGATTCCAAAGTTTCCCTTCTCACGCTGTTAGATCTGAGTGCCGCGTTTGACACCATAGATCATGGAATTCTTCTCACCCGTCTCAGACCGTTTTTGGCATTGATAACGTAGCGCTTTCTTTCCTGCAATCAACCTCTCTGGACGTAGCAGAACCGTTTCGATCCAGGCTTTTGTTCTAAACCTACACCTCTCAAGTTTGGAGTTCCACAGGGCTCAGTTCTAGGCCCTCGCTGTTTCTACTGTACACACAACCACTTCCCAACGTAATTGATAGTCATTCAGTCTCTCACAGTGAATTTGCTATGATACTCAGCTCTACAACTCTTCTTATCCCAATCAAATCCATAGACTTCTTTCTACCATGAAAACTGCATCTCTGACGTGAAACGGTGGATGACCCAGAACAAGCTCCAACTTAATGATTCAAAGACAGAAGCTCTCCTGGTTGGCGTAGGGGTGAATCGGACCAGGCCCTCAAAATCACTATGGTCACAGCGAAATAGCATTCTCCACATCTGTAAGGAACCTAGGAGTCATGTTTGATGAAGATCTGTCCATGAAACCTCATGTAAACAAAGTTTGTCAGTAGCGTATCACGAGTTTAAGGAAAATTAGCACTATTCGCCACTATCTTTCACAACAGGCCACTCAGACTCTTGTTACTTCACTGTTCTGTCTCGTCTTGACTATGGAAATTCTCTTGTTGCCGGCATCCCTGACACTCTGCTAAACAAGCTCCAAAAAGTTCAAAATAGTGCTGCTAGGTTAGTTTTTAGATGTCCCAAGAGAACTCACACCACTCCACTCCTTCGAGCCCTGCATTGGCTCCCCATCGCCCAGAGAATAGATTATAAACTTAGCATATGTTTTCAACGTCATCAACCAAACCGCAACCGCACGCACTCAAAGAAATTCTCACAGTCTACACCCCCCTAGATCTCTCCGTTCATCTACTGACACAAAAACGTTCAAGGTTCCCCGACGCAACAAGAAAACTCAAGGACAGCGTGCCTTCTCTTACATCGGCCCTATAACATGGAACAGCCTGCCTCTCCATGTACGAAATTCTAATTCCCTGACACAGTTCAAAAGCTCCCTTAAGACCCACCTCTTTCGATCCGCCTTTCCCGCTCACTAGTGAGAGGCAGCTGCTTGCTTTGCACATGCACATAATGACCGATTTTGATGAGTGTTATACATTATTGAGTTTCAGACACCTAACCATGTACAGTTAGTTATCCTTGTATATTTCTTATCCCTTATTTTATTACTATTTTGTATTGTGAGTGTGTGGATTGTGAGTTTTGTGAGTTTGCTACGTATGAGTATATATGCACGAAATGCCATTGTAAACGCCACGAGCTTCTTGACAAGAAGGTGTGTGCGTATAAATAATCACTATTATTATTATTATTATAGCTATGCCACTCCCATTAAAAGAAGAGCGTGCTGGTGTGAATCCAGTTTTCACTCATTAAAATGCACCACTGAATACTGATTCACAAAAACAGTATGTTCAACAAAGAAATATGGGGTCCTAACGATGACAGACAGAGAGAAAACAGGGGAAAGATAGGAAAAACACAGCAATTGAATCAGATAGCCGGAATTAAGCCATTGGCGCATCAGAGAAAACACATACATCTATTTACAGAAATACACTCCCGCGATAATGGAAGTGAAAAAACATGGTCACGGTCACAAAATCGATCAATTAACCAGCAAGCCTGAAATGAACAAAGGCTAAGCGTTGCATAAGAGAACAGAGACCATGCAAAGATGTCAGGAAATAGCTAAATGAAACGCACAAGATTGCTACAATGTCTTGAACGTTCTGTCTGGGGGTGCACGCACGAAATGATGAAAAGGCGTACTGTTAAGCAGACTGGGTCCGAAAAGGGAATGCACATTACTATTATGGTGCTCACGCTCAAACCACCAACGGACATCGCAACGAATTGGCAGTACAACAATTTCAGATCGATAGATGTATAGACAGACAGATACATACATACATATACACACACATATATGTGTGTGTGTGTTTATATATATAGCCGAATAATTAAGTAATGGGGAAAACAAGTGCAGGCTAACATTTCTTCCGTCATTATAGTAATGACTTGGCAAAGATTTGAACTTTAAAGAAAGGTTGAAAATGAAGAAATTAAGAACATAGACAGTAAACAAGTGGGGTAACTTTTGCTCCCATAAGAAAACCTAACACAGAGCAACTTTTATTCAAGACTGGCACAACCTTTTAAACTTGAATAAAGTCAGACAAATACACACACAGACGAACAATCTAATAGTGGGGGAAAACAAGCGCAGGCCATCAACTCAACTGTCTTCATAGTAATGACTTGGCAAAGATTTGGACTTAAGGAGGGGGGGGGGGGGGGGGGGGGGGGGGGGGAAGATGGAGAAACTGGGAACATGAAATTAAGAAAATATATTACAGATATGAAAACTCTTCGCTAGCTGCATAAGGGAACCATCGCAATCCCTTTTGAAGGCAGATATATTTGTATTGCCTGCTCCGAGGCCTTTCGTCCGCTGGATCGGAAACTCATCAGGAGACACGGCTGGTTGTGTCTGCACTCCTGGCATCAAATAGAGACACACCACAGTCCATAATAGCGTGGTGTTCTCACCACCAAGGGTGCAAAAAAGAATCCAATAGCATCCCCAAAGCAGCCAGCGAAGGGTAGTAAATGAAACCAAACGAAAGTGTGGGGAGGAAAAAAAGTTGCTGAAAAACTAAAGACATTATGCAAATAATATAAAATGTAGGGACAATCTTTGAGCCTACGCTTGAGAATCCACCCAAAGATGCAAGGGAGATCAAAAGACAAACACACAGAAACAAATACAAATAACCTCAATTTAATCAAAATGAAATTGGAATGAAATGAGGCAGGGAACAGTAAACAATAAACAGTAAACAAGTGGGGTAACTTTTGCTCCCATAAGAAAACCTGACACAGAGCAACTTTATTCAAGACTGGCTCAGCCTTTTAAACTTGAATAAACTTGAACAATCTAATAGTGGGGGAAAAACAAGCGCAGGCCAACAACTCAACTGTCTTCATAGTAATGACTTGGCAACGATTTGGACTTAAGGAGGGGGGGGGGAAGGGGGGGGGTTGAAAGATGGAGAAACTGGGAACATGAAACTAATAAAATATATTACAGATATGAAAACTGTGAGTTGTTGGCCTGCGCTTGTTTTTCCCCCACTATTATATTGTTCGTCTATGTGAGTATTTGTCTGACTTTATTCAAGTTTAAAAGGCTGTGCCAGTCTTGAATGAAAGTTGCTCTGTGTTAGGTTTTCTTATGGGAGCAAAAGTTACCCCACTTGTCTACTGTTTATTGTTTACTGTTCCCTGCCTCATTTCATTTCCAATTTTATTTTGATTAAATTGAGGTTATTTGTATTTGCTTCTGTCCGTCTGTGTGTTTGTCTTTTGATCTCCCTTGCATCTTTGGTGGATCCTCAAGCGTAGGCTCAAAGATTGTCCCCTACATTTTATAGGCCTACTATTTGCATAATGTCTTTAGTTTTTCAGCAACTTTTTTCCTCCCCACACTTTCGTTTGGTTTCATTTACTACCCTTCGCTGGCTGCTTTGCTAGCTTTGCAGCTCGCCAAGACGTGGACAATAGAGAGATGGGGAGCGGAAGAGATCCTTAACTAATCCTTCATCCCACCCCCACCCCCCCTTCACCACTCAGTACTTGGACTAGAGAGGAGAAGAAGACGAAGAAGAAGAAGAAGAGGGGAGAGATAGGAGTGGAGATAACATGCCGCCGCTTGCAGATAATCACATCTATGATAATCAAATTTGTATCTGCTCATCTACATCTCTTTCAATCTACTTCATGTATGTATATGAGAACCTCTCAATCTATAGCAATACATGTTTCTATGGCTTCTTTCTGGCCACAACAGATGAAAGATACCCGAATTTGGGTTCCTCCGTTTTCTCTTTTCTCTTTTTCCTTTTTCTTTTTTCTTTTTTTTTTTCTTATAAGGTATGCTGGGAGGACAGTTGCAGTGCATCAAGTCAACTCCACCTCCAGGACCCTGTGTGAGACGAGAGTGCATTGACCCTAGCTAGCCCTGGACGGCACAAGCATGTCTCGTTGCACAGAATGAGTTAAGGTGTGTGTATAGCACTCGTTCTCTGTGGGGTGTTCGGTCAGCCTCGTTGCCGTGACACAAAAGAAGATGATCACCTCAGAAGTGATATCAATTTTGTTTGAACTAGTTGATGTCATTAGTTCTGCTCGTTGGAAATGTAATAATAATGATAATGAATACCTATATAGCGCCTAGTCTCGGCCAGAGACCAAGCTCTAAGCGTTTTACAAATCACACTCGTTTACACAACGGCTGCCTACCTGGGTAGTGCCAACTGAAGAGCTGCCAGCTGACGCTTCATTCAGTCGTTTCCCGTGTCATCCAGTCAATATCGTTCATATCGTTCACTCAATTTCATTACTTCCTTCATTCTTTCCATTTCTCACGCAGGGTGCATGCTATATGTAACGTGTCATCCATACCAACGGCCAAACTGGCCTACTCTTCCGAAAGTTGGTGATGGGATTTTACGTGTGTGCAAGATGTTATGCGTGCGTTCACACACGGAACCTCGGTTTATAGTCTCATTCGAAGGACTGTATGGGAAATGGAGTCGGAACCAATGTTAACTCCGAGGGAAAAATCCCCTGTACCGAAACGGCCCGGCGGAGATTCGAACCCGCAACCCCAGGATCACGAGTCCGGCGCTCTACCAACTGAGTTATTCCCTACACTGCGTCGGCTGTCATCCATTGCTCGCTGATCTTCAAGGTCCTCTGTACTTATGTTATCAGCATGTGGAGCCACTCAAGACATTATGGCATCTCCTGTACAGCAGATAGGGCATTCCGTTCGTTCCAGGCGATGACTTGGCTGACTTTCCTAATAACCGCTTTCTTTTCTTTAAGCAGTCTTGATCGCTTGTCGTTGAACATTTTCTTTAGCGCTTCAAGCCGCACCGAGCTCAGGAGTTTCAATAATGCCTCGCTCTGAAGGTTAACATAGGTTCCTGAAATGCTGTTCAAGAATTGGGCTTTGTTCCTTGTGAGTTTTTTTTAGACTGTATCTGCTTAGATAGTTTCCGAAAAAAAATTGGTAAGGGGCCTCCTAAGAATCTGCGTTGGATATGCTTCTTCCTGCATCTTCTCCTCCTTGGTGAGTCTGCTTTCCTAAGGGCATTAGGGTTTGCTTCATAGTCTTCCCAGTGTACACACACACACACACACACACACACACACGTATATAATATATATATATATATATATATATATATATATCCAATCAAAACTGACAGAACACACGATTCTGTTCAACCATGTGTTCTTTTATGACATTTTCAAAATCAAAAGGCGATGGCGGTCTTCATGAAGGTGAATGTGTGTCTGTTCATTTTCACAATTGTTGAACTTGTGTCCATGTGTCGGACGCAGGGCACAACGGCAAACATAGAACATCCTGATTTTTTTTTAAAGATTTTTCTTTCTTTGTTCTGTGCACTTTGTGTCTAAATTGGTGTTAGAAGAATTGGTGCCGGAAGTAGCATTCATTTAGAGTTACGTGCATAATTGTCTCACCCTGGGAGCGAAAGTCATCTTTCTTGTTTGTCACTCACGTCTATTAATAGCTAAATATGGCCGCTGTTTGTATTTCAATGGTATCAACGATATAATTCATAGCATTCCAACTGAACAATCTATTCAAACGAACATGAAACGGACCAATGAGATTTGATATGCATACTTTCATAACACTGTTATGAAAGTATCCAGCTGATTCCGAAATATCTTGGAAAATGATTCACGTTTCTTTCTGTGAATATGCTTGATTAATTAAAGGAGAACACAACATCAAATCTGTAAAGAACGGTAACAATTAGGATAACGATTTCAATCATAATAAGACTAAAAAGAGTCCACATCAAAACGTCATTTTGTAAAATACACCAGCTGTTCTGCTGTAACGCCTAATCTAATAAGCGATGCTTGTCGTTCAGATCTCTAGGAAAGAATTGTTGTGCAGGTGCTTTGTGTTTGGATTGAAGTGAATGCTTGGGGCTCGTTTTCCACACTGCTGTCAATATCCATGGCGTGCACCTTTCTCCTGCCTCAAACGTTCGCTGCGTTGTCCTGCTTTATATTGATAGTAACAATAATAATTCATGCTGAAGTTCCATGCATCTTGCCCCCTGAGAACATGATAGGAGCCCAGAGTGCTGTCAATGTCTTTTTTGGAGGCATGCGATGGGAAAGGAAACAGGGAGAAAGGGAGGGGGTAGGGGAGGGAGGGGGGGCAAGGCAGATAGGAAGTGAAATGTGCTGAACATAATTAAAGAACGAAACAAAACATCATGATCGAAGTTTTGAGGAAGAGTAATCATAACTGTCAGTCTGGAAAAAATGCGTAAGCATTTGCACACTTAAGCGAGCGCGAGCACACACACACACACACACACACACACACACACACACACATATGAAGGACGCACCAGCGAACCACCTACATTCTGATAAGATGCATCCTATAAATGAGCCTTCCCGGATATCTAGGTGGTTTGCTGTTTATGTCTATAAAGAGACACAAACTACTAGGTAATCAGAGAAATCATTACCTACGTAGAGGCTGTTTTACATTCAATTTGAATATAATGACATAGATCTAGCATGAGCACGTTTCCAACACCTTCGTCATGTGTGCGGTCTACATGACGTTAAGTAGCCTACTGACATCGTCATAAAACATGATTGGTTTCAATGAGAAAAAGCATATATTTTAGATCGTGGAGCCTGTGTTTTATGTGCTATTCAAAAATCACAAGCAAATTCTATTATCCGTGGCAAAAGACGGTGAGAGTATGACATAATGTTCAGTTCAGTTCAGGGTTTATTTAATGTCTTTTCATCGCCAGATGATATTAGACACTTATTTTGTATTTTTTTTAAAAATGAATAAAAAAGAAAGAAAACACCTCCACACTTAACTGATCATCCATGTTAGTACTTTGAAACCCACATCTGATAATGCATATTTACATAATGAAATAGGCCTACCCTAGCAAAAACTTGTTGATCTTTATTTTTTTAAAAAATGCAGCCTGTGACTGCGAAATAACCATGGCAATTTCAGCAACATATGAACCATATAAGGCAGTATTGACATTATCAAAGTTATTCATCTCAATACCTTTTTCCTGATAGAGCGAGGTCAACACTGAGCATTAAAACAAAAGATGATGTACAGAAATGTTTTCTCTGCAGACACAAGTACTTACTTACTTGTGACGTAATGTTTTTAGAAAAGAAGCCCCCACCCCCACCCTTCAAAAGCGGCCCGGGAGTACTTACACTCTAAGGGCTGGGCAACATTTAGGCCCATTCCTTTCTGCTGTCAAAAATACAATGACGCTCAGAGTACCACTGGCGATAGGTTTGGAACATGGGGTGATGGGGAGAGTTCTGGTTCAGATGCAAATCACCCCCCCCCCCCCCCCCCCCCCCATCTGACGTCCCCCCCCCATAAATTCCAATGCAATTTTCTTGTTTGGAGTTCTGTCGTTGGAACCCCTTTGGGGAAGTTTGAGGATGAAGTAATTTTGGGAACGAAAATGGAGTTTTTGTCGGGTTTTGTGGCCTGAGGGCTGGAGATTTTAGCACTTCCCTTTCTCGCCCATCCGGGGTTTTTTGGGAGTGGTGGAATCTGACATATTACACCTGGTTCAAAGCCAGGAACGCTGGCGCAGCTCCAGTCTAATTCCGTGGTGTTTACTGCAGTTTTCACTTGGCGGCTCGACTCTCATTCAACGCATCTAAATAATTAGAAAGGGGATTAACCCTAAGCGCCTAGGACTGAAACAGAATGGGCCACTTTGAATAATCTTAGGTTTTGTTTAAGTGACTGGGACTTAAAGCCATAGAATAAACCCAAACCCTTAATATTCGGCCTTTTGGGTAGAAAGAAACTCGTGAGAGCGTGGCAGCAGAGAGTCCTCAGAAGAGAAGCCCCCTTCAAGCAAGTTTTTTCGGCCCTTATCTCCTGACACTCTAGGGGGTTGGGCCACCCCCCGGGTTCTTGACCCGGATGTCCCTCTGCGCCCCTTTTTTTTCCCATCTTGGGAGAGCCATGGCTGGATTCGAACCCATGACCCCGTATATTTGAAAGCTTATTACACGAATCAATACTTCACAGTACAGAATGTCATAAAAATAATAATTAAATATGGACACCGAAAACGAAAACCTTCGGTCTAAACTTACAAGAACAATTTCTTTTCCTCACTATGGCCGACATGTTTTTTGATGTTTTGATGTGAATAAAAAGACAGACTACGATATCAAATAGATATTTAAATTTGCAGTGTATGGTAAGTTTAAAAAAAAAAAACTGCATTAAAATTGGGATTTTTAAGAGCAACATTAAAAAAAGAATTGGCTTTCCCCAAAAGGATCTGCCAAGCTCTATTATTTTTTTTAATAATTAATTCATTACTAAAAAAACGCCCCTATCAAAAACAACAAATGTTGTGCATCCAGACGTATAGCATTTGGATCAACACCTTTGAAAAAAACAATAACAAAGAACGTCATTACCTCAGAACAATCCCAAAAAGGGCCAATAATAAAAAAAAATTTGTGAAAGAAAATGGATTGAAGTTGTCTTAGGGAAAAAGACTTATCTTATGCTTTTTAAAAAGGGGTGAAAATCCAAAAACTCTTCCTCAGTTAGATTGAATGGAAAACCTCTTGCTTTAAGCATTTTTTAAGTTTTTGGTTTACATTTAACATAAAAATTTAAATTGGAAAGTTCCTTTTAAATATTTGATTTTAAAAAACAAAAAAAGATTAATTTTTTTAAAAACAAAAATAAACGACAGGAGCCAAAATCCAAAAACATTACCACCTTGCAATTTTTTAGTTCATCATCCTCAGGACAAGGGGTGTTTTTCAGTGTTCAATACTCTTTTAAATGTTAAAAAGCATAGAAGTAGGGCTATCAGCTAGCTTTTGGGTTCCCATGTACTCAAACACTCAAGAACATAAAAAGAGAGCACATGTTGTCATTAACAGAACATCGAAAATTAGATTTCAAAATAAATAACAAAGTCTGTCTGTCTTAAAAAACAGGAAGAAATATTTTTAATGCAGAAACAATTCCCCAAAGGGAAAAAAACATAACACTTCTTCACCCTATCAAGAATTTTACTGAAGACGTTAGAGTAAAAAAAATAGATTTTAAAATATTTCAGTCATGCCAATATCCCAAATGTGCCACCAGGGGAACAAGAAGGCAAAGTTTGATAAAAATACAGCTTTTCAACAAAAATAAAGAAGAGAATTTATTATTTTACTGACGTTCCCCTTCATTTAGATTCAAAAAAAAAAATCATCTAAAAAAATTCACTGATGGTCCGTATTAAAACTCAGACAGTGGTGCGGGTTTTTTATTCCTTCCCAGAAAAAAAAAGTCATTTTATTTAGCAAAGGTGTTTCATATATACGCTAAAATTAAAACGAACAAGCAAGTTTTAAATTCTTTGTGTCTACCTTTTTCCCACTTACAAACTTACTATGTGTTGATTTCAAAATCATTTTACAAACCCCCAAGCAAAATGCTGAAAATGTCTAAAGAATTGTTTTTAAAAATTTTAAGTATTTAATTCACGTGTTGCATAAAAGGTATTGGTGTTGCTTTTGCGGGTGCCTCCCATTCGGGTTTTTTGGGAATAAATTTGAGATAGAGTGCAAACGAACTTCCATAACTCTGACACAGTTTCAAAAAAGAAACGGGCATTATCAACAGATGAAATGTACTCCTTTTGGAAAAAACCACGTGTACTAGTCCTCGCTTTAGATCTAAAGTTTGACAAAAATAAACCTATAAATTTGTTTACTGTACAAAAAACGACTAAATCGGGAAACTAAGTAGCAAAAAATCAAATTTTTTTCAAACAAACTAAAAAATTCACACTTATATTAGAATTTTCCCCAATTTGTTTCTAGATACCATTGAAAAAATATGGTGTTTTTCTGAAGTATGACAACATAAGGGACATTTTGAATGATGAAGAAATGGCAATTTGATTTCAAAAGATATTCATCCACACCTATTGGGGAAAATTAGGTACTTTTGAAGTTTTTTTCCTTTTTTATTTTGAAGGGGGAGGGGGAACTTTGCATGGTGTTAAATCACTTCCTTGGAAAAGACATTATTTAAAATAAAATTAATTATTCATTCATTCAAACGCGGTCAAATCAAACAAGAGGCAAAACTTTGACAGGGAACGTATCAATTATTTAATTTATCGTGGGTTTTTTCGGAAAATACAAACATGCAATGTAAGCAAAAATTTCAATTTTAACTTTTTTTGTACAGATTGTGAGTGATTTTTAAAAAATTTTTAATGTTACATGCATTTGGAGAAAGCCAACCAAATATTTTAAGATATCCGAAATTTGAGCTGTGCGCTGACTTGATGTAAAAAAATGGATCTGAAAAAATATGGACGTTCAAACAAATTTTGTTGTGAAAAAAGAAAATAACTTTTTTTTTTCAAAAATTTTTTAGATTACTCTTTTAGATCTAGTCACTTAAAAAATAAATAAATAAAATAATTTAAAATTTTAAGTTGAAAGGGAAGAGTAAAGGTAACACTAGCAAAAAAAAAAGTATGTCGTTGCACCTGGACTGGGGGATCGCATGTATATATTGGCATACAGCCCGAAAGGGCACTTGTCATCATTTTACATAAATTTTTTTTTAAAAAATTTGGAAAGTGGACAAATTTCCCCATATAGGAAGACGTCTATTTGATCTATTTTAAAGCAGGGCAAGCCTCGGTTGAGACGTCTAGCTATAACCCCTTTCATCAGTCTCTCGGAAAAATCATGGAAAAAAATAATAATTTTTTGAATGACCTATTTTCTGGATAACAATGATGTATTTTTTCACTCAATCTGGGTTTAGAAAAGGCGAAGTACAATTTACACCTGACACGACAACATCAAATTTTAAAAAACAGTTTTGCTAAAAGTAAAAATGCCTTTCTTCCCCTTTTTTGACTTACTAAAGCTTTCGATGAGGTTTGGGCACAGCCCCATTTTATAAAATTAAAAAAAAATTGGGCTTTCTGGGCACGCACAATTATGTGAAAATCATTTAATGGGGGAACATAATACCAAAGTTGGTGACTTTATCACCCAAAGATCTTTAAAAAAATGGAATTCCACAAAGGGTTTTATAATCTCCCCCCTTGTTTTTTCAATGTAATGCAATAGATTGTAAAAAGTTTTTCATCAAAATACCCAAAGGAGCCAATTCGATGACATTTCAATATGGGTTAATGTTCTTTTAAAAAAAAACAAATTTTCGTCACAAAAATTATATTTTAAAGCTCTTTCCCCGC
>CM031627.1:14956062-14963562 GCA_018398815.1 Conus ventricosus
CCATTTTATCAGTTTTGATTCGTTTACTCTCCTCCGCTTTTCTGCCAAAGTGTTGAACGTGTACATGAAGGGATTAATGGCTGAGTTTAAAGGTAAACCAAATATCGCCAGGGCGACATTCACTTCCCCCGAAACAGGAACACCAGCCGATGCCAACATTCCGCACAATCCAATAGGAAACCAGCACATGAAGTCTGTCAGTGCGATAGTGATTAACCGACGAGCTATAGTCATGTCTTTTGACATTTGCGTAGTGTTCACTTTCATAGCGTTTTTTCTGAACCGACCAGTAGACAAATGCCTGACCGACAGATATTAATAGAAACAAAACAAAAT
The DNA here is from genome assembly GCA_018398815.1 of Conus ventricosus. NCBI lineage: Eukaryota > Metazoa > Mollusca > Gastropoda > Neogastropoda > Conidae > Conus > Conus ventricosus. The sequence continues at coordinate 14,956,399 of CM031627.1, forward strand.
TGAGAACAATCAACACGCTAAAAGAATAAAGTTTTCCCTTTAAACTCTTGCCTTGTCACTGGTAGAGGAATACAGATGCCTGTCTGGCTGTAAAACTCCCAATGCGATGTCACTGGAAGTAAGGGCAACAACGCCAGGAAACAGCCAAGCACCCAGATCAATAAACAGGCCAAACCGGCTGAGCTTCTTTCAAATCGCAAAGTACTGAAAGGAAAATGAAGGACAAGAAACCGATCCAAAGTGATCAAGGAGATCATCAGAGCCGACACCCTCGCTGGACATAAAAGACAGAAATCCAGCCACCTTACAGGGCACACTGCTCTTCCAGGCATCATCATGATGGAGATATCTACCACGGAACCTTTCATCAGCCACTCCGATGAAAGTCATGTAAACACCCATCAGAAAGTCAGCCGCGGTAAGGCTGATAACAAATACACTGAATCCACTTGAGGAAGCCATGCTCCTCACAAACAGACGTGCAGAGAAACAGAAGACGTTACCAGTCAGTGCCAGACAAGCCATCAGCCACAGAAATCCACGGTATGTCCATGATTGCAGTAAATCTTCACACGAAGAAATTTCATCTTTTGGGGCATGACAGTGTGAAGAATCAAAGTTATAAGGAAGTGTACCTACACAACATAATTTATAGTTTTTCGTCGAGATGAAACTCAGGTAGACAAGGCCTTTGAAGATGTCAGGTGGAAATGATTTCACTGGACTGCCCTTCATGTGTAGCTCACTCAGCAGGGGTAGGAACTGAACACCCGTTCCAGTGACCGTATGGATGGTAGTGAAGGTCAAGTTCAATTTCTGCAAGGCAGAAAAATGCCACAGACTTCTGAAATCAAATACACTCAGTGCTGCGTATGACAGATCGATCATTGTAAGTGCACTGTTTTGGATTCTAATGGAAGCAACGTTGCTTCCTGCATGGCTAATTGACATGATAGGATTATTGGACAAGGATAATGACTGCAGATTTTTAAATGAAGAAAAGAAGTCATGTTTAGATGCTGCAGCTCGTTGCTACTAAGATCAAGAATCCTCAAATTCCTCAATGTTATTTCAGGAACATTTGTTAGATGACACATGGCAAGAACTAGAATGTATCAGGTAGATGTTACTCCTCATGTCGGTCAGCGTCATGCCAGAGCCATGGAAATCCAGAGATCTGATGTCAGGGAAGCGTTCTGCATGGAAACTTTTTGGACAAAAAAAATGTGTGAACTTGGCAAAAGCAACCCACAGGGCACGTCACATCACACCACAGTTCGTCATCATACAATGGACAGTGAGGCCAGCCATCACACATGTTGTCACTATGTACACATACTTTTGAAAGCCTGCATTGATAAAAGCCTGGACACGTCAGTTTCTCACATTCCTGTTCGTCTTGGTAATCCATACAATCATACATTCCATTGCATCGTGTGTAAACCGGCAGACAGTCATTGTAATTCGCCTTGACAGCGATAGTGGCTGTCAGGACAAGACTCGTTGGAATCCATTCGTGTTATGATGAAATGCCTGTTGCCATCAAAATTGACCAGAGCAGGTGGCGGAAAACGATGCAAACGTTGGCTAGCCTCTACCCTTTGAATTTTGAATCTCTCACACTGGTTTTCATCGGATTCATCCTGACAGTGAGATACTTGGTCACACACGTTGTCATAGGGTACACACCGACCATCCGTGCATGCAAACGTTGTTGCGCAAAGTGGCAGATGACAGAACGATTCATCACTGGAATCTAGACAGTCAGCTCTGAAATCACAAACCAGACAGTACGCCATGTAGCTAATGCCATCATTGCATGTAAATATAGCAGAGAAAGTGGCAGCACTGGTTGAATTCAAAACATCAGCATGTAAATTCGGATAAGAGTAATGACAATGGATGCGTGCGTTTGACTACACACAGCATGTTTGTGGGAGCCACATAAGAGAAATGTGTATGTGATATGACCATCATGGCACACAGTCATATAGTTTAGTCCTCTTGGCAAAAGAAAACGTGTGCTGTCAAAGAAAATTCCCTTTTGATGATGAAAGTTTTCTTCACTTTTGTTCGTCCTAACCTCACACAGTAGTATACCGCGACGACAAAGTTGCTCCCTAAAAACCAACATTCCTTCCAAGTCAAGTTCAAGACAAGTGATTTCACCGGTATCGATTGATATACTATATCCTTTATCAATATTTAAAGTATGATACAAGACTCTTTTCTTATTATGCGCACTATGCTTATACAAATTAGGCAATGAGAGATCATTCAAAAACAAATCCGTTGTGAGTTCATGCATGTACCAAAATCTCCCTGATTTACTGGCTATGGTACAATACGGATCATACACACATGTAGGAAAATTTAACGTGCCCTCTACACTATCCAGACATGATCATCTTTTGTTTCGGCTCTATACAGATCCCAAATAAATGTGTAACAACGGTCACACAACGCCACCATTCCCTTGCAGTCCGCACTGCTGAAGGGACAGTGTTGTGTTTCATCTCGTCCATCTTCACACTCTGTCTTCAGGTTGCAGTCCAGGTGGTGCTGAAAGCTGGAATAGTGTTCCACTGAACAGTTGACCAACCCACTGGACAGCTTGTTGGGGGCTCTACCTTCAGGAAAAAAGGAAAAGTAAAACTGAAAGCATGTTGTTTCATTGATGCAACCGTGACGTCCAATATAAACAATGAATTCTCCGCCATGTAACTTGTGTATACTGGCAAAATTAGCTGACTCGCTTCGTGTGCTCCAATACATAGGGATTTCTGGGATAGACACGCTGACGTAGGCATCTTTCGCATTTGGTGTTAGCCGCTTGACATTGTACACGAGCGTATGCCCGGCTGGCACAGGTACACTCATCTCTGGAAGAAGGGTATCATTATCATTTCCTTTTGTCTTCACCGTGATGTACCCAGATGTCGGCGAGGTCATGACCAGAGCCAGGCCTCTAGGTGCTGTGAATTAATATCGATTGAAGACATAGAAATTAGTTATGATAGACCTGTTTTGTATGTGCAGGGAAGAGGGGGAAGTAGGGGGAACTATTAACTCATGGGTATCATATCTTGTACGGAGAGAACTGACCCTCCTTTCCCTCCTGCCTTGTCACCGCAATTCCTGAAATTTGTCGGAATGCATACCTTACCTTCCGTTCTTCATGTTCCGAACCCAACTGGCCTCCGCACACATTCACACAACGTACACACACACACACACACACACACACACACACACACACACACACACACACACACACACACACACACACACACACACTCCGTTTTTTTTTTAAACATACAGCCGTGTATGCAATCAGTTACATAACGTCATTATTTTTCTTTATATTTGCTTTCACTTTGAAGGTGTCAAGTATTATGTAAATATTGCGCCCATGTTTTTTTTAAGAAGATGTTAAAAAACAATTTCTTCCAGAGCCAGCCGTTAACTGATGCTTGAGCACATAAAACACTCAGCTCTGCCATTGAATCTTTCTCCAAGCGTCAGCAACCTTTCAAAAACAATCTACAATCGCGCACTGAGCCATCGCCCCTCGACTCGGGCAAGTCGTACATGCACACCTTCAGTCCATTGATGATTGCCACAACCAACTCAAGGAGACAAGTCATCCAGACTGCAAACACTGGGAGCTCTCCCAGGACCCGCCTTCACCCAAACACCCAACAATGACACCCCCCCCCCCCCCCCCCCCCCCCGAGCCACCACTACCCAGCTACAGCAATGCCACCTTGACCACTGCACCCTCACACCCTTACTCTTGCCAACAGCGAAAGATCCACCCGAGCCAAAAGCTTCAAATTTTCTCCGAGTCAATCTTCCGCCAACAGATGTCAAAACTGCCTATCAGATGCTGAGAGATTTTCCTTTCCAGAAAAAAATGTTGTACACGGTTCCTGTCCAGGGCGTACCCAAACCATCGCCGTTTTTACCGGAGAGCTCGGACATCACACATCTCTTCCTAGGCCTTGTTTTCCATCGACCACCCCTTAACAACTAATAGGACGTCGAACTATCCATTGTAGAGACTTTGCTCATTGAAAAGTCTTTGGCAAAAATCTTGCTTTGCAAGAGAACGTAATCCCGGGGCATAAAAACATGTAATTAGGGCAGTCAACTTGTTTGAGGAAACAAAACTGGCTGAAGAAATGTTCAGGATAGAGATAGGAAAACCCCTAATACTCTCGGAGATCCTACAGACACACAGAAAAAGCCTTTACACAAAAACAAAAGCTTTGAGATTTCAGGTCAGAAATAGGACACACCCCCCCCCCCCCCCCCACTTAACTCCCACCCCAACTTTCTCTCCCCCTCCCCCCTCCCAAAAAAAAAAAAAACTTCAATAGAGAAGAACCCCCGTTTTCATCAACGTGTCCTGGCAGTTTGCTCTACCTGTGGAAGGTCCACTTTGTGTACGCCACCGTCCAGCAAGAAGACCGAACGGCTGTTCACACTCTTACGATTGTACCAGCTGCGTATAATCAAGGTAAACATTTTGTGTGTGAAGAGTGCAGCAACTACCCGCTCGATCTCAAATGTTCTGTCCAAACTGACAGGATCAAACCAGCAGCAGTAAGAGACACAGGTGAGTGAACAACCAGTACCAGAGTGATACTGTATAATCACGTCAGACCACTCACTCCAATATCTCAACATGTCATACAACAGGCACCTGCATCATTATGTAATACAACAAATATTTCATAAGCAAAACAGAAGCAGATGTCATGAACAATCCAGTCATGCCAATACTGATCGGAAACAATAGAAAATTTGACAAAACTGGAGCGGTACTGGTATGCCCAGAAAAAGAAGACTTTGCACAGATCAAAACCAAATGCAATATAAGCACACACACAAAAAAAAGAAGAAAAACCACTGAACTTCAAACGATCATGTCTGAGAACTGTAAAACCCAGTCAGTTAGGATGTGCATGACATGAAATGACGATCAGTGATCTTCGTGTGCAAAATGACGATCTGAAAGCAGAGAACAGCATGATGAAAGACAGAATTGTGCGTTTGAAAGAAAAAGTCGACGATCTGGAGGGACAATCAAAAAGAAATAATTTAATTTTCTTATTAACTGCCAAGGAGAGATGGAGAAACCAAACAGGACTGTGGAAATATTTAAATAATCTGTTGAGTATGGAGTAAAAAGTATCGTAAACAGCAGAAGTTGACTGACTACATCGCCTCAATAATGAGCCTTATTCACTTTTTATTGTCAGAGGAACTTTTTACAAAGACAAAGAAGAAATGTTTAGAGCCAAAAAGAACCTAAGGAATAGTTCAGCATTTATTGGTGACGACTTCACAAAGAGAGCCCGAGACATTAGAAAGAAATTAGGACCACATTTAAAAGCTGCCAGACAATAACAAGAGGCTACTATGATCTATGACCATCTCCTCATCGAAGGCAAGAAATTTGTTCTGGATGGGGATGAAAGTTAAAGGAAGTTAGATAAAAGTTTTGCCAGCCTCTGCAAACATAGTTATAATCCCACAATTCTAAAAGTCTAATTTCCCTGTTTGATTATACAAAGGTAGACAATGTTGACCAAACACCGGTTTTGAAGACAAAATACGAAAACCAATGTGGTAATGGCCGTGTGTCATGTTCACAGAGTAAACTTTGTAGATGTGTAACGGGGAATTGTAATCATCCTTGTTCCCCACGGCATGAAACGATTTGTGACACCAACCGAGACGAAGCACGTGACAATGACAGGGAACATCACAGTGGAGAAGAGATAAGAGGCAATACAACCAACAGAGATATCCTGATGCATGAAAGTCTTAATGAAAGTATGAATGATAGCGAGTATGAAAGTGAACAAAACATGAGTGGAATACAGGTTGAAAACCAAGTACGCTCATTCTCTTTCCTGCATTGGAATATAACATTTAATGGCATTGGTCTAAAGTGGGTGATCAACTGGTTTTTATCCTGTAACTCTCTGTGATCGTAATTGCCAAAGCGCCAGGACTTTGGCCTGATTGACGTGTTTGAGTGGATGAATACCAGAGCGACTGGTTTGGGTTGGTGATGGTGGGTGTTGGCCAGGTGTCTCAGAAATGCTTTTATAAAGTGACCGGGACGTTTCGCCTATTTAGAGCTGACCGCAAAGTTGATAGTGAATGACATACACAATGGTGCGGCTCTGACAGGAGAATGTGCATTTTGGGGGCCATGTAGAATGGTGTCTAGCTTTGTGAGACCCTTTACACTTTTCAACTGGTGTAACTCAGTTCTGTTTTGATGTTAGTTTCACTGACGTGTTATCTACAGGATCAAGTACAATAGCTTATTCTGCGTTATCAAGTTATTTATGTTATGAAAGTGTTCTCGATTCCTTGACTGTTGGTTCTGCATGTGTAGAATCCAGTCACTTGTCTGTGTCACTGGTTTTTAACCTTAACAGCCATCATCACCAGCCTAAACCAGTCGTTCTGCTCTTCATCCACCCCAAACACATCAATCATGTCAAAATCCTGACACTTTGGCAATAACAGCGAGTCAAGAACAATGGCAGCAGGAACATGGCAAGTTTGTTAAGGAAGATAAAAGGTTCTGAAAAGCGTGGGTGTATTATTCCACAGAAAGTTTACACACAGCAAGATAACCAATGACGGTAGAACGTCAAAGTGAACAGCAAGACAGACGAAAGCACACTCGCACAACACAGTGATCCACCAGCTGATCAACCACCTGGGTTCAAATACTTTTAACAGATTTCAACAACAATGATGCATACTACCTGCTGCCCAGACCTGACCAAGCGAGCATTGTAAGACTGAGGACAGGGCACTCCAGACTCAAACACCACATGTTCACAATATTCCCCACTGGCGAGTCTTCAGGATGCCCATACAGTACAGCCCCAATGACTTTAGAACACTTCCTGCACGACTGTCCCACACATAAAAGCTATGAGCCTGCCTGCCAACACATCGACGAGAAGCTCCACGGATCAATGGCCTGCCAACACATCGACGAGAAGCTCCACGGATCTGTGGAGGGCCTCCGCCATACAGCAGCCTTCGTCGGTGCCTTTGGGATTCCTGTCAGAGTGTACGAAGAAAAAAAGAAATACTTTTCACAACAATGACACTGGCGAAGCTCAC
>CM031627.1:14968451-14994126 GCA_018398815.1 Conus ventricosus
CAGGTGGTTTTTGGTTTGCCACCGCCGATGTCATATAGCGTGTGGGCTCCGTTTGCGGTTGTTTGCACGTGCGGGTTGGCTGCACGTGTTTTTTGGGGGGCTTTCAGGTTTTTGCTTTGGGTGTGTTCACTAACAACGATTGAAGCAAACAAAAAGGTAGTGAACTACTTAGACATAACACTGGACCTCAACAATCACATATATAAACCATACAAGAGAAACCAACGATTACACCTCTTTATGTACACACCAAAAGTAACCATCCACCATCTATATTAAAGACCTACCCCATGGCATAAACAAGAGACTATCAAACCTGTCATGCAGTGAGAGAGTGTTCAACATGCAGCAGTAGAATACCAGGAGGCACTACAACAAGTGGATACAATTACAAATTACAATACAACCAGACAACAACAAAAATAAAAGCAAGAAAAATAGGAAAAGAAAAATCATATGGTATAACCCCCATACGACGGGAAATCAAAACAAACATAGGGAAAGAATTCTTCAAAATTTTAACAACTTCATTTCCAAAAGAACACAAACTGTCCACAATATTTAACAAAAACACTGTCAAACTATCGTACTCATGTATGCCCACCTCAAAACCTAATTAACGCATCAACAAAATGAAAATCAACACAGCAAAGAAGGGTGAAGAAAGGAAATCTTGCAATTGCACAGAAGGAGCAGTGCCCACTAAACAATAAATGTCTTCACAAAACATTTGTATACCAGGCTACTGTTACATCAGAAATGAAAAGAAACATACATAGGGATCACTGAAAACCACTTCAAAACCAGATATGCAGACCACAAACAGTCATTTAATAAAGAAAAATATAAAAACCAAACCAGAACTGAGCAAATATATCTGGAAACTTAAAGACGCAAAAACAAAGCTTACAATATATCCTGGAAAATCATAAAAAGAGCATCACAATACAGCAATGTTTAAAAAAGGTGCAACCTATGTTTAACTGAAAAATGGTTGATACTATGCAAACCACACTTAGCAAATTTTAACACCAAACAGAAATAGTAAACAACTTGCAGGCATAAATGGAAATCGTTGTTAGTGAACACACCCAAAGCAAAAACCTGAAGCCGCCAAAAAACACGTGCAGCCAACCGCACGTGCAAAACACCGCAAACGGGAGCCCACACGCAATATAACATCGGCGGTGGGCAAACCAAAAACCATCCTGATGACAGCGCAACACGCTTGAAACAAATTTGTAGATAGTTTTAAGATTCCTCTTTTAACTTGTTTTAAACTATATTATATATATATATATATATATATTTATATATATATATATATATATATTATACACAAAATAATAGTCCAAAAATCGCTGGCACGCACACATCTGGAGTCTTCAGAGAAGAAGGAATAACAAAGAACAACAAAGAAAACTCGACCACTTTAGGAAGCTATAGATCAATATTATTACTGTAAATAATTTTCGGCTCCTCTGCGAAGCCTTCTTCAGTACCTTCACGTCACTTCTGTAGAAACGTAGTTCTAGCACTACGTCAATGTTCAAAAGTACGTCAACTCTCTCTCTCTCTCTCTCTCTCTCTCTCTCTCTCTCTCTCTCTCTCTCTCTCTCTCTCTCTCTCTTCTCTTTTTTATCTATCTGTCGTTTTAAATTTTTTTTAAGGCACCTACCCCGAAATCCATTCCTTCCCCCGGTCTCCCCTGAAGTGGAATCCTTTCTTGATTTGAGCCATTAAAAATTTTGGTCCCAAGGTTACATGGTACCACATTCCTTGCGAAGTAGATCTTCATCTTCTTGCAGCGTCAAATGCGGTGATCTTGGGAAATGGGGGTTCTTGTTTTTTGGATGGGGAATCTGGTTCACGGGGGCGAAAAGTCTACACTTTTTTTTTCCCCAGTTTGATGTCGATTTGGGTTGGCCCAAACGGGTTTTAAATTGTTGGTAGAGCCCAAATAACTTCGTTTTGGAGAGGAAAGGAGTGGCATACAACACTCTTGGTGTCTCGCAATGATGTTTTTGGGATGTTGTTATTCTGCCATCGAAAAAAAACTAAGACCCCCTGGTAATAATGAATGTTTGCTGTATCACAAGGGGTTTTGCGGGGGAAAAAGAAGCCGGTTTTCTTCCTTAGGACCGTGCTGTCGGTTTTTGGGGGACATGGGTTGTAATTTTCCCCAATGTTTTTCCCTTCTCTGTCTGCCGAGATCAACATTTCTTGGAAAAAATTTTTCGTTCTTTTTTGGGTAGAGAATTTTAAAATTTTCATTGATTTTTTTTCCTTTGTGGGCCTCTCGGGTCAAATGTTGTACCAAGCCAGTTTCTTCGTTGCTTCTTGCGGGTTGTGAGAAGTGTTTTCTATTTTTGTGGCTCCCTTTGGACGTAAATGGGCACTCCTTTTCCAAACATGACACACAAGATTTTTGGAATACTTTGTTCCTAGCTGCCAGTTTGTCATCGCACTGCAGAATCTGCGGAGTCGTATTCCTCCCTTCAAGGGCCCCTTGGTCTGGGATGGCAATACCGGATGAAGATAGAGTGGTTTGTTTGCTGTTACGTCTGTGTTGATTTCCCATCGGGGGGAAGTTCAGTTTCCGCCCAAATACCCATTCAGACATGTGTTATTTGTCCATTTGATGGTTTGGAGGTAAAGGGTTTGGGTTCAGCTTGAAATGATAAAACTGTGGGGGAAAATGGAATTTCGAAAACCCATGTCTCAAAATTTTTCCCAGTCCAGTTTTGACTCTTATTGGATGGATGTAGAAAAGAAAGGGGGAAAATGAGGTTGTAGAAACAAGTTGTGGTTGCTTCCCCCTGAAAACTCTAATAATCCAGGAATGACGGGGGCCCCTGGCTGCCCCGGGTTTTGGGGCTTGGATAATTTTTATTTTGTTTCGCCGTCTTCTTTTTGCGAAATTGTTGCAATGCAATGTCAAGCCTTCCTGTAAGCGTTGGGGAGTCAAGAGGCGGGGGATCTTTTGCGGTCTTCTTTGTGCAGGAACTCCATTACGTTTGTACGTTGGGATGGAGGCACTACGTCAAGATTGTAGTGTTGCTGATGGGGAAGTGGGCTTTTTACTTCGGTTTTCCTCTCTATCTTCGTAGAACTTTTGTGTCCTGATTGTTGGTGGTGTTGCGTAGGTGTTGAATCCCCTTCGGAAAAGTTAAAAAGTGGCTGTACTGGAGTCCCTGACCCTGTCGAGGAGTTTTTTTTGGAAAAGGCTTTGCTTGGGGGGTCTTGGTGGGGTTTTGTTTTTCCTGTTTTGGGGTTCGGATGTCTGTGCTTTTTGTTCGTATTGAGTGGCGCCTTTCGATCCCCCTTTTTGCCATGATTTTTTTTTTTGTGTCACCTGCTCAGATGGATTTGGTCGGCTGTAAAAATTGCTATCTTCATCAGCCAGTCTTTTATCACCCTATAAATGATGTTATACGTTACCCTGCTTTATCCCCTTTTTGCATGTGCACCCTGGGTTAAAGGGAGATCTTTCGTTCTTTGGGGCAGTTCTTTGACCCGTGTTTGGTTATCTTTGATCCCCCTCGTTTTTGGGGTCATGTGTCATAGAAACGTTGTTTTAAAATTCAAGAGCTGCTCTCTCTGGGTTGTTTATCTGTAGGTTGGGGACCATGGGAACTTTTTAAATCATCACATTTCTTCACCATTAGAGTCTTTTTTTTCCCTTTTTTTTCACATGGTAAAAACGTGCCATCTAAATTCGCCCGGATAAGTGCAATGGTTTTTTCCATAAATTACTGGTGTCTTGGGTGGGGGCAAAATAAACTGGGAGTCGACAAATGGCTTTTGATCTTTCCCTAAGCGTTAGTTTTAGGCTAGAACAATGGGGTGAGGGGTTTTTTGTCTTCCCCTGTGGCGGTACTGAGGTTTATTTTTTTTTTCTTGCTTTTTCCCTTTCCCTTTCTTTTGCTCTATGGGTTCACATTCTTTTTAGCTTTTCTTGATCCCTTTAGGTAGTTTTGACTGTGTCTAAAAGAACCAGTGTTGTGATGTACGTGCTTTAGGTAATTGTTTAAGGGTTGCTTGATTTTTTTCAAGGGTGTTTTGACTTGTCTTCTTAGTTCTAGTTCCTTTTGAAAATCTCCAAGCAACGTTTCGGTTTCTGTTCGCCAGACATCAAAAGTCTCTCTTTTGGGATCAGGAAAATTGGGCTCTCTGAATTCTAGTGGTTTTTTTCGCTTCCGATGGGGAAACCCGTCCTTGATCCGTTTGTTTAAAATCTCTTTAATGTGTTCATAAAGGTCTTTGTTTTTTTTTGGTATGCTTGTTTAAAATGAATTTTAATCCATACGGTAGTTTTCCATGAAAAAAAACACCATGTAGAAAAATTTGTTTTTAAAATGATAAGTTGATGTTTTTAAAATTCAATCTCTCAAGATACAAAAGGTTTGGGTGATGTACAAACCAAATTTCTTCCCTGTCGAAAGGGGTTTATATGGGGCCCGGCAGTTTGGCAACGAGGTGTAATCCCGGGGAAAACACAAAAAATTTTTATTAAATAGACAATGTGATTAAAAAAACCTTAAACGATTTTTTGATGTCCAAAAACCCCTTGGGGGCAACATTTGTTCCTTTTTTTTAATACCTTTTTTAACAAAATTTTTATATTTTTATGTTTGGCGTCATATGACGCCATAAAAATTTTTTTTTGAATGTGTAGAAAGGACCGGATATGAAACGTTTTAAAGGATTTTGATGTTGAGGAATGTTTTAATTTTTTTGTTTAAAAAAAATTGACTCTTTTAGGTAAAGGTTCTTTGGGGTTTAAAAGTCGCGTTTAAAGAAAAAAGAATTTGGAGGTTTTTCTCTTTTGAAGTTTTAGTTTTCCTTCCCCCCACATCTCGCGCACACTTTGAATTCACTTCCCACCCCCCCCCTTCCCTTAATTTCCGGGGTGTGGTTGGGTGTTCTTGAAAAATGGGAAACAGATTTAAGCTTTTTTTTCAGCCGCTTTTTGGGAATTTAAATAAACAAAAAAACTGACAACATTTCTTTCTTTTGCTTAAAAAATTTTGCCTCCCTTTTCTGATTGGCCTGTGTCTGACGTAAGTGGCCTTGCTGCCCTTCACATTTAAATTTATGGGTCACACGTCTGCGGAGCAGTAGTATTTCCCTTCAAATTACAAGGGGCCGGAAGCTTTTAAAGTTATTTGTTTGGATGCACGAAAAAAGAAAAATGTTTTAAAAGTGGGGGGTAAATTTTAAAAACTTGGTTTTGGCTACGTTTGGCTACAATAGAACGTTGGGGACACAAATGGATTTCTGCGGACATTTCTGAACAGATTGATTGATCGTTGAAATAACAAAATATGTTCAACCTGTAAAGAAAACACAACAGCTTGCAAGAAACAGTATCTATGTAAAGGAAACATCAAAGTAATATTAAAATAACAACATCAAACAAGAGCACAATGCACGTTTTCCTGACCAATTGACATGTTTATTTTCCAAATAAACATTTGCAACAAAGTTCCTCTTTCTTTCTTGAGTGGACATCACTTAAAACCTTGCATTTCTCTTTCATTCCATTCCGACGTAAATAGCTCACTTAGGATTTTTTTTTCATAAAAAGATCCACCAGCGGGACTCAAGTTAACAGGAGGTTGGCTTTTGGTCGACGTATTGGACGCTGAGGTTTTCCGCAGGGAATAAACGCAATCAAAATCCCTAGCAGACTTCTGTCTGCAACTGCTTCGATGACCACTCGCTGGTCGTCACGAAAAACCTAAGTTTTCCTCTTCAACTCCCAAGGCTGGAAAACATTGGTCAGTCATTTCTTGCAAAGTGAAGAGTTAATCTAACCTTCTGTACCACAGTTTGTCATCTCGAGGTCTGCCATAAAGATCGGGAACACACCCATCCTACAAACAAGTGAGCTTCTCTCACCCATCACGTGCATCAGCGTCCTGTCGAATCAACAATAACGAAAAGTTATGAATTTCAGCACTATTCACAAATGGTCTAACATTGTGGTCACACTTCTATATTTCTCAATAATTCTTTTTTTTTTTTTCAAAATCTCCACCTGTACTCCTCAGCATCAAAATTCACTGACGTTTCTTATCCGGTCCATTCATACGACATTATGCAAGTCATGACATACACACATCTTCTGTCATGAGAACTGCCATGACTGCTGAAGTACTGGGACCTATGCGGCTTTCTCTACCAGAAGACGAGGACCGACCCTGGTCAGGCATAAGCCGATGGTTCTCTTCAAACTACAGAACACACAATGGTGCCCCATGGCTGTCTGTGGAGGATTTACATGTATATTTTAACGTCACCATTTCATCCCAATCGCCCCTCTCCTACCACCCCACCCCTACCCCACCCATCTGCTTCGAGTCATTTTGATCGTAATTCAGGACTTCTTCGCCTCAACTGCTGGTTTTTTCTTTTTTTGTTTTTTTTCTTTTTTTATTCAACTGCATGTTTATTTGCGTTTCTTCTCAATACATACACACTATGTGGCCACATCCACTTCCCATTCTAATTTGAGAAGATATTTATCGTTCGTTCTTTGTTTTCATTGTCGTGCTGTTGTTTGTCTTGCCTGAGGAAGTGCAAAAGAGGTGAAAGGCATCGTGTTGTGTCTGGTAATGTGTCTCTTTCGTTGCGCGGAACAGTAAAGAGGTGAAAGGCGTCGTGTTGTGTCTGGTAATGTGTTTGTCTCTTTCGTTCGGCGGAACAGCAAAGAGGTGAAAGGCGTCGTGTTGTGTCTGGTAATGTGTTTGTCTCTTTCGTTCGGCGGAACGTAAAGAGGTGAAAGGCGTCGTGTTGTGCCTGGTAATGTGTTCTCTTTCGTTCGGCGGAACAGCAAAGAGGTGAAAGGCGTCGTGTTGTGTCTGGTAATGTGTTGTCTCTTTCGTTCGGCGGAACAGTAAAGAGGTGAAAGGCGTCGTGTTGTGCCTGGTAATGTGTTTGTCTCTTTCGTTCGGCGGAACAGTAAAGAGGTGAAAGGCGTCGTGTTGTGCTGGTAATGTGTTTGTCTCTTTCGTTCGGCGGAACAGTAAAGAGGTGAAAGGCGTTGTGTTGTGTCTGGTAATGTGTTTGTCTCTTTCGTTCGGCGGAACAGCAAAGAGGTGAAAGGCGTCGTGTTGTGTCTGTAATGTGTTTGTCTCTTTCGTTCGGCGGAACAGTAAAGAGGTGAAAGGGTCGTGTTGTGCCTGGTAAGTGTTTGTCTCTTTCGTTCGGCGGAACAGTAAAGAGGTGAAAGGCGTGTTTGTGTCTGGTAATGTGTCTCTTTCGTTCGGCGGAACAGTAAAGGGTGAAAGGCGTCGTGTGTGCTGGTAATGTGTGTGTCTCTTTCGTTCGGCGGAACAGTAAAGAGGTGAAGGCGTCGTATTGTGTCTGGTAATGTGTGTCTCTTTCGTTCGGCGAAACAGCAAAGAGGTGAAAGGCGTCGTGTTGTGTCTGGTAATGTGTTTGTCTCTTTCGTTCGGCGGAACAGTAAAGAGGTGAAAGGCGTCGTGTTGTGCCTGGTAATGTGTTTGTCTCTTTCGTTCGACGAACAGTAAAGAGGTGAAAGGCGTCGTGTTGTGTCTGGTAATGTGTTTGTCTCTTTCGTTCGGCGGAACAGCAAAGAGGTGAAAGGCGTCGTGTTGTGTCTGGTAATGTGTTGTCTCTTTCGTTCGGCGGAACAGTAAAGAGGTGAAGGCGTCGTGTTGTGCTGGTAATGTGTTTGTCTCTTTCGTTCGGCGGAACAGTATAAGAGGTGAAAGGCGTCGTGCTGTGTCTGGTAATGTGTCTCTTTCGTTCGGCGGAACAGTAAAGAGGTGAAAGGCGTCGTGTTGTGCCTGGTAATGTGTTGTGTCTCTTTCGTTCGGGGAACAGTAAAGAGGTGAAAGGCGTCGTATTGTGTCTGGTAATGTGTCTCTTTCGTTCGGCGGAACAGCAAAGAGGTGAAAGGGTCGTGTTGTGTCTGGTAATGTGTTTGTCTCTTTCGTTCGGCGGAACAGTAAAGAGGTGAAAGGTGTCGTGTTGTGCCTGGTAATGTGTTTGTCTCTTTCGTTCGGCGGAACAGTAAGAGGTGAAAGGCGTTGTGTTGTGTCTGGTAATGTGTCTCTTTCGTTCGGACGGAACAGTAAAGAGGTGAAAGGCGTCGTTGTTTGTTGGCTCTTGGTAATACCGTGTTGTGTCTCTTGTGTTCTGGGGAACAGCAAAGAGGTGAAAGGTGTCGTGTTGTGCTGGTAATGTGTTGTCTCTTTCGTTCGGCGGAACAGCAAAGAGGTGAAAGGTGTCGTGTTGTGCTGGTAATGTGTTTGTCTCTTCGTTCGGGCGGAACAGCAAAGAGGTGAAAGGCGTCATGTTGTGCCTGGTAATGTGTTTGTCTCTTTCGTTCGGCGGAACGCAAAGAGGTGAAAGGCGTCGTGTTTGTGCCTGGTAATGTGTTTGTCTCTTTCCTTCGGCGGAACAGCAAAGAGGTGAAAGGCGTCGTGTTGTGCTGGTAATGTGTTTGTCTCTTTCGTTCGGCGGAACAGCAAAGAGGTGAAAGGCGTCGTGTTGTGTCTGGTAATGTGCTTGTCTCTTTCGTTCGACGGAACAGTAAAGAGGTGAAAGGCGTCGTGTTGTGTCTGGTAATGTGTTTGTCTCTTTTGTTCGGCGGAACAGTAAAAGAGGTGAAAGGCGTCGTGTTGTGTTGGTGATGTGTTTGTCTCTTTCGTTCGGCGGAACGTAAGAGGTGAAAGCGTCGTGTTGTGTCTGGTAATGTGGTTTGTCTCTTTCGTTCGGTGGTGGAACAGTAAAGAGGGAAAAGGCGTCCTGTTGTGTTGGTATTGTTGTCTCTTCGTTCGGCGGAACAGTAAAGAGGTGAAAGGCGTCGTGTTGTGCCTGGTAATGTGTGTGTGTCTCTTTCGTTCGGCGGAACAGCAAAGAGGTGAAAGGCGTCGTGTTGTGCCTGGTAATGTGTTTGTCTCTTTCGTTCGGCGGAACAGCAAAGAGGTAAAAGGCGTCGTGTTGTGCCTGGTAATGTGTTTGTCTCTTTCGTTCGGCGGAACAGCAAAGAGGTGAAAGGCGTCGTGTTGTGCCTGGTAATGTGTTTGTCTCTTTCGTTCGGCGGAACAGTAAAGAGTGAAAGGCGTCGTGTTGTGCCTGGTAATGTGTTTGTCTCTTTCGTTCGGCGGGAACAGTAAAGAGGTGAAAGGCGTCGTGTTGTGCCTGGTAATGTGTTTGTCTCTTTCGTTCGGCGGAACAGTAAAGAGGTGAAAGGCGTCGTGTTGTGCCCGGTAATGTGTTTGTCTCTTTCGTTCGGCGGAACAGTAAAGAGGTGAAAGGCGTCGTGTTGTGCTGGTAATGTGTTTGTCTCTTTCGTTCGGCGGAACAGTAAGAGGTGAAAGGCGTCGTGTTGTGTTGGTAATGTGTTTGTCTCTTTCGTTCGGCGGAACAGAAAGAGGTGAAAGGCGTCGTGTTGTGTCTGGTAATGGTTTGTCTCTTTCGTTCGGCGGAACAGTAAAGAGGTGAAAGGCGTCGTGTTGTGCTGGTAATGTGTTTGTCTCTTTCGTTCGGCGGAACAGTAAAGAGGTGAAAGGCGTCGTGCTGTGTCTGGTATGTGTCTCTTTCGTTCGGCGGAACAGTAAGAGGTGAAAGGCGTCGTGTTGTGCCTGGTAATGTGTGTGTCTCTTTCGTTCGGCGGAACAGTAAAGAGGTGAAAGGCGTCGTATTGTGTCTGGTAATGTGTCTCTTTCGTTCGGCGGAACAGCAAAGAGGTGAAAGGCGTCGTGTTGTGTCTGGTAATGTGTTTGTCTCTTTCGTTCGGCGGAACAGTAAAGAGGTGAAAGGTTGTCGTGTTGTGCCTGGTAATGTGTTTGTCTCTTTCGTTCGGCGGAACAGTAAAGAGGTGAAAGGCGTTGTGTTGTGTCTGGTAATGTGTCTCTTTCGTTCGCGGAACAGTAAAGAGGTGAAAGGCGTCGTGTTGTGCTGGTAATGTGTGTGTCTCTTTCGGTTCGGCGGAACAGTAAAGAGGTGAAAGGCGTCGTGTTGTGTCTGGTAATGTGTTTGTCTCTTTCGTTCGGCGGAACAGCAAAGAGGTGAAAGGTGTCGTGTTGTGCCTGGTAATGTGTTTGTCTCTTTCGTTCGGCGGAACAGCAAAGAGGTGAAAGGTGTCGTGTGTGCCTGGTAATGTGTTTGTCTCTTTCGTTCGGCGGAACAGCAAAGAGGTGAAAGGCGTCGTGTTGTGCCTGGTAATGTGTTTGTCTCTTTCCTTCGGCGGAACAGCAAAGAGGTGAAAGGCGTCGTGTTGTGCCTGGTAATGTGTTTGTCTCTTTCCTTCGGCGGAACAGCAAAGAGGTGAAAGGCGTCGTGTTGTGTCTGGTAATGTGCTTGTCTCTTTCGTTCGACGGAACAGTAAAGAGGTGAAAGGCGTCGTGTTGTGTCTGGTAATGTGTTTGTCTCTTTTGTTCGGCGGAACAGTAAAGAGGTGAAAGGCGTTCGTGTTGTGTCTGGTGATGTGTTTGTCTCTTTCGTTCGGCGGAACAGTAAAGAGGTGAAAGGCGTCAGTGTTGTGTCTGGAAATGTGTTTGTCTCTTTCGTTCGGTGGAACAGTAAAGAGGTGAAAGGCGTCGTGTTGTGTCTGGTTAATGTGTTTGTCTCTTTCGTTCGGTGGAACAGTAAAGAGGTGAAAGGCGTCCTGTTGTGTCTGGTAATGTGTTCTTTTCGTTCGGCGGAACAGTAAGAGGTGAAAGGCGTCGTGTTGTGCCTGGTAATGTGTTTGTCTCTTTCGTTCGGCGGAACAGTAAGAGGTGAAAGGCGTCGTGTTGTGCCTGGTTTGTGTCTCTTTCGTTCGGCGAACAGCAAAGAGGTGAAAGGCGTGTGTTGTGCCTGGTAATGTGTTTGTCTCTTTCGTTCGGCGGAACAGTAAAGAGGTGAAAGGCGTGTGTTGTGTCTGGTAATGTGTTGTCTCTTTCGTTCGGCGGAACAGTAAATCTTCTTTAGGTTGCTTTAGTTTCTGCCTGCAGTCACTTCTCTTTCAAACTGTGAAAAATTCTGGTTAAATCAGTTTATATATATATATATATTTATATATATATATATTTATATATATATAATATATTATATTGAATTATAACAAAGCTTGCTCTTATGTCTTAGATTGAAGAAATAGGGGAGATACGCATTCTACCTGCAGTGGCAGATGATTCTGCCTAACTAACAGTATGTGCTTGAGTGGGTGGATGGGGAAAAAATAACAAATGCTTCTCAAAATGAGCCTTCAGCAAGCTTATATTCTCCAAGGGGGAGAGACATCCTCCAATAGGGAGGGAAACTCACTAACATAAAACTCCTGGTCATATACCGATATTTCGAAACTTGGTGGTTTCTCCTCAGTGACCGCGGAAAGTGGTAATTTGACTCCTCTGCCTATTCAGTTTTAGAAGAATGCATCCAGAAAAGGCTGGTGTGTCAATACTGTAGTATGTTTGTTGAGTTTTCAAAAACCAACCAAAGGTGCCATCTAAGAAGCAAAAGAAAATCATGAATGAGTCAAAACAAGCTACATTTTCTTGTGAAAGTAGAAAATATAAAAAAGATATCTCTAAGACACAGTGCTGAGGCCAGTTCTTGGAATGAATCCGCAAGGGACTTAATACAAACAAACTAATAAATTCCAAGGATAAGTACGAGCTCCATTCCATCAACTTACAGAGCAGCTTGGTGTTGCAATGACTGCAAGAAATATTGAATTTAAACAAAGCTTGCTCTTATGTCTTAGATTGAGAAATGGGGGAGATAGCATTCATACCTGCAGTGGCAGATGATTCTGCCTACTAACAGTATGTGCTTGAGTGGGTGGATGGGGAAAAATAAAACAATGCTTCTCAAATGAGCCTTCAGCAAGCTTATATTCTCCAAGGGGGAGAGAGACATCCTCCAATAGGGAGGGAAACTCACATAACATAAAACTCTGGTCATATACCGATATTTCGAAACTTGGTGTTTTTCCTCAGTGACCCGCGGAAAGTGGTAATTTGACTCTCTGCCTATTCAGTTTTAAGAAGAATGCAATCCAGAAAGGCTGGTGTTGCAATACTGTAGTATGTTTGTTGAGTTTTCAAAAAACCAACCAAGGTGCCTCTAAGAAGCAAAAGATTCATTCCAAGAACTGGCCTCAGCACTTGTTGTCTTAGAGGATATCTTTTTATATTTACTACTTTTCACAAGAAAATGTAGCTTGTTTTGCTCTTTCATTGATTTTCTTTTGCTTCTTAGATGGCACCTTTGGTTGGTTTTTGAAAACTCAACAAATACTACAGTATTGCACACCAGCCTTTTCTGGGATTGCATTCTTCTTAAAACTGAATAGGCAGAGGAGTCAAATTACACTTTCCGCGGCCACTGAGGAGAAACCACCAAGTTTCGAAATATCGGTATATGACCAGGAGTTTTTGTTAGTGAGTTTCCCTCCCTATTGAGGATGTCTCTCCCCTTGGACGAATATAAGTTGCTGAAGGCTCATTTTGAGAGCATTTTGTTTTATTTTCACCATCCACCACTCAAGCACATACTGTTAGTTAGGCAGATCATCTGCCACTGCAGGTTGAATGAGTATCTCCCCTATTTCTTCAATCTAAGACATAAGAGCAAGCTTTGTTTATATTCAATATTTCTTGCAGTCATTGCAACACCAAGCTGCTCTGTAAGTTGCTGGAATGGCGTCGGTTTACTTATCCTTGGAATTTATTTGTTTGTTGTATTTAAGTCCCTTGCGGATTCATTCCAAGAACTGGCCTCAGCACTTGTGTCTTAGAGGATATCTTTTTTATTTTCTACTTTTCACAAGAAAATGTAGCTTGTTTTGCTCTTTCATGATTTTCTTTGCTTCTTAGATGGCACCTTTGGTTGGTTTTTTGAAAACTCAACAAACATACTACAGTATTGCACACAGCCTTTTCTGGGATTGCATCTTCTTAAACTGAATAGGCAGAGGAGTCAAATTACCACTTTCCGCGGTCATGAGGAGAAACCAAGTTTCGAAATATCGAGTATATGACCAGGAGTTTTATGTTAGTGAGTTTCCCTCCTATTGGAGGATGTCTCCCCCTTGGAGAATTTAAGCTTGCTGAGGCTCATTTGAGAAGCATTTGTTTTATTTTTCCTCATCCACCCACTCAAGCACATTCTGTTAGTTAGGCAGAAACATCTGCCACTGCAGGTATGAAGCGTATCTCCCCTATTTCTTCAATCTAAGACATAAGAGCAAGCTTTGTTTATAATTCAATTTTTCTTGCAGTCATTGCAACACCAAGCTGCTCTGTAAGTCTGGAATGGTGCTCGGTACTTTCTTGGAATTTATTAGTTTGTTATATATATATATATATATATATTTATATTATATTATATTAATATATATTATATTATATACCCATATTTTAGAGGAGGACAGAAAAGAGAAGGGGAGAGAGGAAAAGAGAGAGAGGAAGAGAGAGAGAGAGAAGGAGAGGGCATATCTTAAAACAAGCTTGTAGATGAATTTTAGCACTTCATTTTAAAATATTTTTAACATATATATATATATATATATATATTTTAAAATTTATATATAATATATATATAATATATAAACTGTTTGCATAATGTTTTTAGTAATTCAGCAGCTTTTTTCCCTTCCACTCTTTCCTTTTGTTTTATTTACTACCTTTCGTTGGCTGCTTTGGGGGTGTTGTTGGATTCTTTTTTGAACCCTTGGTGGTGAGAATACCACAGAAATACGGACTGTGGTGCGTCTCTATTTGACACCAAGAGCACAGACAGAATCAGCCGTGTCTCCTTCATGAGTCTGATCCAGCGGACGAAAGGCCTAGGTGCAGGTGATACATATAGATCTTCTTCGAGAGGGATTGAGATGGTTCCCCCATGCAGCCAGTGAGGTGTTTTCATATTCATAATATACATTTTCCCATTTTCTTCATCTTCAATGTTATGTTTTTTTTAAATTTCAAATCTTTGCCAAGTCATTACTATAATGATGGAGAATTGTTAACCTGCTCCTGTTTTCTGCACTACTTAATTGTTCAGCATTATATATATATATATATTTATATATATATATTATATATATATATATATATATTATATATAAAAAATTACAAAAAACTAATAAATTCCAAGGATAAGTACTGAGCACCATTCCAGCAACTTACAGAGCAGCTTGGTGCGGCAATGACTGCAAAAAATATTGAATTATAAACAAAGCTTGCTCTTATGTCTTAGATTGAAGAAATAGGGGGAGATAAGCATTATATCTGCAGTTGTAGATAATACTGCCTAACTAATAGTATGTGCTCAAGTGGGTGGATGGGGAAAAAGAAAATAAATGCTTCTCAAAATGAGCCTTCAGCAAGTTTATAATCTCCAATAGGGAGGGGAAAAAGGGGCACAAAACACAAAAACCCCTGGCCATATACCGAAAATTTTCAAATTTTTGGGTTTGTTTCTCCTCAGTGCCACGGAGATAGATAATTTGACTCCTCGGGCCTTTTCATTTTTAAAAAAAGAATGCAAATCCCCGGGAAAAGGGCGGGGTGTGCAAACCATAGTATTTTTTGGGTTGATTTTTTAAAAAAAAAAACCCAAACCAAAGGTCCCCACCTAAGAAGCAAAAGAAAATAAAGAAAAAACAAAAAAACTACTTTTCTTGTAAAAAGTAGAAAATAAAAACAGGGACCCATAAGACACAAGTGCTGGGGGCCCCATTTTTTGGGAAGAATCCAAAAAGGGAAAAAAATTTTAAAAAAAAAAAAAAACCCAAGGAAATTAAAAGACCCACCTTTCCAGAAACTTACAAGCAGTTTTGGTTTTTGCAATGACTGCAAAAAAATATAAAATTTAAAAAACAAAGCTTGCTTTATGTCTTAATTAAAAAAAATAGGGGGGGGATAACATTCATATCTGCATGGTGGTTTTAAATATTTGCCTAAAAACGTATGTGTCAAGGGGTGGGATGGGGAAAAATAAAATAAATTTTTTTCTCAAAAAAACCCTATATATATATATATATAATTAAATTATAAAATTTATAAAAATATATTTATATATATTTATAAAAAAAGGGTTTTTAAAATTTTTTTTTTAAAAAAATTTTAACAAATTTTGGGCTCCCCGGGGGGGTTTGGGGAGCACCTAAAAATCTTTTTGGGGTTTTTTTAAAACAAAAATTGATCCTAAAATTAAATATATAAAAAATATATAATATTTTATATATAAAAGATATATATTTTATATTTATATATATATATTTATAAATAAAAATTTATATTTTAAAAATTTTTATATAAATAATTTATTTTATTTTATATATACCCCAAAAAACTATTAAAATTCCAAGGATAAGTACCGCGCCGTTTCCGGGAAATTAAAGGGTAGTTGGTTTGTTGCAATAACTGCAAAAAAATTATTAAATTTATAAACAAAAATTAAATTTTAAAAAAAAAAGCTTGCTCTTTGTTTTTAGATTGAAGAAATGGGGGGAGAAAAGTTTTCAAATCTGTTTTTGGAAGATAAATTCTGCCAAACTAACAGTATGGTTGGGGGGGGGAAGGGGGAAAATTTAAAAAAAAATTTCTTCTAAAAAAAGGGCCCTTTCAGCAAGCTTATATTCCCCAAGGGGGGGGAGACACCCTCCAATAGGGGGGAAAAAGCCCACGAAAATAAACCCCGGTCATTTTCCCGATATTTAAAACCCTTGATTTTTTCTCCTCAGTAAACCGCGGAAAG
Organism: Conus ventricosus; assembly: GCA_018398815.1. Classification (NCBI taxonomy): domain Eukaryota; kingdom Metazoa; phylum Mollusca; class Gastropoda; order Neogastropoda; family Conidae; genus Conus; species Conus ventricosus. Next base: position 14,984,181 of record CM031627.1, read on the forward strand.
TGGTAATTTAAACCCCTCCCCTTTTCAGTTTTAAAAAGGTTTGCAATCCCGGGGAAAAGGTTTTTCTATTTTTAAATTTTTTTTCCCACAAAAAAAATGAAAGCTTTTTTTTCCCTTTTATTTTTTTCTTTTGTTTCTTAAGGGCCCTTTTTTTTTTTTTTTTTTAAACCAAAACCCAAACGAACTCGGTTTTGGGAAAAAAAAACCCTTTTCTGGGATTGCATTCTAAAAAGTCTTCCAAAAGATGCTTACAAAAAAAGGAAAAGGGGAAGAAAAAAAAAGATGTACAAGAGCCGTTTAAAAAGTTAAAACCACTAAAAAATTTCCCCCAAATAAAATATCGATTTTTAAACCGACTCTATCTCCCTGATAGGTAATAAATATTTCATTGGATTGGACGCTTTTTAAAAATTGAAATGCTAAAACAACTTAAAAATAATTATCGATATTTTTTATTGAAAATATTCCAAGGGGTTTTGGAAAAAAGGGTTTGTTATCCCCATAAATTTTGGAAACTCGAAAATTGCCCCCATTTTTAAAGCAAGGAACGTCTCCACAATTGCCCACAAGTTACCCCCTTTTAGCTCTGAGTCTCTTTGAAAGGAAAAACTTTAAAAAGAATTAAACAAAATTGGTGATCTATGTATGTGATAAAAATAAAATAATCCCAAATTAATAAAGGCGGGCCCTTCAGAAAAGGAAGATTAAAACTGACCAAAATTGTAAAATTAAAAAACCCCAAATTTAAAAAAAAACAATTTCCCATGCGAAAGATTTTTCTGGCGACTTTTTTTTGTTTTTTTATAAAAATCCTTTGATAGCGTATGGCATGCTAGATTGCTTTATAAATGAAGACAATTGCTTTTATTTTTTTTAATTTTAAAACTAAAATTGAGATTTTTTAGAAAAAAAGTTTGAAGTCAGGGTAAAAAACACATTTTAAATTTTAAATCGAAAAAAATTTGGGGGCACCCCCCAAGGTTCCGTAATTGCCCCCAAGTTATTTAAAAATTTTTGTTACATGATCCCCCCAAAGCGAAACCTAAAAACGCTACCGTTGTGCATTATGCTGATGATTGTTTTGGGGGTTAAATTTGGCAAGTCAAAGAAAAAAACAGCCAAAAAAAACCAATCAACTATTACAAAAAAATGGTTCGGGGAAGCTAAATAATCTTAGTAAGTATTTTGTTTGAAAATGGACTAAAAATTTTCCCAAATAAAAAAAAATAATATTTTTATTTAATAAGGGTAAAGATTTTTGATTTTCCCCCTTTTAGACTTGTTTGGAATAACACTTCAAATGTAAAAACAAAAAATTTTTCCCTAGGGGGTTACTTCCTTTCTAAATTGAAGGGAAAAAGTTCCATTGATTTTTTTTTAACCCAGACTGGAAAAGTTGGAATTTTTTAAAAAAATCTTGAGAAAAGAAAAAGCTGGTCCCAAAAGGATGTAAAAACTTTGAAATCCGGGGAAAAACCACCCCTTCGGATAAGCTATCTTTATGCCAAAAATCTTTCTTTTGTTCCCCCTAAAAAATTTTTTTGCAAAAACTGCAAAATTTGAAAAGAAAGGTTTTAAAATTATGCGGGGAAAAACCCCCGAAAAATCCCTTCTCCCGTAGGAACATATTGGGAAAAATTTGGTGGTTTCCCTTTTAAAACCAAACAAAAACCCCACACTTTGGCAAATTTATTTTTGGGGAAAATTTTACAGCTATGAAAGGTGTAAATAAACAAAAAACCCCTTTTAAAATCCATCTACTTTTGACCCCAAACGAGCAAAAAAAATTTTCTTTTAAACTTTTGGCTGTACTTCCCCAAATTTTTTCAGAAATTTGATTTGACCCCCGAACTTTGGCAAAGTGTTCTCATATTTGTTCCAACCCCAAGCGGGGAAAGCCCCCCGGGAAAAATTCAAAACCCTTTTAAATCACAGTGATGCAAAAAAGCTAAACATCCCCCTTTTTGTTATTAAACCAAAGATGCATATGCAAAGCAATATCCAAAAACCATCTTAAGGAATTTACGTTTGGATCTTTGACAAAGAACAAAGCAGGATCTGCTTTTGTTTATTCCATAAATTTTAAAAAGTAGAAAATCATATTCAATAGGCAAAAATCGATTTTATTTTTTTGACAAAAAGAAAAGCTATACTAAAAGGGTTAAAATATTTTAATTGATATAACCCCCCAAACAATTTGCAAGTATTGTTTTGTGGGCGCTCAATTTCCCTACTACAAACCTTTAAGTTTTTCAATTATTTTTTTTGAAAATTTATTTTAAAAGGGAAAAATATATTTTTAAATTTCCCTTTTTGAAATTTCAAAGGGGGCCGATTTAAAAATTTTTTTGGGTTCCTTGCACTGTGGGAAATTTTGGGGAATGAAATTTGTTACCAAATCTGCCAAAAAGGGACCCAAAAAATGAAAGAGTGGAAGCACTTTTGTCCCTTGACTTTACAAAGGGGTCCCTCAAGTTTTAAAAAAATTTTTCTTGGGACTTTTTTTTAGAAACAACCAAAACATCCCTTATTTGCGGGGGTTTAAGTCGGGAAAATACCGTTTTCGCTTTGATTGGTTTAAGGCATTGAACAACCCGCAGGTTTTTGTGATTTGTAAAACAGTTTCAGAAAATTTGTTTCATTTTTTTAAAAGACCGAAAAAAAGTGAAAGCAATTTTTGAACGAAATATATTGGGAGGAACCAAAAAGCATTGGGGGTAAAAGGGCCCCAAAATTTTTAGAGCCCACGTTTTAAATTTTAAATTTTTGGGGACTTTAAAAGGGATACTTACATGTTTAATTTTGGGATGCAGGACCCGAAAGTTTTTTTTGTATTATTTTTCTTTCAAATTTTTCCCTTTTGTTTTTAAAATGGGAGTCCTGTTTAAAATTTAAATATAATGTTTTTTTCGTAGTAAAATTTTTCCCTATTTTGCGTTCATTCCACACACCCCCTGCTTCAACACAATTTTTTAAAAAACACACGCGCACTCTCTCTCTCTCTCTCCTCTTCTCTCCTTTTCTCCCCTCCCTTTTTCTCTCCTCTCTCCCCCTCTCTCTCTCTCTTCCCCTCTCTCTCCCGCGTTAATAACACCAAATTTTGTTTAAAAGTCGTAAAATTAAAAATACTACTACAAATACTACTACTTTCTTCCTACTACTATACTACTTCACAAACACACACACACACACACACACACACACACATACACACACACACTCACACACACACACACAAAAAACACACACCCCTGGAATCCGTGGACAAACCCCTGGAAGACGGCAGCAATTTGGGGGGTCTTTCCCCTTGTGGGGTGACCCCATTACCCGGTTTTCGACTGAATGGTTGGATTTTAAAAAAGCACATTTCTTGATGAGGGGTATGAGGAATGAGCATGTGGGAGGCATGCCAAAAGGGGAAAGGAAGGGGTAGCAACGTGAGGAGGGGTTTGGGTAGGGAAAAATGCCCTGAAAAAAAACAAATAAAAACAAACCTATATTAAAAAAGATTCACCATTTTTGTCATGATGAAATTAAACCGGGAATTTTACTCCAAACCATTTCAACAATTTAGAATTTGTTTTTACTTTTTTTCGGGTTTTTCTTATTGGGGTTTTAAATTTTAAAATAAAGGGGGTTTTATAGCCGAATTCAAATTAAAACCCAAAAATTGCAGGGCGGGGCATTCACTTTCCAGATATAGGAAAACCAGCCACTGCCAATAAATTTCCCCCAAGCCCCAAAAAGGAAAAACCCAAAATGAAGTCGGGCGTGCAATGGGAAAAACCGACGAGCTATGGTCATGTCTTGTGATATTTTTGTCGTTTTTCTCTTTTAAAGCATTTTTCTGTTTTGGCCAGTAGACAAATGCCTGGCCCCACGAAATTTAAAAAGAAAAGAACAAAAATTGAAAACAATCCCCCACGCCTAAAGAAAAGAAATTTTTCCCCTTTAACTTTTGTCCCCGTCCTTTTTTAGGGGGAAAAAGTTTCCCCTCGGGGGGTAAAACTCCCAGTGTGATGTCCCCAGGGGGTAGAGGGAACCCAATTTCCAACACCAAACCAATCGCCCCCGATCAAAGGACATCCCGTGATTTTCTGATTTTTCTTTCAAATCTCAAGGGACTGAATGGAAAGAAAAAGCCCAAAAAAGCGGGCCCAAAGTAATTTAAGCAGATGATCAAGCCGACACCCGGGTGGACATTTAAAAAAGAAATCCAGCCCCCTTACGGGAAAACTGCCTTCCTGGGATCAAATGAGGGGGATATCGCCCCCGGGAAAGTTTCGTCAAACGATTCCAAAAAGGTTTTGTAAAAACCCATTTTGAAAGTCACCACGGAGGTTGGTGGGGGGGAAAAAACACGAAGCCACTTGAAGAATCATTCTCCTTTCAAACAAAAGACAAAGGGAAAAAAGGGGGGACGTTACCAGTAATTCCGACCCAAACCATCAGCCCTTAAATTCCCTCGGTATTTTTCCCTGAATGCAATAAAAACTTTAACGAAGAAATTTTATCTTTTGGGGGATGACAATGGAAGAATCAAATTATTTAAAGGGGTTTTATCTGCCAAAAAATAGCTTTTTTAAAATTTTTTGGGGCAGATGAAACTCAGAAGATGGGCCCTTTTTTTAAAATTTTCAGGGGGGAAATTTTATGTTTACTTGGGACTGCCCTTCATTGTAGCCCCACTCAGCAGGGGGAGGAACGAACCCCGTTTCCCGGGGACCGTATGGGGTGGGGGGTTTGGGGGTCAAGTTCAATTTCTCAAGGAAAGGGGAAAAAAACCCCAATCTTTCGAAATCAAAAAACACTCAAATGCCCGCGTATGACAGATCGAATTTAAAGTAAGCCACGTTTTGGTTTTTATTGGAAAAAACGTTGGGTTCCAACATGGCTAATTGGGGCAAAAAAAAATTTCTTTTGGGCAAGGAAAAAAGACTGGAAATTTTTTAAAAAGAAAAAATGGAAAATCATGTTTACTTTCTGTTGCTTGGGTTTCTATCTAAGATCAAGAAACCTCAAAATTTCCCTTAAAGTTTTTTTCAGGAAAAATTTGTTTTAAAACACAAAGGCCAAAAAACTAGGGTGTATAAGGGAGTGTTACTCCTCAAGCGGCAGCGTCATGCCCGAGCCCGTGGCATCCAAAAAGATTGATGTCAGGGGGAAACGCTCTGCAGGAAACGGGGTTTGGACCTTTAAAAAAAGGGGTGAAATTTTGGGAAAACAACCCCAGGGCTCGTCCCTCACACCACAGTTCGTCATCATAACCCCCCAAGGGGCAAATGAGGCCAAACCCCTCCCCCCACATGTTGTCATGTTTTACACATATCTTTGAAAGCCCCCATCGTTTAAAAACCTGGGGCCGGGCAATTTCCCCACATTCCTGTTGTCTTTTGGGAATCCAAAAACAACCAAACAAACCCTTCCAATTTCATCGTGTGTAAAAACCCGGGAGACAGTCATTGTATTCCCCCTTGAAACGATAGTGGTGTCAGGAAAACGGGCTTTGTTGGAATCCATTCGTTTTCGATGAAAAAGCCTGTTTCCGGGCAAAATTTTTCCCGTGCCCGGGGGTGGGAAAAAAGAGGAAAAAAATTGGCTAGTATCTTGAAGTTTGAATTTTCTCAATGGTTTTCAAACGGTTTTATCCTGACTGTGAATACTTGATCACACATGTTTTCAAAGGGTACACACCCCACCACCGTGCATGCAAACCTTTTTGCGCAAGGGCTGGTGACCCAAAAAGTTCATCACTAGAAACTAACGTCAACCTGAAATCACAAACCAGATGTACGCAAAGTAGCTGATGCCATCATTGCATGTAAAAATTGGAGATAAAGTGGCAGAACTGGTTGAATTCAAGATATCAGAATGTAACTTCGGATAAGAGTAATGACAATGGAATGTCTGCGCCTGACTACACACAGCAAGTTTGTGGAGCCACATAAAAAAATGTGTATGTGATATGACCATCACGGCACATAGTCATATAGTTTAGTCCTCGTGGCCAAAGAAAACGTTTTCTGTCCAAGAAAATTCCCTTTGATGATGAAAGTTTTCTTCAGTTTGTTCGTCCTGACCTCACACAGTGGAATGCCAGGACAAGAAAAACCACACGGTAACCGACATTCCTTCCAAGTGTAGTATAATACAAGTGATTTCACCGCTATCCGTTGTTGTAGCATATGGATCATCAAGATGAAAAGTATGATAGAAGACTCTTTTCTTATTATGCGCACTATGCTTATACAAATTAGGCAATGAGAGATCATTCAAATACAAATCCGTTATGAGGAAATCCATGTACCAAAATCTCCCTGATTTACTGGCTATGGCACAATACGGATCATACACACATGTAGGAAAATTCAACGTGCCCCCTACACTATCCAGACATGGATCATGGTTCTTTTTGGCTTCATACAGATTCCACAGAAATGTGAACAACGGTTGCACAATGCCACCATTCCCTTGCAGTCTGCACTGCTGAAGGGACAGTGTTCTGTTTCATCTCGTCCATCTTCACACTCTGTCTTCAGGTTGCAGTCCAGGTGGTGCTGAAAGCTGGAATAGTGTTCCACTGAACAGTTGACCAAACCACTGGACAGCTTGTTGGGGGCTCTACCTTCGGGGAAGAACGAAAAGTAAAACTGAAAGCATGGTGTGTTACTGATGCAAGCGTGATATCCAATAGAAACAACGAATTCTCCACCGTGTAACTTGAGTATACTGGCAAAATTAGCTGACTTGCTTTCTGTGGTCCAATACCCACGCGTTTTTTGGGAATTTTACGTCGACGTGGGCACCTTGCGCATTTGATGTTAGCCGCTTGACATTGTACACGAGCGTATGCCCGGCTGGCACAGGTACACTCATCTTTCGAAGAAGGATATCATTACCATTTCCTTTTGTCTTTACTGTGATGTACCCAGATGTCGCGAGGTCATGACCAGAGCCAGGCCTCTAGGTGCTGTGAATTGATATCGATTGAAGACATAGAAATTAGTTATGATAGACCTGTTTTGTATGTGCAGGGAAAAGGGGAAGTAGGGGAACTCTAAACGCATGGGTTTCTTATCTTGTACGGAGAGAACTGACCCTCCTTAACCTCCTGTCTTGTCACTGCAAATCCTGAAAGTGTCGGAATCCACAGCTTACCTTCCGTTCTTCCTGTTCCGAACACAACTGGCCTCTGCCCCCCACCCATCCCCCAGGGAGAGAGATAAGAAGATCCCTAATACTCTCAAAGAATCTCCAGACACACAGAGAAAGCCTTTACACAAAAATAAAAGCTTTGAGATTTCTGGGAATAGGACCCCCTCCCCACTTACCCCCCACCCCAACTCCTTCTTCCCCTCCCCCCTCCCAAAATTAAAAAAAAAAAAACTTCAATAGAGCCTCGTTTTCATCAACGTGTCCTGGCAGTTTGCTGTACATGTGAAGGTCCACTTTGTGTACGCCACTGTACAGTACGCGTTCAAGAAGACCGAACAGCTGTCTACACACTTACGGTTGTACCAGCTGCATATAATCAAGGTAAAAAGTTTGTGTGTGAAGAGCACAACTATCCGCTGGATCGCTAATGTTCTGTCCAAATTGAAATGATCAAATCAGCAGCAGTGAGAGACACAGGTGTTGGCATAACATTAGTGGGGGGACAACCAGTACCATAAGACAATGCTGTATAATCACATCAGGCCACTCACTCTAATATGTCAAGATGTCATACAACAGGTACCCGCATTGTTGTATGATATAAAAAACCTCACTTATTTCATACGCAAAACAACGCCTTTATTTAAGGCTGTGTCAGACCAATTGACATAGGCTAGAACACCAAGGCTACATCAAAATGTTGTGATGCTCTGCATAGTTATGTGGGGATTGTCTTCAGTCGTGACACGCTCCTAGCATAACATATTCAGTCTAAAAATCCCTCGAAGACAGAGTGTGGCTGCCTACGTGGTGGGGTAATCAAAAACGGTAACACGTAATGTTTCTCATCCATAGCTGATGCATTTGTACCATAGCGTTCAATTACTTCGGATATTCAGATGATCACTAGAGTCTATTAGTCAAGGTACGACAATAACAACAAACAACATAAGCACAGCAGAAGCAGATGTCATGAACAACCCAATCTCGCCAGTACTGATCAGAAACAATAGAACATTATGACAAAGCTAGAGCAGTTTCTGGTATGCCCACATAAAGAAGAGATTGCAGGGATCAAAAGCAAATACACTAAGCGAAAACATTATCAACAACAACAACAAAAAAAACAGAAGAAAAAAAAACACTCAACTTCGAAAGATCATGTTTGAGAACTGTAACACCCAGTCAGTCAGGACATGCATGACATGAAATGACGATCAGTGATCTTCGTGTGCAAAATGACGATCTCAAGGCAGAGAACAGCACAATGAAAGACAGAATTACGCGTTTGAAAGAGAAAGTCGACGATCTCGAGGGACGATCAAAAAGACATTATTTTATTTTTGTGGACTGCCATGGAAAGACAGAGAAACCAAACAGCACTATGAAAATATTGTACATAGTCTGTTGACTGCGGACTTAAAACTATCAAAACCAGTAGAATTTGACAGAATACATCGCTTCTATCATTCAACTGTTACTGGCAGAGGTACTTTGAACAAAGAAGAAATTTTCAAATGTCACACTGTCACTTTTGCATACCCGCATTCATGACAGCATTTACTCCATACGCACACGCAATCTTTCCAATCACCCAAAAGGAGCACTACCGAATGTTTTTCTTCTCCCCTCTCCTTCAGGGAAAACACTTTACTAACTCACTTCAACAACTTGTAAACAGATTCTACACATGTATCTCTCTCCGCACTGAGAGACAAATAAATCTGCACACATGTATCTCTCCTCACACCGAGAGACAAATCAATCTTCACACATGCATCTCTCCTCACACCGAGAGACAAATCAATCTTCACACATGTACCCTCTTTTCCACTGAGAGAAAAATAGTCTTCACACATGTATCTCTCTTTACATTTGAGAGACAAAATAATCTAGTTCCGCTTCTAAAAAGCTAGGGCCTTCACATTCCTTTAATCCCAAAATTCCGGACCAGGAGAATACAAACTCCCGTAATCACTGAGGACCTGCCTGCCTCAAGTAAAAGCTTCCCTGCTTCTCAATTCCCTGTCTCTCTCAGACAATATCGCCCCTCGAATTCTCCTGTCCTGGGGATACGAGTCTCGACTTCTCTTCCGCGACTTTTTCTGTCTCTTGCGAAATGACGAGCTTCAACTCCTCTCCCTGGAGTTGGTACTGGCTGGGGCTGAACTACCGTGTGTTTCCCCCACACCAAGGCCATCTTCAACCACCTCACGGGGTGAAAGATGAAGGGTGAAGGGCGAAGGTAAAGGGTGAAAGGGGTGAAACACGAATAAGGGTTTGTGTAATAAACCTGCTTCTCAATTCAACATATGAATTCTTTCTCTCTTCTTTAAGTTTTCCCCCTGTAGCTTCCCCAACTATCTATCGCTCACCTGGTAATGACTGGTCAGCAACGAGGACCACCGTCCTGACAGGTCGAGTCTCTAGGCCCTCTGCTGGGTTAAAAAAAGACTCTTCCCCCCTTCTCCTAGTGGGGTGCATACTCAGTGTTTAAAACACATGACCAGCACCTTACCTTACCAGCCCTTTTTAAAACTATCACTCAGTGGTTTACTTTCACCCAATGACCACATTTGTTCCTTGAATGAGTCATCCCCACAAATTTTTTGGGACGCCCGCTACACTAGCAAGCCACATGAATATTCTTCCTTTAATTGTGGCACGGGGAAATGATTCATATCACTAACTACATGGTGATGGGGCGTCACATGCCCCTTTATGTGAGGCTACGTCCATGAAACCCCCCATCCTGGATGAAAAAATTTTCTTTTTCCCCCCCCCAAAAAAA